>CM053610.1:79021984-79116460 GCA_028646535.1 Procyon lotor | reverse complement strand
GATTTTCTGCTCCTAGAATTGCTGTTCTTATTCTCTTCTCTCTGCTGTTGTGTTTGCCGGCTTTTAGAGTGGTTTTTAGCCTCTTTCTGGATCCCAGTGCTCTCTGTGCCTCCTACACCTCCGCCATCTTGTCTTGGTTCCTAGAGTACTATGGACATTTTAACAATATCAATTCTTTGATTCCATGAACATGGGATATCTTTCCATTTATTTATATCTTCTTCATTTCTTTTATTAATACCTTATAGTTTTCAGTATATAGATATTTCATCTCCTTGGTTACATCTGTTTTCAAGTATTTTATTGTTTTTTAATGCTATTGTAAATGAAATTATTTTCTTGATTTCTTTATTTTCTTTTATTTCTTTATTTCTTTTGTTAGTGTATAAAAACACTGCTGTTTTGTATGTTGAATTGTATCAGGCAAATTATTGAGTTCATTTTTTAGTTTTAACAGTCATTTGATTAAATATTTAGGATTTTCTCTTCATAAAAGATCATGTCATGTGTAAACAGGCAATTCTACTTCCTCCTTTCCATTTTGTATGCTTTGTATTTCTTTTTCTTGCCTAATTACTATGGTTAGACTTACAGGTACTATGTTAAAGAAACTGGCTAGAGTGGGCATCCTTGCCTTATTCCTGATTTTAGAAGAAAAGCTTTCAACCATTCACCATTGAGTATGATGTTAGCTGAGTATGATGTTAGCAGGGCTCAATACAGAAATGAAAGGACACTACTGCAAAAGTTATACAGTATAAATGAAGTTGTGTAATATCACTTAAATGTAGATTGTGATAAATATACTCAATAAACCATAGACACTACTAAAATAAAAATCAGAGCTTGTTAAACGAAGATAATCTGGAATAATAAGTGAAGATAATAATAATAATAAGCGAAGATAATTATATAAGCGAAGATAATCTGGAATAAGCGAAGATAATCTGGAATAATAAAAATACTCAACTAATCCAAAAAAGGGCAAAGGATAGTGGTTCACATAGAAAAGAAAGAGACTTACAGATTTAAATCTAATCATCTTAAGAATCATATTAAATGTAAACCAGGGTTCAGCAAATCTTTTCTGTAAAAGGCTAGACAGAAAGTATTTTAGGCTTTTTAAGTCATGTATCAAAAGCTGAACTTTGTTATTACAGCACAAACACAGTCATAAGTGATGTGTAACTGCATGTTTGCTGGCTGGATTTGGCCCGCAAGTCAAGGCAAGTCAGGTCTGCCCCACTGGCCAATAGGTTTCTGATTCCCAGTCTAAACATTCCACTTAAAACACAGAGATTGTCTGTTTGAATAAGTAGGAAGGGATAACTTTTTCTGCTTACAAGAAATATGCTTTAAATATAAAGTTACAAATAGATTAAAAATAAAATAATGGAAAAAGATAAAGTATGTTAATGTGAATCAAAGGAAAGCTGGGTTAGTTAAATCCCATTAGTCCATTTTGCACTATAACTCCAAAATAACTTTGAGATTTTGTTTTGTGGCAACAAAGGACTTGGAAATCTCTCATGCTTTTCTTGGATCACTCTCCTCAAGGGCAGGGTGACCTGGCAGGTAGTTGGAGACATGCAGGGACTTTATTTCTCCATCAAGGAAAAGCATTCCAAAGTGGTAGTGGTGGGCTAGGACACAAAACACATTGTTCTCCCCTGTGACTTTTTAAAAAATCAATTTAATAAATCCTTGCTCCAATATATCAAGGAGCCTAGAATATCTGAAAACTCTTTTCTAGAAGTGAAGCTTGTCCTTGGAGATGTGTGGCTATTTTCTATTAAATTGCCTTTTGAAAAAAACACAGCTCTTGAAATTGTCAGTTCTACTTTTTCTTGCTTTGTAATTATTTTCTGTTCGCCTTTTTTATTTCCTTTCTCCTACATTTATTATGTTCATTTCATTATTGTGTTTTTAATTGGTTAAAAACTTGATTCCATTACAGCAATTCATTCATTTCATAATTAAACTACTTGAATTTTGCATTAAATATATTTTGATTTTCTTTTCAGTTTTGTTATTTTCTAAGTAATCTGTAATTGGAAGTAGTTCTGCTAATATCAACAATGTATTTCAAAGGCCGTTTTTATTTAACTTCTAAATGTTTTCACTGTGATTTTTGTGGATTGCATTTGGAATTTTATTACTCATTGCTTATTAGTTTTATGGTGGTCACAGAATATAGAATACATCAAATTTTAAAAATTTAATGAGGTCTAATTTCTTAGTTTACAAAAAATTCTATAAAATTTCAAACACATTAAAAAACAAAATGCATTTTTGGCAGACTATAATTGAATGTATTAGTGTTTGGTATCTAATAAATATTAAAATATTTCCCAGTACTGTACCAAAATGTCATTTTAATTCTCATGCTTTTAGTTACTATAATCAATTTTTAAAATTAAAAATATGTTATGGTGGTAAATTGTATATAATGTGTATTTCACCATCATAAAAATATACAGATGAAAAGATGCCTTATGTGCACTCCATTATATGAAAGAACCATATTACATTTAAAATTGTGTGCAGGCATTTGTGTGTGTTACAATTATCCATCATAATTTTTGCTGTTAATTATTCCTTTATTAAACATACCATCTAATAAGGAAAAAGAATCAAACACATTATGTGTGTGTGTATGTGTGTGTCCATGCATAAATATGTGTATATACAGATATATCTGCTTGTGTTTATGTGTATGTTACATTTGTATGTGTTTCTGCATATATTTGTTTAAATACACATGTTTGTAAGTACATATTTATAATTTATTCATATATTGTAAGTATTATTTATTTATGAAACATTGAGTAGCACTTTTCAATACATAAATACTTGGAAAAAACATAAGGTAAGGTAAAAAGTAGAGTACAACGGACTTGAAGGCTTTTAGATGAAGGGAATATTTCTCTGAAAGGTGACATTTAAATGGAGCCCTGAATGAAGAAAAGTCAATAATGGGAAAACCTAGGGCCCAAGCATTCCAGACAAAGGGAGCAGCTGATGCAAAAGTCTGTAGGTGAGCATGAGCTTACAGAGTGGTAAGAACAGCAAAAGGTCAGTATAAGTATAGTAATCATTACATTAGCAGAATACAAAACCATAGAGTAATATTATCAGATTTATGTTTTAAGTAAATCTCTGTGGCAATAGCCAAGGCTGGAAAAAACAGTTTGAAAGCTATCATATTTGTATGGGTGGGCCATATTTGCTTAGAACAGGTGGTAATGGGGGGGGGTGTGAAGAAATGCAGTTACTTTCAAGATAAAACTGACAGCTCTTGAAGATTTCACTGGATATACAGGATAAGAGCAATAGGGGAATTAAGGAATTTAGTCCGAGCCATTAATTCAAAGATGATGCCATTTTTTGAAATGGAGAACAAAAGAAGAAAGACAAAAACATATATTTGGGCAAAGGCAAGATTTCTTGTTTATTTATTTATTTATTTATTTTTGAGTTCTGTATGTTAAATTTGAGATGCATAGTACATATGCTAAGTAGAGAAGCCAAATAGGCAGTTGGATAGATGGGGGTCAAGAGGAAGGTCAAGAGAGAGGTCAGAGCTGGTTTGGGAATTCAGAGGGTGCAGATGGAATTTAAAGCCTTATAGCTTGATGAGATCACCAAGGGAGAGAATGTCTGAGGGTGAAGGTTGGGTATCTATCTAGTAGAAGTGGCACAAGAGAAATCTAGAAAGAAAAGCAAGTGGGATAGAAAAAAATAAAAACAACAACAGGAGAATATTGTGGTCCAATTTCAGAAAAGGATGTGAGAAGAAGAGGAGGGGATGTGAGGTAAAGTAAGGGAAGGAATAAGGAGGAGAAGGAGAGGCAAGGAGAAGAGAAGGGAAGAGATCACTTGCAATTATGATGTGGGAAGGCTTTTTTTTTTTTTTTAAGTTTTTAATGTTGAATCACTGATGTTCACTATGTGGGCAATCAACTTAAAGAGGTTTGCTTTACGTGTTCTGCTACTTCTAACATCCAATTTGATAGAAATCAATGTCTATATATTACCACAGACCTAAGAACTTTGATTTCTTGTTTCTGATTTGATGACAAATACGAATAAGTATTTGTTTGCATTTTACTTTTGAAATAAATTAAGGTCCATTATTAAATGGATTGATTCTAGGCTCTGGTCCCACGTTGATTATTTCAAAAATTTAATCACCCATTAAGTCATTAGGTGATTGTTTTGCCAATGGGTGATGATGTAATTAATGATTTAAGTGGATTTCATCAATCATATTCAGAAAGTCAATTCCTAATTCTTTCAAAACACAACTCAGATTCTTAATGCCTTTTATTCTGTCCTATGTGGTTAAGAAAAATAGTTCAGTGTTCTCTTGGAAGTAGATGAGGATGCCTTATTTATTATTTATTTATTTTTAAAGCTGGTAAGTGATATAAGCAGGCACCCAGTTTTTATATGAAAAATGTTTGTAGTATTGATTGAAGTCATAGCAACATTAGAATAATTCCTGGAACATTCCATGATATGTTTCCTAAGGAAAATTATTTCTCCATTTGTGCAGCCTTGAAGCCAGTTGATTGTAATAATTACTGTACTGTATTCTGTTATTTGCTGACATGTTATTCTTATGACAATAAATATTTTGAATATTTTTATGGAGATCAATGGTGGAAATATGTGCAAAGGGCTTACTACTCAATATTTATTCTTTTGTTAGTGTTCAAATTACAGAAAACCTCCAATTTATAAAGGCTCATGGACTACATGCAAAATTGTTGATTCAACACATGGAGAGACATTTAAATATGATTTTCTAATCTCTCTCAATATTCCTCATGAAAACATGGAGTTTCCAGTTTTGAAAGCTGTGGCATATCAGACCTCAGTCACCTAGTTGAATAATGGATATGACAGTTTTTTCTTTAAAAGGGGCTTTGTGATATCTTTCATTGGCCTCTAACGCTTTAAGTTTGAGCCTTTTCAAAATTGAGAATGTTTCACAGAGGTTTTTTTTTTTTTTTTTTTCATTTTTAGTAAGAAGACATTTAATTCTAAGGAAGGAAGGATAAAATGAAAACTGAGTGTTTACAGATAAGGGGGATTTCCAATGATACAAAATGGAATGAGATGCATAAGTTGTACCAAAAAAGAGGGGAATCTAGGTAAGAGATATTGTTTTAGTTAACCTTTCAGCAGTCTGAATAGATAATTAGGAATAGATAATCCTAATAATATCTGTTAATTCTTTATCAAGCCTTTACTATGTACCAATCACCGCTCTAAGTATTTTATATGAATTAATTCATTAAAGCCAGGGTTTCTCATTCTTTGCACTGTTGACATTTTGGGCCAAATAATTCTCTTTTTTGGGTTGGGGGGAGGAATTGTGGGGAGAATGTGGTTGTCCTGAGCATGCAGAATGTTCAGCAGTATCCTTATACTTCATCCATCAGATGGCAGTAGCGAACCCATTATCCTCAGATGTAACAACTACAAATATATCCAGACATTTGTCAAAGTGTCTGGGGGAACAAAATTCCTTCCTGAGATCCACTGATGTAAGCACTGAAACAATTTTTTGAAATACTTACTTTTGTTCTTTCCATATGACCTTTAGTGAAATGTAGATAAAGATAGTTTTACTACCTTTCCCAAATCACTCAGCCAGTAATCAGATACCTAGGATTTAAATCCAAGCACTCATATTCTTAAGTACTATACTATACTATTTCTCATGCTTTCTCCAAGGTAAGCTTATGCAACTGAAAAAAAAGAAATTACCAAAAGAAGGCTTTGACCAAACTCTAGTTTGTGGTATTCCCCATGTATGTTACACTTATTCTAAGAAGGGAGACAATGTAGTTGGGTAATGTCTGAGAAAGATTCAAGATGTCCCTTGAGCTGAATCTAGATGGGGAAGTGGGCCGAAAATCAGTAGGAGAAAATGATTTCGAAAACCATACCTTGTTACATGGTACTCTTACACAGTACCATTTCCTAGATATTAGTGAGTTGCATGACTTTCCTTAGGTTTTATTCAAATGAAAAAAAAAAAAACCAAAAATGGCAATTACAGAATACTCGAAAATCCCATGCCAAAAGAAGTGTCAGTCATATTTGTTTTTTCACCACACGAATTTTATCATCTGGCTTCCTCATAATTCATACTACAGTCTGGGGCTTTGAAGATAATAAAAATGGTGGTATAAAAGTTGCACTTGTTGATTTTATAACAGTTCTTTTTTTGTTATGTTGGTTTCAAAAACTGTTCATACACTTATGCTGACTATAATTTTTCAGTCAGAGTAGTTACGGGCCTCCAGAGTATTCTAAATGACCCGAAGCACTTGCTTTTAGTTCCTAACTGACATGCATGGAAAACATTAGGGGCATTTATAGGGGATACTAACACAACTCCTACAAAATCTTCTGGGAAATCAATTAATGAGGAGCTACAATGTCAATCCACTTTGGGATGGGATGCAGCCAATTTTTGAGTAATGTGTATTCTAAACATAAAAGGCTTCCTGTATTCTCTTTTAATTTCAGGAATTTCTATTACTTGCTATTAGTGCTGACAGATTTCTGTCTGTGTAAGTATGGAATGAGATCAGCATTTAACTTCTCTGAATTTCACGTCCTTGATAACTGCACTTTCAGTTATGAGTGGAGAAGAGATTGCACATACCCGAAGGTAAATGTCAATCTACATGTTTAAAGAGTAAATAAACTACTTGGGCCAGTTTTCTTTTTTGCAAGCTGGCAACCAGGAGATCCTGGAGACCTAACTGCGGTCCTAATCCCAGTTTCACAACTATCTACCTGGGCCATCTGAGAACATGACTTGACTTATCTGAAATATAATGTCTTCATCTGTAACATAGGAGTTTGATTAGTGGATTTTAAATTTCTAAAATGTAGTATTTTATGATTAATCATTTTCTTCTTTGTGATGTCTTGCTTTGTCATGGTTTCAGATAATTTATAAAAAAAATTTTAAGCTAGAACCATTTGCAGGAAGAGATGATAATCAACATGGTACAGGTGAAAATTCTGATGAATACTGAGTCATCGATCTTTCACAATATCTGAAATTTCAGTCTTACATTTTAAGTTTCTTCTGTTTTAAGGACATTGGATTTTTGTAGATTCGTTCTTAGACTTTGTAGTTGGGATATGGATTTTGCTATTACATTATTCTATATTTTCATTAGTTAAAAATTGAGGCCTTGAGGGAATCAGGAAATTGCTAAGAACCTATAAAACTCCACCATAAATAGACTTCCCAGAGACCTTAAACCTAAAGCAACCTGGAATGAGGTATGGATATAAAAATAAGTATTGAACATAAGCCAGAATCTGAATTTCATATTGGACACTTTTCACTGGTTTCTAAGTCAATTTCATATTGGGACTTAGAATTTCTGATTTTAGGCAGATACAATTTACCCTAAGGCTGAAATAAGACAATTGATTACTGAAGAAACTGAAGAATCTGTTGCAAGATGTCTAGGACACTTAATGGGGAAGACAAAGCCAGAAAGTAAGTTCATCCTCAGTTCAGCGCTTGGGATAGAAGAAGACATATTGGAACATGTCTGAAGGAATCCTACAAGTCATACTCTACCACAGGCTGCCCATACTACACAAGTATGTATTATCTTGTTAATGGAATACTTCAGAGGTGGCGAAGAGTTATGTGTAGAATAATGTACACCAAGCAAGATAACACTCAGATTAAAAAATACATAAACTATTTTTCCATAGTCATTACGGATATTTTTAAAGAAATAAACATTACAAATAGACATGTTTCTCTGGATTCTTTCTGAATCTCCTTTATGTCCAGTGAAGTCATTACTACCCTGATGTTTCAATATATTTATGTTCCCTATATCATCCGTAATATCTCTACACTTTAGCAAGCATAAGCTAAGATACGAATTAATATTGATTTAGGTGTTATTAAAATTTACATTAAAGACAACACTTTGCAATTTCTTGCAATCATTTAACATTAATTGTTAATTTATGAAAATAATCATAAATTTTTGAAAATAATCCAGTTTATACATATAGATTTAATTCAATAACTGCATTCCTTTAGAGCATTTCATTGTATAAATATGCTATAATTTATGCATTCAAATATTGGTAGGTACTGAGATTATTTCTAATTTATTGGTTTAGCAGAGATTGCCACAACGAACTTACGAACTTCTTTGTACATAGCTTTTTTTTTTTAATAGATTATTTATTCATTTATTTGACAGAGAGAAAGAGATCACAAATAGGCAGAGAGGCAGGCAGAGGGAGAGGGGGAAGAAGGCTCCCTGCTGAGCAGACAGCCCCAGTGATCCCAGGACCCTGAGATCATGACCTGAGCCAAAGGCAGAGGCTTAACCCACTGAGACACCCAGGTGCCCCTGTACATAGCTTTTTATTCAAATGTGTAAAGGACTCATAAAAGGAACAAATATCAAAGTGTTATTTCTGGTCATAATGTATGTATATATTTGACTTTTACAGAGGCTTATAGATTAACTTTCCAAAATGATTGCTGTAGTTTGAACTTTCCACGGTAAAGTATTAAAGTTCTCTCTCTCTCTCTTCCTTGTCAATAATTGAGGTTATCAGGGGAAAAAAAGTAATTTGTGTGATCAGACTTTTAATTTCTCTGAATCTGAGAGCTGTAAGATCTAATCTTTAATATCCATATCTCACTTTGATATTCTGTAAATTTTGATATTTTATATTATCATAAAATTTAAATTCTAAATAATCAGTTGCTGTAATATTTACTTCTACATTTAGCTAAGAGCTATTTGGGAAACTTAAAAAATATCTTTTTTGGATTTCCTGCAGGAAGCAGGTGGGAAGCACAGCAAAGCCCATATCCCTGGGAACTTCCCATGGCAAAGGCTGGCTTACTGACTCTGGGCCTGCCCAGATCAACCATGCCCCTTCCTGGTAGGGCTAGGGGCTTGCAGACTCTGAAGCTATTTGCTCCTCTGCATGACCTGAGAGCACCAGCCCTGCGGCCTATTCCACTGGACCTTGACTTTAGAAGAGAAAATTTTTAAAATAGAAAATAGAATGGAAAATGAAAAATAGAAAATAGAAAATAGAATAAAAAATTCAAAATCTTCTTTTGAGAGGATTTACTGGTTATTTATAGAAGGTTTCTTTTTTTTTTTTTTTTTAAAGATTTTATTTATTTATTTCACAGAGAGAAGGAGATCACAAGTAGGCAGAGAGGCAGGCGGAGAGAGAGGAGGAAGCAGGCTCCCCGCTGAGCAGAGAGCCCAATGCGGGGCTCGATCCCAGGACCCTGAGATCATGACTTGAGCTGAAGGCAGAGGCTTTAACCCACTGAGCCACCCAGGCGCCCCTAGAAGGTTTCATATATAATACAAAAAAAGAATGTTCTCAACTTTCTTTCCAGCATCTTAAAAGAAAACTTACTTTGTCACATCTAGACATTCTGTATGTAAAATGATTAGGAACATATGATAAGCAGAATTAGAAAATCACACGTCTTTGATACTCTATGTAGAAAAGCCCAAAATTGCTAGAACTGATACAGGAATTCATCAAAGTCGTAGGATATAAAATCAACACACAGAAGTCTGTTGAATTTCTATACACTAACAATGAAACAGCAGAAAGAGAACTCAAGGAATTGATCCCATTCACAAATGCACCAAAACCATAAGATAACTAGGAATCAACCTAATCAAAGAGGTAAAATATCTGTACTCTGAAAACTATAGAACATTTATGAAAGAAATTGAGGAAGACACAAAGAATTGGAAAAACATTTCATGCTGATGGATTGGAAGAACAAATACTGTTAAAATGTCCATGCTACCTAGAGCAATCTATACATTCAATGCAATCCCTATAAGAATAGCATCAGCATTTTTCACAGATCTGGAACAAACAATCCTAAAATTTCTATGCAACCACAAAAGACCCCGATAACCAAAGTAATGTTGAAAACAAAACAAAACAAAATAAAAAAACCAAAGGTAGAGGCATCACAATTCCAGACTTCAAGCTATAGTACAAAGCTATAATCATCAAGATAGTAGGATATTGGCACAAAAACAGATACATAGATCAATGGAACAGAAGAGAGAACTCAGAAATGGACACTCAACTCTATGGTCAATTAATCTTTGACAAAGCAGGAAAGAATATCCAGTGGAGTAAAAACAGTCTCTTTAACAAATGGTGTTGGGAAAATTGGACAGCCACATGCAGAAGAATGAAGTGGAACGACTTTCTTACATAACACACAAAAATAAACTCAAAATGCGTGAAAGACCTCAATGTGAGACAGGAATCCATCAAAATCCTAGAGAAGAACACATGCAGCAACCTCTCTGACCTCGGCTGCAGCAACTTCTTGCTAGACATGTCTCCAAAGGCAAGGGAAACAAAAGCAAAATTGAACTATTGGGACTTTATGAGGATAAAAAGCTTTTGCACAGCAAAGGAAACAATCAGCGAAACTGAAAGGCAACCTGTGGAATGGGAGAAGATATTCCTAAAAGACATATTGGATAAAGGGCTAGTATGCAAAATCTATAAAGAACTTATAAAACTTGACACCAAAACCCAAAATTCCAGTCAAGAAATGGGCCAAAGACATGAACAGATATTTCTTAAAAGAGACATATAAATGGCTAACAGACACTGAAAAAATGCTCAACATCACTTGTCATCAGCAAAATACAAATCAAAACCACAATGAAATACCACTTCACACCAGTCAGAATGGCTAAAATTAACAAGACAGGAAACAACACCTGTTGGTAAGAATGTACGGAAAGGGGAAAGCTCTTACACTGTTGGTGGGAATGCAAACTGGTGCAACCACTCCGGAAAACAGAATGGTGGTTCCTGAAAAAGTTAAAAATAGAGCTACCCTATGACCCAGCAATTGGGCTACCAGGTAATTATCCAAAGGATATAAACATAATTATTTGAAGGGACTCATGTACTCCAATGTTTATAGCAACAATGTTCACAATAGCCAAAACATGGAAAGAGCCCAGATGTTCATCAAAAGATGAGTGGATAAAGAAGACTGTGGTATACAATAGAATATTATTCATCCATCAAAAAGAATGAAATCTTGCCATTTGCAATAACATGTATGGAACTAAAAGGTATTATGCTAAGTGAAATAGTCAGAGAAAGATAATTACCATATGATTTTATGCATATGTGGAATTTAATAAACAAAACAGATGAACATAGGAGAAGGGAAGGAAAAATAAATAAGATAAAGACAGAGAGGGAGGCAAACCATAAGAGACTCTTAACTATAGGAAACAAACTGAGGGTGCTGGAGGGGAGATGGGTGGGGGTTGAGGTACTTGGGCGATGGGCATTAAAGAGGACACTTGATATGATGAGCACTGGGTGTTATACACAACTGATGAATCACTAAATTCTATCCCTGAAAGTAATAAACTAATAATACACTATATGTTGACTAAATTAAATTTAAGCAAAAAAGAAAAAAAAAAAAGAAAATCACATGTCTTGTAAATGCCCTTTTGTTTAAAAAAAAAACATAGAAAAGAAATGCCTCGGGAGAATACTCTTGGAAATAGAATTATTAGACCACTTCCAGAAGCGATGCTAGGAGATGAAGCAGAAGGTGGTAAGGCAGAAGAGATAAATGATTCAATGCCAGACTGCTCATATTTAGAAAACATTTTCATATTGTAATTATTGTTTTGTGTGTATGTTTTGTTCCTTACTACTGAATACACAGTTGACAATTTTAAATATTTAAAATGTATATTTAATGTTTCTAGATGTTCTGAAGTATCTGATGTATGTTAAAAGATGTATCAAAATACACATTTTATAAATATTTTTTTGTTAAAATTCAAATGAAATACAGTTGACCCGTGGGACACCTGGGTGGCCCAGTCAGTTAGGCGTCTGACTTCAGCTCAGGTTATGATCTCACAGTCCTGGGATCAAGCCCTATGTGGGGCCCCCACTCAGAGGAGAGTATGCTTGTCCTTCTCCCTCTTCCTTTGCTCCTCCCCCTGCTTGTGCTTTGTCTGTCTCTCTCTCAAAATAAAGTAAATAGAATCTTAAAAAAAAAAAAAAAGAAATACAGTATACCTTTGAACAATACCAGAGTTGGGGCACCAACCTCTTCTTCAGTCAGAAATCCGTGTATAGGGGCACTTGGATAGCTCAGTGGGTTAAAGTCTCTGCTTTCAGCTCAGGTCTCAGGGTCCTGGGATCTAGCCCTGCATCAGGCTCTCTGCTTGGCGGGGAGCCTGCTCCCCCCACCTCTCTGCCTGCCTCTCTGCCTACTTGTGATCTCTCTCTCTCTGTCAAATAAATAAATAAATAAATAATCTAAAAAAAAAATCCTTGTATAACTTTTGCCCCTCCAAAATTAATAGTAATAGCCTACTTTTGATAAGAAGTTTAATGATAAACAGTTAACACATATTTTGTATGTTATATGTATTATACACTACATCCCTATGATAAAGTAAGTTTTAAAAGAAATGTTATTATGCAAATCATAAGGAAGAGAAAATAAATTTACAGTACTGTACTATATTCATTAAAAAAAAAGTATGTAAGCAGACCTGTGCAGTGCAAAACCATGTTGTTCAAGGGCCAACTGTATTGTCTGTTGGATATGGGTTTACTCCTTACAGACATAACATGAATGGATGTGATATATTATTAACCCCAGCTCCTGCATTCCCAACTGCTGTCTACTGGGCTAGCCAAGCTTCTTGGAGTGCTCTCTTTCCAGCTACTGCTGTACCAGCCAACCTCTGGAAGCCTTGCCAAAGGAGGGGAGAGAAGCTGGCATTAACCTGCAAGCTGGTGGCTTATGAATCTTCGCCCTGGCCCTAGCAAGTCCAAGGGTTTAATTTTATTCCTCACTTTTCCACTTTTTGGGGAAATTAGTTCCCTCCCTCCATTTGCTGTGTGAATGCTATGGTCATTTCTCCAATTGTCAGAAACAAAACTGAGCCCTGGCTCGCATCAGCCATCCTGGTGATACATCTATCCTGAAGTATAGAATTTGTTACCCTTTTAACAGCAGCAGCTCTAAAATGTCTAAATAGTAAAGGCTAAGGAACACAAATGAAACTTGATATAGATGGATAGATAGATAATCTCCTTTGCAGCTGCAGTTCCATAGTTAGACAAAACGAAACAAAGAAAAATCACAAATTTTACGTTTTTTGTGGTGGGTTTGGTAGGGTTGAGAGAGTTTAAAGAGGCAAAAGCCATGCCTCAACATTGTAGAGCTTCCTAGACAGCCTTCAAGAAGACATGGAAAATAGGAAATTTACATGTATCATTCAAGGAAGAATTTTTCCAGAAATATATTGTCTAATAATTTCTGGAATTAGAGAGAGGACATTTCCTCAGGTTACAGTTCAACTTATTAGAGCAGCACAGGGTAGATTTGTTATAATGGATACTTCAAGGAGAATTTTTATGAGGTTCAGGGATAGTGGAGGGAGGGATTACCACTAGAAACAAAGCTCTTAGATCTCATCAGCCAGTTACAGAGTAGAGGTCTGAGCAGTAAGCCTTGAAAAATATCTGAGAATTTGGAAGGGAGGATATACTAGTGATGTGCTATTTCCTTGTATACCTTGTACACATGAATAATAATAAGATGGTTGGAGTCTTTTTAGTTCACAATCTTTTTTTCCTCCCTCTTGGAATTTTAGAGCTGTGCCCCAGACTGATGCTTTTGCCTTGTTTTTGCCATTAACCATTTTGCTCGGTTGTTCCATTGTTTTCCTTTTTTAAATTTATTCTTGGCGCTTGCATCATTTATTTCCTTAATCTTGAAATTAAAATAATTCAGTAAGAAATGTTTCAAAGGAATGTCTTTTATTAATTTAGGCTTGTAGAAATGACCTATTTTCTTTAGATAAGGAACTAGTTCCGCAATTATTGCTTTAAATATGATGTCTCCTTATCTGTTCGTTTCTCTCTTTCAAATTTACCATACGATTAGAGCATGAATAGAGCCCTTTTCCTTTAAACTTCAGATTCCTCTCTTTATTTTGAGTTTAATTTTATTTTCTGTAGTAAACTGTATGTCATTCATTATCTCAATTCTGTTTTTGAATTGTTGTATTTATGTTTTCATATTAGAGAAATCTTCCTGATTTCTGAGTCATATTTTGTGGTTATAATGACCTTCAGACCTTGTTGAGAAACATTCTTTAAAATAAGGAGATGGTTTCAATGTTCTTGTTCCTTTTGTAAGTTTCCTTCATAGCTCTGGTAACTTTTGGACTAAATTTGCTTGTAGACCTAAAAGGACACTGTAGGTTACTGCCTTTTTTTTTTTTTTTTTAAATATTTTATTTATTTATTTGACAGAGAGAGAGAGATCACAAGTAGGCAGAGAGGCAGGCAGAGAGAGGGAGGGGGGAAGCAGGCTCCCTGCTGAGCAGAGAGCCAGATGCAGGGCTTGATCTCAGGACCTTGAGATCATGACCTGGGCTGAAAGCAGAGGCTTTAACCCACTGAGCCACCCAGGACCCCCATTTTTTTTTTTTTGCCACTTTCCTATTTGTTTTAAATTAAGTGCTCATTTTACTGTTTTAATATATACAAGCTGAAATTTGAGACAAGGATGAATTTGCTGTATCTTATGTTACCTATAGGATAGAAGGCTCTAGAACAATTAGAATTTTATTTAAAAAAAGTATTCTGATATTTTATAGGTGGTTTTGATAGTTCTTTAGAGAGAATGGTTTATTATGTTTAAAAAGGTTGTGAATTGAGGGGGCTTTAGAATTATGTCATTCTCATATCAGAGATTCCTATTTTAAGAAGGATATTGACCAGAAGGGAGGGAGCAACAAAAATGACAAAAGTATACTGAATTATATCTAGGTACCCTACAAAAAGTAAAGTGGGGGAATAATAGAGCAGTTGTCATCAACTATTTGAAAGGGATAATATATTAATTCTACTGTGCTCCGAATGGCAGACAGTACAGTGAGAATATTTTATTTAATAAAAGAAAGACATTTATAATACTTAGAACCCTTTGTTACTCGAGTTATTAAAGCAGAGGTTGGACTGAATATGGGAAAGGCTGTACGGTGCTGAGTGGGAGATTTTTTTGCAAGATCTCATAACAGTCCTTTTCCTTCCAAGCTCCTGTGGTGATTCCACTAAATATCATGTTTAATTCCATCAGACTTTTAAGGTTAGAGAGCATTTGTTCTATTCCATTCAAATAAACCTTTATAATTAAAGGAGTGTTTGAATTGTGAAGTCTGCAAAGTTAAATTTCATTGCATTTAATTTAGTAAAATTAAAATGCCTAGTGACATCCTGGTTAGAACATTAGCCATATTTAGACTGGTAATTAATGTCTAATTGGACACTAGTACTCAATTTAGTAGTAATGAAATAATGACTAAAAATACCAACTGGTATTTAAAAAGGTATGTGATATATATCCTGAAGCAATTTTCTTAAATGCCAATTATAATTTGACATTTAGAGACTGAGCGATGTGATTGCTGATGAAAGTTGTACTATGATTCTATGGCATATGGCTATGCATTCTTATTTGAGGGATATAAAAATATTTTGCATAATATATAGGTATTCAAAAACAAATATTTTACTATTGGGAAGAAGGGATTTTTAAACTAAATATACGGTATAACATAGAAAGAGAAATAAATGACTTTAAAAATATTGATATTTTATGAAGAACTTTAAGATAAATTTACTTTTTCTTGAGGTTGAGCATGTTTAGAAGGCCTCTGTCATACAACTAAAGCAACACATTCCATATAATTTTCTATCTTTTTTCTGCAAAGGATTTGAGTTGGAATTTGATTTCTGGTACTGATTATGAAACAATTATATATTGTCAGTTAAACAGACACTCACGTACTTTAATTGACAATTGAGAAAAAATATTATCTTTGTATAATATTTGATGAATCTAGTCAGAATGTGTTTTAGAAAGATACCATAATGTTTCTCAAAGTTGAGCCAACGAATAATTTATTAATTAGAATTTTTCTGAGAAAGAGCACTAACAGAGTATATATATTGTTCAAAAGAAAACCATCACTTGAACCAGACCAAGTCATCAAAACTGGGTTTAGTACCTAACCTAACTAAAGTTTCAACATCCCTCAAAAATGTAAGTCTTAACCAGTCAGTCAGGAATTTTCCCAAGAGCACCAATGAGGTAATCTGTGACATAGGCCTTGTCTATACCTCAAAGGAAGATGAGGTAATTTGCATAATAAGGTCCCCTCCCCTTCCCCCTAAGGAAAGGTGTTCTTGCTTGGAAAAATTCTTTCTTTTCTTTTTCAAAAAAATTTTTTTCACCACACCTTCCTTTTTATAAAAACCTTCCATTTTGGGGTACCTGGGTGGCTCAGTGGATTAAGCCTCTGCCTTTGGCTCAGGTCATGATCTCAGGATCCTGGGATCTAGCCCCACATCTGGCTCTGCTCAGCAGGGAGCCTGCTTCCCCCTCTCTCTCTGCCTGCCTACTTGTGATCTCTCTCTGTCAAATAAATAAATAAAATCTTAAAAAAAAAAACAAAACAAAACAACCTTCCATTTTGAATAACACTTCAGAGTGCCCCTCCATTTGTAAGATGGGATGCTGCCTGATTTATGAACTGTTTCATAGAGCCATTTAGGTCTTCAAATTCACTAGGTTGAGTTTGGTTCTTAACTATATATATGTACACATCAATATATGCAGAGAGAAAGAGACCAGTTTATTTTGAAGAATTGCCTCATGTAATTACGGTGATTACTATAGTCCTGAGTAAGTCCTGAGATCTGCAGGTAAGTCAGCAAAGAGGCATCTCAGGAAAATGGTGGTATTATTTCAGTCTGAAGGCCACAGTTTCAAGGCCTAAGAAAAACCAGTGTTTTAGTTTGAGCCAGAGACAGGAAAAACCCAATGGCCCAGTTTAAAGGCAGTCTGGCAGGAATTCTCTCGTACTCAGGGAAGGGTGAGCCTTTTGCTCTATTCAAGCCTTCCAACTGACTGAATGAGGAGCATATACTTTAGGGAAGGTATCTGTTTTATTCAGTCCACTGATTTAAATGTTAATTTCATCTAAAGACATCCTCACAGAAACACCAAGAATAATGTTTGACAAAATATCTGAGCCACCCACGGCCCAGTCAAGTAAACACATGTAACAGACTATAACAGGTAGTATTTTCAGTCAAGGCCAAACATATTCTTAGAAAATATTTGAAGTGAATGCAACAGGATTCTTTATGTTATTATTATAAGCACATTGAAAACTTTTGGCAAATTACTACTCTAAATTATCACAGTCATTTAGAAATCAAAATGAATCAATTAACCAAACAAAAAAACCATTAAGTAAAGCCCACAAAGGTGACCCAACTTTAAATAATGCCCCAGATACTTTTTTTTAAGTACAAAATAAAGTTGTCAGCCCCCTGTCACCATTATCATTATCATCATCATCATCATTTTGAAACAATTCATTGTATTTAGAATCATAGTATGACATTGTTTTGGGGATAAAAATCTATATTCACATTAAAGTACTTTGGGCCCAGAATATTCCCTGGATTTTAATTAGAATTATGATTATGTGACCTATCAAGAATTGGGGGCATAAATTCCTAAAGAGTACTGCATTAGGTAAAGATTTTGTGTAACTAGTTGGACAATCATTCAGCATATACTTTCAAAAACAATAATTTCAGAAAATAAAACCTTGTGTCTCAAAAGGTGAACACTGTTCTTCAAGGTTAACATGACTTTCCTGTTGAGTTCATCTCCAGTGGGTGTATCAGGCAATTGCAGAGGAACATGGCAGTTAGTATTCAATATAGAGGTAAAAAATATGCTGTTACCACAACATTTAGCATTTAAATATACTATTTACATCTGTTATTGTTTCACGTGTATTATTTTGAATATTCGGGCTTCAGAGTGTGGCTCATACCAAGTACTATGCTCAACACATAATAGGGAATCAATTAATATTGGCCACCTGATAAGGCTGTGGACATGTATCTGTGACATTTCTGTTTGCAAGTGAATTTTTTTATTCCAAAACAGTTATCCATAGCAATAAGTCAGATATCTGGACCAACAGATAGTAACATAAATGGCTATGATTTAACCCAAGAGCAAGTAAACTCTAAAGATATTTCTTGTTCCCTAAAGCTGGATCTATGTAAAATAAAATCACAGGTGTTCTACCAGAGGAATACTCTACAAACATTGGGTGCTAGAACAGACAACACATTTAAATCAGAATTGAGCACAAGGAATATAGGCAGAAGACATTCAACAGTAAATATTAGAGTGAATTTAGAGTAATTATTAACCAGATTGTCAGTGAAAATCAAAGTTAGGCCTAGAAAAATATGGATTAGATTATAGGATGTTCTGTCAAGAAGAGTAAATTATCTAATTCAGTTAATTAATTCTGGAATCTTGGTGATATGAGATTCTCTTTAAAAGCTGCATTGCAGGGTGCATTTCTACCAATCCTGGAGAAGCTATCTGATCTTGACAGGAATTATCCTTAGTGGGGAGAAAAGGCGGGGGAAAGGCAAGAGTCTTGCTTCTCTTTTGGAGTTACTGTCTCCCTCTGATTTCAATCTTCCTTTTCATTATGTCAGGAAAGAACACTGCATTACACCATCAATAAAAGAGGAGGATGTGCATGGGCATTTTATTCCCCTCTCAGCCGACAGAATGGGAAAAGGTGGTGCCTACATGCGAAGTAAAACGGAGTTTTGATAGCTCCACTAAATTTGATGAAGGTTACATGATAAATTGGACTGTTAAGGCTCACAAGTTGATTTGGGTTTTTGCTTAAACTGTATTTTTCTCATTTATATTTGAAGGCACCTCAAATGTAATATAATGTATAGGAAAGCACCTCAAAGTAGAAATTCAGGGACTTAAACTCTACAACTTGATCTTCTACTACTTGCAATTTAGACTCATTCTACTTACATTTCTGCCATAGACTGAACGTTTGAGTCCCCCTTTTCCCTCAAATTCATATGTTGAAATAATTATTCCAATATTGGGGTATTAGGAGGTAGGGCCTTTGAGAAGTAATTAGGTTATATGGAGCCATCATGAAGGGGGTCAGCAGTTTTATAAGAGACACCAGAGACACCAGAGGTACCTAACCTCTTGTACCACATAAAGATTCAGTAAGAAAATACTGCCATCTATGAACCAGGAGGTGGGGTTTCATCAGCTACTGACTCTGCCAGTGTCTTAATCCTGGACTTCCCAGCCTTCCTAACTGTGAGAAATGAATGTTTGCTATTAAGCCACCCAGTCTATAGCATTTTTTGTTACAGCAGTCTAAACCGATATAGAGTTTCCATATTTATAAACTAAAGACAATAACACCTCTAGAAGCTATGTTCCAAAACTTAAACACGATAATAATTTCTTGGGAGTTACAATCCCAGGAGAATAAAATTGATGGGGAAAGGGAAGTGAGGCAGGTTAGCAGGGAAAGTAAATGCAATGTGATGCATTACTGAGCTAGCCACAACTTCTTGAGAACACATGGGCATTTGTGAGATCAAGTGGGTCATCTTCAAACATGTCATGTATTACTTGGGTCATTGAGAAGCAAGAAGGGAAATACACTTATCTGGTAGGCCTCCTTATGTCTTGTCTCTCATTGGTCAAAATTTGCCTTAAAGCACATTAATTCCACTATGCATTGAAGTTGAGTTATTCACTTCCCTCATGCATCTGCTTGAGAAACTAGATTTTATGACTCACAGTGCAATCTTTCATATAAGACTATCAGTAAAGAGACATCCATCCATTCTAGAAGGCCGGGACCTGCATTCTTGTACAAATGCATCTCTTGTAGCAGTTGGACACAGTGGATACTGTCAGAGTCCAACCCTCTGGTGAAGCAGGCTATGAGAGCAAGGGATGTTAAGCAAAAGGGCTGTGATAGTGGCAGCCAAAGCTCTCTGTTGAGCAGGAGGACAAAGTTTCAAGAGTTAAGTAAGTCTGAGTAAATTGGGCTTGTATCTAGAACTCTAACGTATACTTTAAGAAAAAATGGCCTAATCTTTCTAAAAAAATGTCAATATTTATTCTTTTGAGCAATGTCTAGGAAATTACAGTTTCTCTGGTACCAGCTGGCATTATGAAACCTGTAGTTTTTGGGAACAGTGTTCCTTATCTCTTATTCCTGAAGAGTACTCTGAAGGTTTAAGAAGTCTATACCATTCTGGTAGAACTCATATATTAGCAAATCTGTTAAAAATTGTCCTAATTTTTTCAGGAAAATAAAGTAATGAGGATTATGGCAGCATCATGTGACACCCATTGACAATGCTTCAAACCATTTAATTTGCCATTTGTGGACTACACAAGGATGCATTTGCTTTATTTGTTAAAGATCATGTTTTGTCCTGAATTGAGAGTCCTTTAACATTTCCAAGATAGGCTGGAAAAAATTGTTCAGAATAAAAATAGGGCATTAAGTAGTATATACCCTCATGATACACATTATCTTTTCATTTGGGTTAGAGAATTGAATTTCCCAAAATTGTCCTGAGACTTATCAATTATCTAAATGTTTCACTCATCTGAAAAAATGCACATATCTGCAACTTTTTGGGTAACAGAAAAAAGTAGATTTTTCTTTGAATAATTTTAATTGATAATAGGGATGCTACTGAGAAAATAGAACTAAGGAGGCATTCTCGGGGAAGAAGGGGCAGAGCAAAGAGTGCCACACCCTGATCATATTTGCTAGTAAAGCTGGAATTCATATTTACCTCCTTCTCTCCTTACCTCCATCCCTTTCTTCTCTTTATCAACTATAGATCATATCCTGGGAATGCAGAACACCTACATTGAAGGATAAGGGACTATGGAAATCAGCAAGGCTAGAAAACTCCACTTCAGTTCAAAGCTGTCTCTGAGTGATGCCATCTAGTCAGAATGGAATGAGACCAATATATATTACGTTCCTGGGAGTAGAATGATGGAAAGAAAATTGTATATTTTTCTTTTAATAATTTTTCATTTCCTATTTATTCTGTTACTTAAGAATTCTAAAAAACCCTTTGAAAAGAACATCTTACCCAGTATAAAAGTAACAACAGGACGTTTGCAGCATTATGAGTCTGGGAGCTGAAAACACTCCAGGAATAGGACTCAAAGCTGGAAGTAAATTAGAGTGAATTCTTCAAAACTTTTCCACTGCAACCAAATGACTGAGAATTTTTCCCTTTGTAAGTAGGGGTCAAAGTTTACCAGATACAGAGTATTATTTCCTGAGAACCGTGAATGCTGCTGTGCATCCCCTAATGTTTGTGAATCAGTACTTACAGCCTATTTGTTTGAGAAACTAGTGTCTTTCTTGTATGAATAAACTGTTTACTTGGGACAATAGCTTAAAATTTTCAAAGTGTTATTTTTGAGTCAAATATGTTTGAATATATATATGCATTTATTAAAACTGATCTTATAATAGGTAGTGTAATGGAAACATTTAACATGCTAATGATAATTTTCCTTAGTATATTGTAATCATTTAAAGCTAATTTGAAATTGTTAAACAATTTGAGGACACTTTTGTTTTGTTTTGTTTTCTCTTGGTTTACTTATTTATTTTTTTAAACTATAGAGGATGATGATTGTATACACTACAGCACCAAAGAAAAGAACTATGATATTAGTACAAGTTTTATAAATTGAGTTTTATATTATAGTAGCAGTTTTGCACTTTAACTATGCATTTCCCCATTTTATTTACTTTCACATAAGTAGGAAATTCTCTCACTATACCAGCAAGAGGTATGTTATGGACTTAGTGTGTCTCCTCAAAAGAGGTATGTTGGAATCTTAACCCCCCCTTCCATACCTCAGTGTGACCTTACTTAAAGATAGAGTCTGTACAGAATTAATTAAGTTAAAATGAGGTTATTAGAGTGAGCCCTAATCCATTATGACTTGTTCCCCTATAAAAAGGCCAATTTTGGATACAGATGCACATAGAGGGAAGATGATGTCAGTACACAGGGAGGATACCGTCTACAAGTCAGAAAATGCCTGAGGCTACCAGAAAGTAAATGAGAGGCATGGAACAGTTTTACTCTCACAGTTCTCAGAAGGAACCAACCCTGCTGACATTTTGATTTTGAACTCAGCCTTCAGAACTGTGTGGCGATAAATTTCTGTTATTTAAGCCATCTAGTCTGTGGTATTTATAGTAGCTCCAGGAAACTAATACAAGATATTTGTCCAAAGTCATTCTCAAGATGATGTATTCGGGGTTCTGGATACTTCATAGATCATCCTGTGAAATGACCTACCCAATGTCATTGTTACTGAGCTTAGGGAAATATGATTACTTTGAGAGTTTATTATCACATATGAATGCTCTGCCTTGGGGTAAATATAAACAAAAATATTTACTTACTCTGTGTACAAAGTTTTCGCAGTTGAAAAAGAAGTCCAACATATAAGAAAATAGCTAACGTGATGGGAAGAGAGAAAGGGGAGTACATACCTAAAATTCTCTATAGAAGAATTCTAAGATGACCCACAGTTTTCTGCTTCCTGGTGTACAAATCCTATGTAATCCTCACCCCTTGAATATGAAGAAGACTTGTTAATAAAATGTAGTTTATTTCCATAATTACATTATGTTATATAGCAAAAGGAATTTTGCAAATGTAATTAAGTTTCTTAATCATTTGAGTGAAAATCCTTAAGGCCAACACCACTTGTGGGCAAGTATCTTTGATCTGGAATTTGTAGCAATAATAAGCTCTTTCCTACACTCTTCTAAAAGTATGCTCTTCGATAGCTATAGGTTTATGTTCAATGATGATGAGTGATACCTGAAGAGGGTCTAGAAAATGATATGTTTGAAAAAGCAGATGCTATATTTGTGTATTGTTTTCAAATTTTACATACTTACTGGTGCTAGAGGCATTATTTTACCTGCTCTTATGCTGCTGGCAGGCATCACGAGCTCAAGAAAGTTTCCGAGATTTTGTAAGCAAATTATTTCATCTTCCTTGACCTAATCTATCATTCCTATGAAGCCATAGCTAGTAAAGAGTCAGTGGTAATGGTGACACAGTCTGCATTAGATTTTCAGATAATCCTTGACTACTCTGAATAATAACTGATGCCTGTCTAGTTTCCTAAAATTAGCTTCCATAGAAATGCCCTTCTTCCCATTTCTTATTCATAATGTCAGCTACTTTTATAACAGCTGCATTTGGAATATATTCATCTTGTCATAAAAAGTAAATCTACCATCTATTGCTGAATGTAAGACAGCAAGGAGGTTTGATGGTATTCATAGACTATATCATGCTTCTTTTGAGATGTCTTTACCATCAGAAAATAATGTGAATAGTTTGAAAAGGTTCACTGGCAAACCTCTAGCCTGTTACTGAAATGTAGTTTATCTCTGCATTCATATTGATTTTCATAAAGAGAGCTGAAGTTTGAAATTTACTTAATATTTAGATTTTGTACTTCCATAAGAATTATAAATGTTATTTTTAGAAACTCTTCAAATATTAAAAACACATTCTGAAAATATAAAACTATTATGAATTTCAAGTATGGTTTTGAAAATAATTCAGAATTATATCTTAAATTTGATTTTTCAGTGTATTGCATTTTTACAGTGAGAAGAATGGCTATAAAATGATATGAAATAAAATTTCAATCTTTAACTTACCTAAAAGGCAGTTTTCAGTCCATCAAAATAACAGATAGGGGAAAAAGATCTAGAGATGATGTTTTAGATGTACTTCCAGAAGTACTATAATTACATAAAATGTAATATTTTCTTTATCTTGCTTCTTCTATTTAGCAGGTTATTGCGTGAAAGAAGCTAATATATAAAGCTTTTAAGTGAAAATACGATACTGGCTAACTTAAGGCTATGAACTTTTTCATAAGAACATGTAGCTTTTGTGCCCAGTGGGTTATCTCTCCCCAATGTGTACTCTAAGGAATAAAAAATTTGTATCTTATAGAATTCTTTTTGCCCATAATACAGGATTATGTTACAAAAAACTAAGTTTATTATAACAATTTGGTTTTAATAAAGCTCTAACCTCTCCCATTCTGGGTTTTAATAATTTACTGTGCAACAACGTGGATGGAGTTAGAGGTTATTATGCTGAGTGAAATAAGTCAGTCAGAGAAAGACAAATACATATGATTTCATTCATGTGTGGAATTTAGGAAACAACACAGATAAACATAGGGAAAGGGAAGGAAAAATAAAAGAAGATTAAAAAAAGAAAGGGAGGCAAATCATAAGAAACTCTTAACTCCAGGAAAGAAACTGGAGGGCAAGTGGGGGGCAGGGGAATGGGATAATTGGGTGATGGACATTAAGGAGGGCACCTGATGTAATGAGCACTGAGTGTTATATGCAACTGATGAATTATACCCCTGAAACTAATAATACACTATATGTTAATTAAAATGAATTAAAAAAAACATAATATGTCCAAAATATGTCATAAATCAACATGATGATTTAAAGGAGATTGGGAAGAAGTCAAAATTATTATATCTCACAAGTCAAAATAAATCTCTTTACTTTTTGGGATTTTTAGAAACATAACTTTGTTATATCAAATGAAAGACAATTTTATAGGAATTCTAAAGAAAGGGGTAATATTTGGAAGTTCCTAAGCAATTTGATGTATTAGAACATTTGTAACTACAAATGGCTGGTAGATTTGCATGGTATTCATCAAGAAAAATAAATTGAAAATTGGACTTCGGAAGGAATAAACAAGGCTGTTTATTAGGGTCAAACTCTAAATCATTACTTAGAGCTCAGCCAGACTGGCACTTTGTCATATTTGTTCTTTGTTGGCATAAGCCTCAGAAATCAGGAGACTTTACTAATTTTTTTAAGAGGTTACTACTAACTTTATAAGCTTTTCAGGTTTTAGTTTCTTTTTCTTCTGTCTTTTCTGACTCCTAAAGCAGGTTAATAAGCATGATCTAAAAGACATGAAAACATTAAAGCTTAACCCTTCTAAACTTTGGTTGTCAAGGTGATGTTTATTATTACTAGAAAATGTTTTGGTGTTATTACAGTCCATTTTAATTTAGACCATAATTAGAAAGGAAGGGACTTTTCTTTCTAAATATTTCTTTCATTAATCCATTTGACTCTATCTTAGCCATTACCAATATAATGCGAGATACTCTCCATTTATGTAATGAAATAGCTGTCTAAATGGTTTCCCTCCATCTATACAAATTATCTACACACTTTTTTGACCATTAATACTTACAGAAAATTATTTCTGAGCAATGCCTCAATATGTGCCTTTTGGTTACTTAAAAAGTATAAAAATAGATATTTAAAAGAATAGACTACCTAAATAGTAGTTCTATTTTTTTTCTTTCCTTCTAATATATCAGCTTGCATACCTTACTTTGTAGACCACTACTACAGACTAGATTCTGTTGTTAGCACAGTACTTTATTTTAAAAATAATTATGCTTCTTACTTCACTAAAATCTTTCAGTACTATCCTAATTCTCTTAGAATTAAAGGCTTATGTCCTTCCTCTGGCGATAAAGCCCTGCATTTTTTTGATTGCGTCCAAACTCTTCAGCACTGTCTTCTATCACTCTACATCTCTCTGCGCATTCTACCAGTGGCTTCTATCCATTTCTTGGCCCTTTCGTGTTCCCATCTACCACAAGGTCCTCATTCAGGCTGCACAGGGAATCATATCCATTTGCAGACTGCAGAACAGATTGAGAAGAGGCTTTAGTGAAGACCAGGAGACTGGTTAGGGGATGTTATCATAATGCCAGAGAGAGATGGCATTGACCTGACCTGCAGCAGTTGAGGGGAATGAAGAGAAGGTAAAATTAGGAAATATTTGTATTTGGAGGTGTTAGAATCTGGTAGTTAACTGAATATGGCTTGTGAAGTGTGCTGATTTAAAAGTGATTTTCTAGTTCTAAGTTCGGGGCCTTTTATTGATAGAGGGAAGTTGGGAGGGAAAGCAGATTGGAGAGGAAAGATCATAACTAATTTTGGACATGCTGATTTTAAGATTTTTAAGGCAACAATCAATTGTATGTGAAATACAGAGGTGATGCTAGCCTAGATATTTGGATTTTTAAAATAATCAGCAAGTGATAATTGGAACTATTCAAATAGATGTGATCGTTTCATTTGAATATTTCAAATGGCAAGGGAAGAAAGGGACATCAACACTTGACAGAGAAGAAAATGAAGAGCTTACAAATGAAGTTAAGGGAAGGTCTAAGAGATGAGAAAAAAGAGTGAAAGGTGTGAAAATCCTGAAAAGCACTGTGCATGAAAGCCAAAGGGAGCGCCTTTTACAAAGTCTGGGTGATAAGGTGAGAACTAAATGTTACTATGAGGTCAGATAACTTTAAAATTGAGAACATATGTATTAGATAATCTAAAAGAACTTTGTTGTGACCAGGGCAAGATCATCGGCAACAGAGTTACATCCATGCCTCCCGTATCCTGATATGTGCTTGTGTATGTGTTTTGTAGATTTAATTTTTATCAAAATATAATTACATATACAATTAGATGAAAATTTATTTACATTGATGAAAAATTAAGGAAAATAAAAATAAATGTAGAAAAGTAAAATAAAAATGGGGTATACTTAATAAATACAAATTGCCAAAACATTTTTGCTTTTGATGACATGGGCTACAAATTTCGTTCTGGCTTCCAGAAGACAAAAATAAACAGACAAAAAAATATATGTATCATAAAGAATAAGATACAATGAGTTCATTAGTTAAAAACATAAAAGTGGCTCAGAGGAAATATATAGAAATAAGTGGCATATACATAAACAATTAATATATATTATTTAAATATGGAAATATTTATACTTTACATATATAGAATATATAAAACTGATTATTTGTTTTAACTTATTTATTTTTAGTCCAGAGACTTGTTGTATTATAGCACAATGAATCATGACAAAAATTTTCCTTTTCCTAACAATATTCCTCACTCTTAAACATAAGCTGAAAAAGCAATTTTATAACAACAGGCCAAATATTTATATTTAAGTACAGGTTTGCACCATTCTTAGCCTGACTTTCCCTGAAGGTAAAATTTGAAATATATAGGTAAATGAATGCACTCCTATATTTTAAGCAATTGTTTTTGACACTTTCTGTCTCTCCTGAGATTTTTACAAAAGGTGGGTAGCTGAGATTTCAGATTATGTGCTTTGGCAAGAATCTGGAGTACAAATTGCAAGTTTTCTGATTAGAAGTAGATTTGTACAAATTAGTGACAAATAGAGAGGAGAGGCCAGCATATTCCTATACAAATTCAGGAGCCTAACCAGTTGTAAATAACTGACTAGTCTGATTCATTATAGAATTGGATGCAAAGAGCATTTGTGGACAAAGTAGTCTTTAAAAATAATTATGGATGATTGACATCCCCAAAGTCTGCATAGAATTCACCCACACTATTTACTGTCTAGAGTTTTTCATAGCAGGTATTTTCTACTGCTCACTCAAGCATTCCCAAGTCATGCAATTTCCTACTAAAGGTGAGCAGATAAGTTTCTTAGAAAGTGTTCATCTAAGTAAGTCTATGATTTAAATTGATTTACAGAATTGCAATAAAATATTTAAGTCAATAACTTTTAAGGTAATGCTTGTAAAAAATGTTGATATTATTATTGAGGCACTATTTGGGTATCCTTGGTTAGACAGTTGCCCAATTATGTCATTATTGTAACACAATTATATCATAAGTTTGGCAAAAATGTTTTTATTCATAGTAACAGGCTGGTATGTATCCAATTTATCCAAAATAAATTTTGAATAATCAAGGTAAAAATTAAACACAGGTGGGTTTCCAAAATACATAATCTTTCACACCACTTAACATTATTATATGATTTGTCAGGACACTATACCTATAGACATTGACATTCAAGTGATGTTAAACTATAGGTCTTGTAAAAGCCCCGTTAACCAGCATTGTAAAAATGGTTCATATACTATAGACATAACCAGTTCTATTGCATGCAGTTGTAATGAGTAAAATTCAATAAAATTTTCAAAATCTTATATTTTTCCTGACATATATCTTTAACAAGTGAAAGAGAAAGTAACAGGGCTTAATGATGAAATAATCCTACTGAAAACCTGCTGACTCTTCATGAAAAACATAGGCATCAGCATTTTAACTTGTATTTATTGCATATTCATATGTTTCAAGCATCTGGAACAGATTCATGACAATGAATCAATCAAAGTCTCATATAATTTTATTACTATTTTCAACATGCAAGTCATTTGGACAAGACACTGCACTCATTCATTCACTGATTCATTAATTCATTAATTCCATAAATAGCTGAGTTTCTTACTTTGTGCCAGTGACTGGCCTGGGTGAAGTTATAGTATATCTTTACATTCTGTTATACTATATATACTTTTAACTGCTATATCTGCAGTTAAAAAAAAAAACTTTTTTTGGCTCTACTGGGGCTTACAGTCTAGTAAATTATTTAACTCCAGGATTTTAGGTAATTTTTTTGTTACAGGTATTGTGCTTAATGTTTTATATAAATAACTTTGTAATTCTCTTAGTAAGTCCTTGAATGGATATTATTTTTTGTGCATATATTCTTGTTCAACATATTGAGATGCAGAGAATCTGAGTACAATTCACCCCAAATTCACATAGTTAGCAAATGTCAGAGCTGGGGTTTAAACCTGAGTCGTCAGACTCTAGTGTTCCTATTTTGTCAATGTTTTGAACATGATTTGAGGGCAAACCAAACAAAGCCTGCAAACTCTGAAATATTATACTCCTGAAACATTTTTGAGGAAAAGTGATGTAATAATATATATCTAGAATTTGAGAGAGATGATTTAAGGTTGTATTTCTGGATCTGGTAATTTTTTGCACTGCAACTTTAAGGAAATTGTTTAATCTTTTTGGGTTTTAACCCCATCTCCTATTAAAATTTGATAGTAAAATGTCCAAAGCAGAGCTTCTGTAGCTATGCAGAGAAATAATATATGTGACACTGGGTTTCAAATAAATGCTAATTCAATTCTAATTCAAGATCTTTAGACAAAATGGTTCTAATTATTTGTAATTATTTATTTTAATTCTAATTATTATTCTCATTATTTTCTCCTTGTGAAAAATCTGTACTGAAATGAGGTCTACAGAGGATTGGACAACTAAATTAAAGCAAACAAGTGAACAAACAAAAACACTAAAGGAGGAAACTGGAAGCTACCTAAGACAAACTTCTAATTTCTTATTTTGCTTAAGGATGGACCTGTAAATGATGACTAAATAGTCCAGCCCATTCTCATAACAGAGGTCTACAAAATTTTTAATTGAATTACTCTTCAGCCCAACTTGAAGTAATTTCGGTATCTAGAGTTTTCTCCTGGGATATATTTCTATCCTTTTTTGATATTTGGAGTGGATTTCTCATTAGGATGATGTAATACCAGTCTTCTATGAAGTTCAGAGATCTATAACATAGCTCAAAGCATTTTTTCACCCCGCAGGACCAAATTAAAGATGAAAGGGGTTGAAGGGAGAAATGCTCATTGAAATATAAATATTTCATCTTTATTAATTCTTAAAGCAGGTAAGATGAATTTAAAAAAAAAGATGAATTATATAAATTCTTGGTATTTCTGGTGTGAATATTTTTCCTACAGCTGGTGACTTCTAACGTTAAGAAAAAAAAGTCTATACCAAAAAAGGTGTCATTTATGTTCTGAATCCTAACTGAGATGAATCAGTCTGGTATATCTTTTCATTAGTTCAATGCAGTTAGGATAATCTCAGATTGGAAAGCTTTTGTAAGGAAGTATCTTTGAACAATTATCTTTGCAGAAACATACTGAAAATGTTTACAGAAAACAATAAAACACTAATATACATTCCCAGTGTTATATTCCCTTATCTTCCTACAATTGCTTGCTCTCTCATTTTATTATTAATATTCTGTCAAAGACATAACAATAACCACAACAAAAATACAAAAGCTTGCGACAGTAAACTATAAAACTGATAATCAACATAATTTGAGAAATTGGAATGATGCTCTAATGAACGTACCTGGTTTAAAAAGAGGAAAAAAAACCCAAATTTATGTTTTCTATCAGAAGCTGCCCAGAAATCTCTTGAAACTCTCACCATCCTGAAATAATACTATAAATTACATTTTTCATTCGCAGACTCAGAAACCTGTGTTCTCCACCTCTAGAAAATGGAGCAGCTATTCATTTATGAGCCAGGTGGAGGACTGTGCCCCCTCTTCCTCTTGCTGACATCTGTTTGTAGATACTCAACTCTTAGAAAACAACTTGGCTGGGTGTAGGGATCAAGTAAGGGCTGAATTTAAAGTTCTCCTTTTGGGTTGTGGCTCCTACAAATAGTAGGCCTTGTTAAAAGCAAGACAGAGCAAAAGTCTATAATATTTTATGCAGAATTGTAGCTTTTTAGGTAGTGCAATAAGTTTGGAGCACTCAATTTTTTGATCATCCCATTATTAAAAAGTGACATTTTCTTATATGCATATTTATTTATGAATCTTATAAGTATGATTTTATTGTAATATATTATTTACATTATGAAATGTTAAAACTGTGAGTTCAAGATCTAAATAAAAGTTTAAAAATCTGTTATATTTTCTAATGGTATATAATACTTCAATAATTTTAGGGAGAGAAATTTGATTAAATTTATTTTGAAATTTGAAAATACTGATTGTATGTTTTGTGATACACTGGCTCCAATGTCTGGTTCTGAGTTAACTTAATTTCTCTATGTGGTTTACTGTGAACTGAAAATGATAGTCCATAAAGGGACATAGATTTAAATGAAAATAATATTTCAGCCGTGCTATGTAATAATTTAGGATACCTATTTTTCTCTTTTTAAATATTGTGCAGTTTCATGTAAAAATCTGTTTGGAAAACTTCTATTATAATGTCAAGAAACTTTTCTTACAAACCAAATGAAACATATTGCATTCTGATGTTTTTAAGAGGCTTAAAAACCAGAGTAAAACTTCACTAGAAGGACCTTCACTGGATAATTTTGAATAGATTATAATCTTTTATCTGTTAAATGCACATTATATAACTTTTTTTTTCACATTATGTAACTTTTTATAGATGATATAGTTGCTTAGTTTTTGGTAACAGAATCATTTAAAATGGAAAGATTGTCAACAATTTGCAAACTTTGCATAGAATGGGTTTCCTTTTAAAAAGTGACTTTCTTATTTCTGGTAAAAATGTCACTAAAAAGTAGATTAGGTGAGTGTTTTTATTTGCAAATATATCTTCTAAGAATTAAAGGAACATTGGGGAAAAAAGTGAGAGCATGTCAAAAGGACACAGAACCCAACCTGAAGGATTTGAATGAGCTAAATGTTTCAAACCTGGAACAATCTGACAAAATAAATAATGATAACATTGGGTTTTAACCCATAGAATAAATAAGTATCTATGAGTTCATATGGATATGAATATATAGTGGAAAAAATAAATGAGAGAGAAGAAACAGATGGCAGCTCTTCATCTTATGTAAGAATTCTAAGTAATAATAAAAAGGGAATGTGGAAAGTCCAAAATTATCATTATGGGTACAACACAGTGATAATTGTTGCAAGCAAGATCCACTGATAGATCCAAAATCAGTAGGCAAAAATGGGAGGAGAAAATGGATATCTGAAGTCTCAAGGTAAATAAAGCAATATTTTTCAAAGGGAAAATTGTTAACAATATAGCAGAAGAACTTGGTAGATAGCACCTTAGCTAGTTGGTCAAAGTAAACATCACAGTAATAAGACAGACTAACAGACTAACACTGTGCCCCTGATATACTATACTAAAAAAGACATAATATCACTTGTTTTATATTCTTGACAAAAGTTCATAATATCATTCTAATCACAAGGGAACATCAGGCTAATTAAAACTAATATTCATCAAAAGTGTGGGGATCGAGAAAAGCGAAGACAGAAAAACTGTCCCAAACTGGAGGAAACTAAAACAACATGGAAACTAAATACAATATGAGATCCTGGATTAGATTGGATGCTGGAACAGAAAAAATATTTTAGGGGAAAAACGGTAAAATTCAAATAAAGTCTGTAATTTAGTTAAGACTATTGTTCTAATGTTTAATTCATTGTTTTGACCATTTTACTATGGTTATATATCCTAAATGTATACACAAATATGGCTAAAAGGGATAAGAATTTCAGGTAAACTGGTAGCTGTATAAAGCAGTAACTAAATACAAACCATGTGTAGATGTCTATCCAAAGTGACCATGACCAAAGCACCCTCAACTTAAACCCAGATGATCCCAGTCACCATTACTCTATTCTACTTGCCAGTGAATCCTCTGCCACATAAGCAACCTTTCTGGTTAAAAGGCTTAACAACCAACCACTCCTGGTTGTTAAAGGATTTAAATTCATCTTTTCTGGGAACCAATGGCTAATTCCAAATTTCTTTATCCATCTTTTCTTATCTTAAAGAACTCTGGTCCTCAAGAAGCAAAAGCCATCTTAGAGACCTCAGATAAGACCAATTATGCTCCCAAACATTCCTATTCTTATATATATATACTCCAACTGCTATGCAAAACCTTTAGGTTAGAAGTGGAAAGAAGCCCCCAAAACATCTTGATTTTGCAAAATGATAGACTCTTCACATTATGGAAGCTTGTGGCTATAGTTTTAATCTCTTATTTTAAACTAAAAGTCCCTGGAATAGTTATGTGATACACCTAAGTTGGTACAGGTGATCAATAGCAGATTTCCTCTAATGACTGAGTCACTAGATTTTGTTGACACCACTAGCCCTTCATCTCTAAACAGCAAATAAATTTCCTTTTGATTCCATTGTTATATTTACTTTTACTTTCCTTCTTTTTTCTCCTCAGTATCTCACATGGTTTTCCTCAGGACAGCAATTCTTACAGTGTGGTACTCACTTCAGGGGGCCTGCAAGGCCAAAACTACTTTCCTAATAATATTAAGATATCTTTTTCATTCATTCTTTTATGAGTGTCCAGGGAGATACCGAGAGGCTGCATGGTGTAAGATATTGAAATACAGAGAATGCAGAGACAGATATGAGAATTTGGAGAATCCAGAAATCTGACATTAAAGATTTCCAAAAAAATGTAAAAAAAAGTCACCATTTTCATGGTTATTGTTTTGGAAAATGCAGATATTTTGCACTAAAAGTTTGTTTTTGTTAGTATATAATGAGTTATAGTGCTATTTTAGAATGAATTTCTATGTAAATATTTTTAAAGTGCCTCAGTTTTAATTCCTAATGTGGTAAATATCAATACATATAACTTATATAAACAAAAGCTCCTTGGAGTCTTCAGTAAGTTTAAGAATAAGTGCCAGATAAAAAGCTTGAGAATCACTTCTCTTATGTAGTTATTTCCCATCACCGCAGAAAGGGGAATTATGTAGTTATTTCCCACCACCCCAGAAAAAACTCAAAAAAACAAAAAACACAAGGAAATGTGTCCTAATACAGAAGAAACATGGCAACTAATTAAAAAGCATTTATTAATATAAATTTAATATTGTCTCACCCACTACACTTAAGGTGTGTGAAGAGAGTCATTTTGTATTATATCTTATACTATATTCTTGGCAGTAGCCTCTATTTTTTACTTTGGGCAAGTGGCTTAACATCTGGATCTTAAACATCCTCTTCCATAAACTAGGGAAAACCTTGTCAATTTAAAAGATTTTTAATAAATATTAAATAAAAAAATGAAGTAAAGTTTCTTACACATGCCTGAGATTTAATAAATGCTCAAACTGAAAATTTGGATGACTATAGTGGTCAGAGAGGATGTTGTAATAATAGGGCTTTTAATGGAGATGTAGTAGTAGTAATACCAGTTACTGTGTTGGTGTAACATACATAACTTAAAGTGCAGAGATTTTAAATGTTCAGCTCAAAAACTTGTTACACATGTATTTAACCTCCTTATCATCACCCAGGTTAAGATACATTTTTGTTAGGGCACCTGGGTGGCTCAGTTGGTTGAGCATTTGACGCTCATTTTCGACTCAGGTCATGATCTCATGGGTCATGGGATTGAGCCCTGCCTAGGGCTCTGTGCTCAGTGCTTGAAGATTCTCTCTCTCTGTCCATCTCCCCACACACATGCTTTCTCTCTCTCTCTCAAATGGGTATATGAATCTTTAAAAAATCTTTAAAAAAATCTTAAAAAAATTTTTTTGTTGTGTTGGCTTTGTATATTTTTTAAAAATTGCAACATTTTGCAATAGTATCAAAGTCCAGAAAGATTGGTGTTGTAAAATGAGTTATAGTGCTCAGTTTGGTATATTAATGCAAACAAAATGATAAAAACACATAATATGTGACAATATTAAACAAGTATTTAATTAGGTATTATTTGTACAACTAAGCCCTTCAGTTCCATTGGATCTTGATTAAAAGTTAGCTTCGTATTAAAGGTTAGCTTCTGATCAATCTTGGTAAATTTTTAATTCTTACTCTTATAGTACACCCTTCCCTTAATGTTTTTCTCTTCTGCACTTAAAACTAATCTAATGCATAATGTAATTGGCTTATCTGTCTTGCTCATTGTGTGTCTTCCCCACTAGTCCAGGCTGCAGCAATCAGACCAGAAAAAGATAAACAAGGCCTCCAAGTTAGTAGGGAAGAAGTAAAACTGTCACTATTTAAAGACAACACGATTCTATATAGAGAAAACCCTAAAGACTCCACCAAAGCAACTATAAGAACTAATAAATGAATTTAGTAAAGGGGCTCCTAGGGTGCTCAGTCAGTTGAGAGTCTGCCTTTGGCTCAGGTCATGATCCCAGGGTCCTGAGATTGGTCCCCAAGTCCTGTGATGGCCCCTGCTCAGCAGGGAGTCTGTTTTTCTTTTTCTCCCTCTGTCCCTCCCCATCACTCCTGCTCACTCTCTCTCTCTCTCTTAAATAAATAAATAAATAAAATATTTCAAAAACAAATGATGTACTGTCTGGTGACTAACATAACACAATAAAAAAATGAATTCAGTAAATTTGTAGGATACAAAATTAACATAGAGAACAAAACGCCTAGGAATAAATTTAACCAAGGAGGTAAAAGACTTGTACTCTGAAAACTGAGACACTGATCAAAGAAATTGAAGATGACACAAACAAATGGAAAGATAAATCATGCTAATGGATTGCAGCAATTAGTATTGTTAAAATGTCCATATTACCCAAAGCAATCTACAGATTCAATGCAATAACTATAGCATTTCTCACAGAAATAGAATAAACAATCCTAAGATTTTTATGGAACTACAGAAGGCCCCATATAGACAAAGCATTCTTTTTTTAAAAATATTTTATTTATTTATTTGACAGAGAGAGAGAGAGATCAAAAGTAGACAGAGAGGCAGGCAGAGAGAGAGGAGGAAGCAGGCTCCCTGCTGAGCAGAAAGCCCAATGTGGGGCTCGATCCCAGGACCCCGCGATCATGATTTGAGCCAAAGGCAGAGGCTTTAACCCCCACTTAGCCACCCAGGCACCCCTAGACAAAGCATTCTTGAGAAAGAAGAACAAAGCTGTAAGTATCACAATTCCAGATTTCAAGATATACTACAAACCTGCAGTAATCAAAACAGTATGATACTGTCACAAAAATATATACATAGATTAATGGAACAAAACTGAGAGCCCAGGAAGAAACTCAGAATTATATGGTCAATTAATCTACAACAAAGGAGGCAAGAATATACAATAGGGAAAGACAATCTCTTCAATAAATAATGCTGGGAAAACTGGACAGCTACATGCCAAAGAATGAAACTGGACCACTTTCTTACCCCGTACACAGAAAAAAAAAAAAAAAACTCACAATGAATTAAGGACCTAAATGTGAGGCCTGAAGCCATAAAACTCCTAAAAGAAAACATAAGCCATAGTCTCTAGGATATTGACCTTAGCAGTGTATTTATGGATATGTCTCTCCAGGCAGGGGAAACAAAAGCAAAAAGAAATTATTGAGACTACACCAAAATAAAAAGCTTTTGCACAGTGAAGGAAACCATCAACACAATGAAAAGGCAACCTATTGCATGGGAGAAGATATTTGCAAATGATATATCCAATATGGGGTTAATATCCAAAATATATAAGGATTTTATAAAATAAACGCCAAAAACTCCCAAATAATCCAATTAAAAAATGGGCAGAGGACCTAAATAGAAAATTTTTAAGACATTTTTTAAAAAGAAGACCTATGGATGGCCAACAGTGATTCTGAGGCTAATCACTAATTATCAAAGAAATACAAATCAAAACCACAATGAGATAGCACCTCACACCAGACAAATGACTAGTACCAAAAACATAAGAAATCACAAGTGTCGGTGATGTGGAGAAAAGGGACCTTGTGCATTGTTGGTGGGAATGTACATTGGTGGAATCACTGTAGAAACAGTTTGGAGGTTTCTCAAAAATTTAAAAATAGAAATACCATATGATCAGTAATTCCTTTACTAGGTATTTACCCCCCAAATAGGAAAACATTAATTTGAAAAGTTATATGCACCCTAGTCTATGTTTACTGTAGCATTATTTATAACAGTCAAGATATGGAAACAACCTAACTTTTCATCAATAGATTAATGGATACAGAAGATGCGAGATATATATATATATATATATATATATATATATATATATATATATACACACACACACACACATATATAATTCACCCATAAAAAAGAATGAGAACTTACCATTTACAACAATGTGGATGGACCTAGACAGTATTATGTTAAGTGAAATAAGTCAGAGAAAGACAAATACCATATGGTTTCACTCATATGTGGAATCTAAGAAACAAAACAAACGAACAAGTGAAATAAGTCAGAGAAAGACAAATACCATATGGTTTCACTCATATGTGGAATCTAAGAAACAAAACAAACGAACAAACAACTGGAAATGGATTCATAAATACAGAGAGTGATCTGGTGATTGCTGAGTGAGGAGGGGCAGGAGGGATGGGCAAAATAGGCGAAAGGGATTAGGAGGTACAAACTTCCAGTTATAAATAAGTCACAGAGTAACTTCTGTGTTACTTATTCAGTGTAATTTATTCAGAGTGAAAAGTACAATATAGGGAATATATTCAACAACAACAATAAAAAATAATGTATTATGTAATTGACTTATCTGTCTTTCTTATTGTGTATCTTTCCCATTAGAATGCCAGTTAAGTGAAGAGAGTGGTTTATTCATGCTTTTATGCTTAGTTCCTAGAAGATATTGTGACATAATAATTGCCCATTCAAAATTTGTTAATTAAGTGTTGAAAGCATGGTAGGTTTTAAAAATATGGATAATTTCACTTTACAGTCTCCAATGAGGAAAATTTAAATAGCATTATTGATTGATTTTAAAATTCAGCTGACATTTTTTTCCCTGTTGAGAATTTCCCCAAATCAGGGCTGTTTCATTAGGACTCCACAGATACCATATAATTAATTCAGGGGCTGTTGTTCTAGCAGGTGGAATATAGCAGGAATGATTTTTTCCCCCCATTTTTATAAAACTAACACTACATTTTATGAGTTTGGAAAAAGGTGATAAACATGTCTTTAAAAAATAAAAAAAATAAAATTATGGGTAATTTAAATGGAAAATTATGACCACAATTGTCAGTATTAAAATATGAATGCAGATGAAAAATAAAGGTAATAAAATAAGAGTTGTTTGCCAGTTTTCTTTCTTTTTATATATTTTTTTGGCTTTTCTAATGTTATTTATTCAGTAAATTAAAATCAGGGGAAAGCAGTAATGAAAATATGAGAGGGAAGGAACACAATATTATTTATCCTAGTTGCTATATGACCTTAGAATGACCGATGACAAAAAGCCAATTTGGTAATTAATCCATAATGATTTCAGGTTCCAGTAATATGGAAATATTTAAATCTCTCCATGCTTCAAAAGCCAATATTTCACTGACATTTAGGAAATATATATATATATATATATTTTTTTTCTTCTTTAAGTAAATACTAATGACAAGAACTTCTCAGTTTATGCCCAGTAGAGATGGAATTGTTGAATTCTCTTATAGGCTATGTGAAAGCACAAATTGTGCTATGTCAAGAATTTCCATAAATGAATACAAAGGACAAATAAATAAATTAGTAAAATAGAACTGCTCTAAGATGATGAATGATGACTCAGACAAGGCTTTGATATACAATAGGAATCTATTTAACAGCAGAGAAAGGAGAAAATCACAATGAGCAAAAACGCATGAGACTTATCTAAAGGAATAGATGCTATTGTACAACTCTACCCCCTCATTTTTAGGTAAGAATGCAGACCACAGTCACATTATCCTAGAGTTTTGGGCTTTTTCCAGAGGAGACAGAAACCTATACTTTAATGTTAAATCTTTCAAATTTCTAAATTTTAACCTTTAACATTTAATTTAAATGTAAAGTCATGTGTAGTTAACCCTTTGTGGAGGGAAGAAAACATCCTAAAGCTGAAATGTGGTCACACAGCCACAAGTTTCAACTTCTGCTGTCATTTATCAATGTTTATTCACAAACCCATTATATACTAAATGTCCATTCTGGTGTCCTCAAAACACAGAGCACATCATTCTCTATAGTTGTATTAAGTTATTGTACAATATATTCACAGACTTAAATTACAACTTCAAAAGAGATTTTTAATTTTTTGCTTTTAATTGTTCTTCACTTAAAAAGAGGTCCTAAAATGTTAATTGTCACGGCCCCCTTTATCTCTCTCAAACAGTGAGTGATATATTTGCTCTTGAAAGAAATCCTTTTTTTTTAATGAAGGAAACTACTATCCTAATTTGTTTATTCTGATGTCCAAGTTTTGTCACATCTTTAAAATTAGTGTACATTTAGGACTTTTTATCAATTTAATCTAACTTTGTCTTTATGGGGTATCAAGAAAAAATGAATTACAAATCTTATGCATAGAATTAATTTACTTGAAAATGCCCATTTCCATCACTCAGTCTATCTGATTCTTTTTCTTTTAATAACAGAGCCAATTTCCCAGCATCTTAATAATTTTCACTGCTTCTTCCTGGATAGTCTCCAAATTATCGGCATCTTTGAATTTGTAGAGCTTGTGAAAAAGCATAATCTATAGTGATAATTAAAGCAGGAATTAAGTATTGCTAAATTCTCTTCTGACAGTGATTATGAAAGTCTGTATTTCATAAAATTGATGTAAAATGCAGTAATTTTTCAGTATCCCACACTTGCCCTCTACTTACTATCTATCTAAAATAATTGGATAATTTGGAACAGCAGGAGGTCAGGATGCAGTGGTGTTCATGACATGAACATGGTGAGGAAAGAATGGAGGAGTGAGTGGGGCGAACTCTATCTCTAACAATAAGAGAACTTTCATGAGACAGAGGGAATTCACTCCAGTGACTCCAGTCATGCTTTTATTCTTGCTTCAACATCTTTTAGGTATAATTAATCAGACATTTATTAGGAACTTTCAATGATGGAAAACTTTTTGCCTTTCAAAGTGCTCCACCTGGTTTTAGTTAATTGGAAGTATTAGAAAACTGTTCCTTAACTTGTGCTCTAATCTTTCTTTTTACCAGTAGCACCCAGTGAGTAAGGAGTACAGTTAGGATTTGAATCCAGGGCTTAACTCTAGCCCCCAACGTTCTTTACTAACAAGTATGGTTGTACTGTATGAAAACACCACAATTTCTTAGACATCTTTTCTATCCCATAATAAACACGCCCCAAATTAAATAGTTCACATAATCTCAGGAAGAGTTCTTACATGCTTGAGTTCATATAATTATTAAGAAATCCCAGGATTTCTGGCTTAATCTCATAACAATATAGAGTCAGTGTGCCCGCAAGAAATCAGAAAACTACTTGGGAAGTCACAGGACAGGATCTGAAGACAATTCACTGACATACTGAATACATTTATTAAAAAGAGTATTCTTTCCCCTATCATAATCTATGGGATAGTTAATGAAAACAAAATTAATAAACACTATGTTAATATTTTTAGTGTACGAATTCTTTATTAATTTTATGATTTCCTGTCAAAATCATTTGATAAATCAGGATGCATTAAAAAAGTATATAGTTCAAAGCATATTTAATTTGCTTAAATTTGCTTCTACACTATATGCTATAGGAACAAAGGCATAGGAATCAAAGTGTTTTATTGTTGTAGATGTTTTTTAGACTACCAATGTTTTTCTTCACCAATGAAAACACACCTTAAATATGTATAAATTGAACCCTTCCTAATTTACAATGTAATTGTTTTATTAAACTGCAGTTTAATATTTGTGATAATTAGCAAAATAAATTCCACCGTATGCAACATTTAATATAAAAACCCAAAGTACATGATTTTATAAAATATGATAACTTTTATATTTATATTGATTAAATTTTTAATTTCAGATACTCTTCAAATCAATGTGTTTGATTAGCTTTAAAAAACACATTTATCAGTTAACTTATTTCTGAATGAATCAGTATAAGTAATCTAGCCAAATGTAACTCACTTTTCTACTTTATACATATTTGAACTGGGTTTATGGTATGGAATTTCAGAAGAGAAGGAAACTACCTGTATTATTTCTAGGATAGAGAAAAAAAATATTTAAAAAAAACCCAACGCAAATAGTACAAAAAGTGGTATTTGGTCTTTGGAGCTAATATTGTGTCATGCTTGGGGAGTAGGGTTCAGGGCACTGCAGAAATATGGTGGGGATATTTCCACTTTATCATATACAACACTTCAGCTATCATGAAAAGTATTTATTTTAAAAAATTGGACTACATTTCCCCATGACTGTTGTAGAGCAGTATCTTTCCCTGGAGGTATCTTTTTTGATGACTTTATCATTTTGTCAATATGTATTTTTCTATTAAAGTAAATGGACATTTTTTCCTGTTACTTGTATAATGAAAAGCAAACAAAAACTTTAAATTCAATCACTAAAATAACAAAATATGTTTTAACATATAATAAAACTTAATTTAACATATAAAATAACAAAATATGTTCCTAATACTGGGGGAAAAAAGAAAAATGAACTTACCTGGAGTGTAGACTTGCCTCTCTTTGTTTATGTAGGACACAAAAGTTATCTCTATATTGCTTCAACTTGATAGGTTTACAGTTACATGAATAAACTACTGGAAGTATCTGGAAGCCAGGGAATAACACTAGAAGCTAATCTGGTTGTTCCTTTCATAGCCCTGAGCTCTATGGCAGTCAGGGATACAATCATAGATGTTAGACCAACAAGCAAGGCAGCTCCTGTTTTGAGGCAGAGAAAAATAAGCTGCCACAAATGCCTCACAACTTTATTATTGCAATTGATCACATTTATGAAGACCTCAGAAAGCTCAAATAGTTATAATACAAAAAAGCAGTTATAACAATGCAAAGTGGTCTATCATCACCTCTTGATGACAACTTTATTACTGCTGGGGACCGATATTGTACAGGGGAATCTAGTCGCCATAAGTTATTTTGAAGTGAAGTAGCACAGCAAGCTAGAGTATTACTGTACAAAATTTATTTTTTATGAGACACAATAATTATATCAAACAGTTACCAAAATGTCTGGGAACTACAGGATCTATTAAGATACCACAAAGAGACATCTCCTTTATGTTCATTGGGAATGGCAATAAGCATTACTACCTGGGTAGAAGACAAGCTCTCGCAACTCATCCTTGGATTGCCTATAAGTTATTGTCACAGATGACTGGCAAAGATGAGGTTTAATAACACACGGTCTCAGAGTTCAACAGAGCATGAAACTTAAGGGCCTCTAGCCATGGAAGGGATTTGGCATTCACTAGTATCTAATGATGAGTCAGGAAGAAAAGAATTTACTATGACCTGTGGACTATTGCTTCTTTATTCTTGAACATTTATAGTTTTTTATTTTTATTAAAAAGGACACCAAACAAAAGAAATAACATTATAATTAATTTCCTGAGAAATTTTCTTACAAATAAACCTGATATTTTAGTCTTCAGATTAATTGGATGATTGGAATGTCAAGTTGTATTCCAAATATGTTATCTCCCCTTCAGATCTAGGTCCAGGACTCATTTTAGGAATTACTAAATTTCTGAAATTGTACTAAATTTAATTTGAATCACTTCAGTATTCTACAGTCTTCTCTTTACCTTGGAGCCATTTATATTTCTTATTACTCATTCAAAAAATACTTATTAAATGTTTATTATGTGTCAAACATTGCTCTGGACAAAATGAAAACCAAATTAGTATTCCAGAAAAATGTGGCCAGAGATTGCTTTGGTTTATACACTTCTCATAAAATATTTTGTTAGAATTACCCACTTGAATCTTCTGAATAGAGATAGCCAAGACTTAAAGAAAGCAATGTAGTGGACTCTGTATACCTATCATGGAAGCTGTCCATGTAACCCTGAGCATGTTAATAATGTAACTACTTGCCAAAGGTAAGTAGCTTATCTTCAGTGGTCTATGAGGCTATTTCTGAAGGACCTCTTTCCTCCATTTTATTGGGAATCTATCTCATTCTTTATTGTTATCCCATAAACAACTTGCCATGTCTATAACTTGACTGATAGCCCCACACTTTCAGTTCCAACTACATTTGGTTCCTACCACGTTTTATTCCTACTATGGTAGTTGTCATTTTGATTCTCACTCTGGTGTGGCTCTGGCTTTCTGCAGTGTATCTGGTATGATCATCCTGCTGTCTGGGAGTTTTACAGTGTTATAAGTGAAGGCTCAGGTCTGAGAACCTGAACTCTCCCCTATAATTGAGATAGTGTCATGTATTACAAAGTTTAGTGGTTGTTAGTTTCAGCTGTAAATACAAAAGTAAAATATAAATACACTCTGAAGTTACGGTGTCAAACAGAATAGAAATACATAAATTAATAAGTCAAAGTCCCCATTCATGCTGATTCAAAGTCCACATGCTTTCCCATTGTTTTCATAGAGTTTTTGTTCCTTATACTATTTTATAAGGGCATTTTCTCTTAATCTTTATTTTGGTTTACTGAATCTGCTCATCTATCTGGAGATTTTTATCTGCTTGTATGGTATACAAAACGTTGTGATAGATAGCTTCCATTTTCTTCTCCTTGTTCACTTTATATACTCTTTCCACTCTTTCTTACACTCCAAGAAGCTGATCTCTATGGTCCAATCAAAATGTTCATTTACTCTCTGTTTTTGGTGTGAATTTGGACAAAGGAAGCCATTACCAAGAGTTCAGAGGGTGGGAGGAGAGGAAGGATGGAATAATTACTTCTTTGACTCCTTCCCTTCCAGGTGTCCAAGAATTGACTGTGTACCTTTACCAATGACCTCTACCCCTATAGGGTACTCTCTCCTATTGCTACTTTCTCAAGTAGCAATCACAAGAAGAGTCCTGGTAAAATGCTTCCTCCTCTTGCCCTGTAAGGCCAATGAGTGGTAAAATCTTTTACTGGTGCTAGCCTCCATGGCACTTTATTTTCCTGGGTTGCTTGCCTTTTATCTGCTCACATTTTTGTAATTTTTTTTCACCAATCTGTCCTTAATTATCCCATAGCTGGAACCCTGATAGATTTGTTTATAATTTCACTTTAGGACCTGATATTGATTGATTGGATCTCTGTTCACATACTCCTTATCCACAGATTCTTAATCTGTAAATCAAAGAAAATAAAACTACTAAGCTCAGGTTCTGACCTTAAATGTAAAGTACTTATCATACTGCCTGGGGCATGGTAAAGTATCAATAACGTGACTATTTTTAGATGGCAGTTTCCTCTTGATGCCTACTTTTTTTTTTAGTTTTATTTATTTATTTGTCAGAGAGAGAGAGCTCAAGTAGGGGGAGCAGCAGGCAGAGAAGGCAGAGGGAGAAGTAGGCTCCCCGCTGAGCAGGGAGCCCAATGTGGGACTCAATCCCAGGACTCTGGGATCATGACCTGAGCCTAAGGCAGACACTTTTTTTTTTTTAAAGACTTTATTTATTCATTTGAAGCACAGAGAGAGAGAGAGATCACAAGTAGGCAGAAAGGCAGGCAGAGAGAGAGGGGGGGAAGCAGGCTCCCTACTGAGCAGAGAGCCCCACATGGGGCCCAATTCCAAAACCCTGAGACCATGACCTGAGCTGAAGGCTGAGGCCCCAACCCAGTGAGCCACCTAGGTGCCCTGCAAAGGCAGACACTTAAGAGACTGAGCCACCCAGACATCCCATTGCTGCCTACTTCTTGACAAGGTCCTCAACATCAGGAATTTTGTTGTTGTTGTTCTGTTTCTATTAAGCCTTTGGTGATCTACTCCCCTTAAGGTCTAAATGTAAAGCTAACCTGCCATTTCATAGTCTGGTATTCATCTCTCAATACCTGATTAAAATTCTGAATGTTATTGGCATAAGAGCTGCATCTTACCTGGAATTCTAATGCATGTGTGTGTGTATACACTCTATTATTTTAGAGTCTTTTACTGTCAAAAATAAAAGGAGTGCATTGCAACATTAATTTTTATGTTTAAACTTTTATTAATACTGTAGCTAAGATACCTTTTTTTCCTTGCTTTTAAACATTCCTCATTAAGGAAGCTATTGAATTTGCATATGCATTTTGCAATTTCCTACCTTATTACAATTATTAACCATTATGTATAATTTTTGAGTGAATCCCTTAGTGTTTGTTTCTCTTTCATAGAAAACAAATATTTTTTTATTCTTTATAGTATGACAGACTCTTTCCTAACATTTTTTTCTGGATTCTGCAGTATATTGTTTTGTGATAAATATACTAGAAATCTAAAATAATAAATTCATTTTTTAGTCTTTATTTTTCTGTAAGCATAACTCTATTCACAAAGCACAGATGGACAATTTCTATGGTCCAGTTCCTTTTTTTTTAAGATTTTTATTTATTTATTTGACAGAGAGAAGAGATCACAAGTAGGCAGAGAGGAAGGCAGAGAGAGAGGAGGAAGCAGGCTCCCTGCTGAGCAGACAGCCCAATACATGGCTGGATCCCAGGACTCTGAGATCATGACTTGAGCTGAAGGCAGAGGCTTTAACCCACTGAGCCACCCAGGCGCCCCTATGGTCCAGTTTCTGATCAGATTAATGACTCAAGGTTAAAATGATGTGTTCTGCCTCTGCATGTAGTCAAGTCCTGTTTGACTTTAGCAAACATTTATCTGGTACATCTTTGCTGAGTGCCATCTTGTTTGCCTTTCTCTACCTGAATTTCCTAGAGTCTAAACAAACAAGGCACATTGAAATAGATGTTTCTTAGGCTGTATTATGAACAGAGATATTTTCCTGCTTTTCTAATTCTATTTGCAACTCCAAATCATAAAGCCATATAAATTTCTTTCCTCACGGAGTTTAACCACTAATCTTATGAATGAAGCCTCTCATTTGTAGAGAATTTAAGCACTGTGTCCAAAATTACACATCTAGTTATTGATAAAGCTGGGAATTAAATCCAGTATAATGCGCAAGAAAGAAACACTGGCTTTGGAAATAATGAAACTTATGTTTACATTCTTGCTTTACCATTTTTTGATCCATAGCTCAAATGATCTAGTAGTCTTCTCTGTAGCTCAGCTTTTGGAATTAAAAACAAAGAAATGGAAAATACAACTTACCATAAAAGATTGTGGTGTGAATCAACTGAAACATGTATGCTGGCACTTGCACAAATGCCAATCTACTGATTTCCAGAACATGCTTTTCTTCCTTCTCATACTGTTTTCTCTTTTTCTTTTTCTGTATATATAAACTTTAAGTACTACTAGTCATCAGAGAATAATAACTTAATATTAATACTAATTCAATCATTATTATTTGATATGTCACCTATTTTAATATCTATCTTATGGAGTAATCAATCAGACATACTGACTGATTGACACATTTATACATTTTTATTTTGCAGTTTTTAGTAAAACAATTCTCACATTACTAGAAACATCTCATTTCCTTCACTTTCTCATTGAATAAAGATTTTTATTATAGTTTATTTGAATTACTTAATCTTGTTGTAGTCTGAAATATATAATCTCAAAACCCATATCTGAAAGAATAAACATATTCATTGTTGATTTTACCAAACAAGTGATTTTTTTAAGGATTTTATTTACTTATTTGACAGACCGAGAGAGATCACAAGTAGGCAGAGAGGTAGGCAGAGAGAGAGGGGGAATCAGGCTTCCCGCTGAGCAGAGAACACATGCAGGGCTCGATTCAAGGGCCCTGAGGTCATGACCTGAGCCAAAGGCAGAGACTTTAAACCATTGAGCCACCCAGGCACCTCAAGAAGTGATTATTTATAAAAAGATATAAATGGCTGATAGTTGGAAAGAATATAGCATAGGTATACAAATTTTGTTCAACTTTCATTTGAATTTGACAATATAAAATTCAGTGAGCATTTTCAACTGTACCTTTCTTTAAACTGCCTGAGGGAAATGTGTTGATAAATATTAATTAAAATGTAAGATAAAAGTTACTAAGCAAAATTATATTCTTTAGAGTATCCCAAGTCTTATTATGGGGAAAAATTAGAAGGAAATTTAACTCTGTAATGTTTTTTGAGGGACTGCCATTTTCAATCAATGTGACATATCTGGGAGTGACATCCTGAAGCCTAAAGGTTTCTATTTACATTTATTCATTCAATACACTGATTACCTCAGAAAAACAGGCACACAAATGGGCTCTTCTTTTCATTCTTCATCTTTTTTATAGAGATGAAAGTGACAACTTATTATGTAAAAATAAGGTCTGAATAATAAAGCAAATTTATAGCTCTATTCAAGGTGAGAAGCAGGAATATAGAGTGGGGTCTCTTGTTCAAATAATTCCCTTCTTTTGCCCACTTTTAGCACTGTGGGAGGACATTTTTATTTTATTTATTTAGTTTCTGAGGTCAGAAATCATTCTCAGATTTTGAGTAAACAATATATTATTTAAATTTGCAAGCATTTTCCCTGACACAAAAGCCTGGGGTATGTATAGTCAGGATGGGAGATATTGGTTAATTCCATTATTTCAGACTCAGTTCCACTGAATCTCTGGAAACAGCCATTGATTCAAGGCCTGCTTGTTCAGGTTAGAGGAAAACATTTGATCCCTGAATTTTTCAAAAACTTATATCACTCAGGATTCTTGATATTTTAAAATAGAAGTGATTTACATGAAAATAAATATTTATAAAACCCTGATCATGAGGATCTAGACTGGGCTTCTAGGAAACAATCTCAGGGCAATTAACAAACAACTGGTTTATTAAAGGATCTACATCTGAGAAAGAGGACTAAGACTTTTAGAATATACTATTTGTTACAGCCATCGGTAGCGTTCTCACTACCAAAGCTGCTAAATATTACCCTTCAACTCCCACAAAGTTGATGACAAGAATGTGGCTGCAGAAATACCTAGTACCTCTATAGCTCTGCTTTTCAACAAAAAAAGAGCAACCACAAGATGGCCTCTCTTGCACTTCTGACTTCATGTGGAGTGCCTCTATTATGTAGAAACAACTTCCCATTCAGAGCTATACCTGTGAGTCTGAGAAATATTTTGGCTTTTAAGATTCTGAAATACAGGGCAGTACTGTGAAAAGAGATAGTACCAATTCTTCTTATTCAGCATGTCCTTTATGTTCAACATCCTGTCTTAGTTTCAGAGGTTCCTCAAGAGCTTCAAAGTACCCCAGGGAATTCAAGTATGACATCAACAGCTCTACCCCAAAGTCAGCATTATTTATGAATTTTCTATTCACAATTTTGCGGTGACTGCCACCTTATGGTTTCCCGTGGCAGTTCTCTCTGCTCCAGACACTGGATATTTATGTTTTTCCCATCCAGAGAAGTTAATCTTTGTACTACTTCCTTAAATGATTCCCAATCTGGGGCGCCTGGGTGGCTGTGGGTTAAAGCCTCTGCCTTCGGCTCAGGTCATAATCTCAGAGTCCTGGGATCCAGCCACATATTGGTCTGTCTGCTAAGCAGGGAGCCTGCTTCCTCCTCTCTCTCTTCCTGCCTCTCTGCTTACTTGTGATCTCTCTCTTTCTCTCTGTCAAATAAATAAATAAATAAATAAATAAATAAATATTCCCAATCATCTTCTGTTTCACAAACAGTCTTCTATTTTTCCAGGTAAACATGCGCTCCTAGAGGTCTTTCAATAAACCTAATTCAAGTTTTTATTTTATTTTCAAGTATCTATCACATAAAGAATGCACAATTACCATTGAAGGTACAGCTGTACATTTTATACCTTGTAAACTCATAGATTCTGGCCTTAAGAAAAATGAATGCAACTTTATCTGTAGATTCTTTTATTTTTCCCCTTACTTTATAGGCTGTGATCTTATCTGGTTGTGAGATAATTCCAGAAAACACACATATATATATATTTTTTGAAAACACATATTTTTGAGGACTTAATTTTTTTCTGGGAAAAATGGGGCAATTATGCTCAATTCTTCCAGGATACTGAAGTTAAGGGGATTTCTCTGTTTAGTATTGATACTTACAATAGCAAGTGGTGAATCTACCACAACATGCCTTGGAAAGTACAAGCTCTTCTCTGGCCTCCTTTTCACACAAGTCATGAACTTTCAGCTATTTCACAAAATTATTTGCTATTCTTTTGTTGATTTCACTCCTCATAATTTTTCAGCTACCAAGAAAAATTATCCAATACAGAATAACTATAATTAAGAAAATGTGAAGAACACTCAGGAGTGTGGATTTTCCCAAGAAAATCTGACAAATGAAAGATAATAGCAAAAATACTGATATTATATGCATATATATGATTAAATAATTAAATGCTATGATAATAAATATTGGCACATCTTCCTACTATTAGTTGTCCCCCACCACCACCACCATTAGTTTTAAGGGCAAGGATATTATTCTGGGAATCAGGAGAAACTGAGAAGTTGATTTCACCACATCTCAGTTCATGGCACCTCTCTCTAGCTGTTCATGCCAGAAAACCCAGTTTTTCTCAGGTCCTTTCTTTCTTTACAACTCATATTTAATCCACTGAGAAACCCTTCCAGTTGTACCTTCCAAATAGATCTAGAATCTGATCACTTTTGAACATTTCAACCATGGTCTGAGTTGCTAAGATTTCTTGCTGGTAGTAGCAAGCAAGAGCTTGCTAACTGGTCATCTAGCTTCAATCTTTCCCTTTCCCACCTAGCACAGCAGTCAGAGTGATCCTTTTAAAACCTAAGTCAGGTAATTTCACTCTTTTGTTCAATGTTCATTATATTAGTTTGCTAGGGCTGCTGTAACAAAGTACCACAAACCAGGTGGCTTAAACAACTTATATTATGTTCTCACAGTTCTAGCTAGAAGTCCAAAAGTAAAGTGTTAGCAGGGTTGGTTACTTTTGTAGGCTTTAAGAGAAAAACAGTTCCATGCAACTGTCTTAGTTTTTGATAATTTGTTGGTAATATTTGACATTGTTTGCTTGAGAAGCATCACCCCATTCTCTGCCTTCATCTTTACCTGGTGTTCTCCATGTGTGTGTTTCTGGCTCCAAATGTAGCTTTTTATAAATGAGAACAGAAGTCACATTGGATTAGTGCCCACCCTAATGCTCTCATCTTAACTAATTGCATTTGTAATGATCTTATTTCCAGATAAGGAGGTCACATTCTTAGGGTCTGGGAGATAGGACTTCCAACAGATGACTTTTGAGGGGACACAATTCAAATCATATCATCTACCAACTCTTTTCTCACATAGTAAGAGCTAACAGGCTTACAGTGGCTTTAGTGTGATCCATTAGGACCAGAATCCCCATCACCCCTCTAAACTTACTTTCCAACTTCATTATTTTGCTCTAACCACCCTCTCCCCTGAGGACTGTCTGTTACCTGTGCTTCAGTCTTCACTCAGATTACACATGTTGAATGTCCTGGCTTGCTTTGTATTTTTGCTTGTCACTCTAGCAATGAACCTACCCTGACCACCTAAACTAAAGATGAAACTTCCCTTCCCTTTCCATAAATTTCTAATACCCTTTAACCCTATCTATTTATCCAAGCATTACCAAATTCTAATATACTCTTATTATCATTTACTTAAAAAAAAGTTTGTTGCTTTTCCTTTCCACAAAAATGTAAAATTTTTGTCATTAATCCACTTTAAATATTGACTGCAATGCCTGACATAAAAAATGGCTCAAAATAAATGAATTTAATGTTGTATCAATGATCCCTTGTAAAGTTAACAGTAAGTATCACATGAGAACCTGATCTAGATTAGCACACTATAGGACTACTCATTGTCACTAGAGACTGTATGTGGACAAGAGATGTCCCCTGGTATTAAATCTGGATTTGGCATACAAATATCATTTGGGATTGTTTCCCATTTATGTGGGTAGAAAGAGTTTTTACAGCAGTATATGGAAATGCATCTTATTAACTGAGGGCATCTTTAAATGTAGAAAAAGAAATGTACATGCTAAGCAATAAAGGGTGGAATTTCATAGAAAATTCATAGAAAGAGGATTGGATCACTCTTTTACGGAAATGGGACTCAATTCATAAGAGCTCCCAATCATTAACGACTGATACAGAGTCACCTGAAAAATCTGAACAGATGGAAAAAGTGAACAAGAACTGTGGACCTGGGGTGCCTGGGTGGCTCAGTGGGTTAAAGCCTCTGTCTTCAGCTCAGGTCATGATCTCAGGATCCTGGGATAGAGCCCCACATGGGGCTCTCTGCTCAGCGGGGAGCCTGCTTCCCCCTCTGTCTTTGCCTACTTGTGATCTCTCTCTCTTTCTGTCAAATAAATAAATAAAATCTTAAAAAAAAAAAAAAGAATTGCGGAGCTGAGTAACATGGTAGTAGTTATGTATAGAATGGTAGAGTTATGTACAGGATGGTAGAGTTATGTACAGAAAAATCATAACTCCTATTGCCGCAATATCTGGAAATGTTCTGTTTCTTTTTCTTCCCATGTTCTATTTTATTGAACTATTTCATGAGATATTCAAGTAGTTTTAGTAAACTGGCCTCTCTTCTTTTTTTATTTAAGTTAATCAGGAATTTTTTGTTTCCAGTTAAAATTTAATTTTATATTAATGATTTCAAAGAAACGGAAAATAATATAACAGAAGCCCATGTTGCTCCTTACACTCCACTATTCCATCTTGGATTCTCCTTTATTCTTATAGATATACATATGTATACATAAAATCTATAAATATAACTTATATGTAGCTTACATATATAATTTAGAATTTAGAGTTGATTGGTTTTCTGCAATATTTTCATGATTTGTTCTACTATATTCTGGTCTCTATTTTTTGGCAGCCTGTGATCAGTCTAATATTTGTTTTTAGATATAATTTGACTTTCTTATTATTGCTGAGATTTTTCAATCTCATTAGGATTCTAGATATTCATTATATAGTATCTCAGAATAGACATTAGAATTTGAGAGTTTGTAATCAATTCTACTGATAAGAACAGATACTACACTTGATCTTAGCCAAAAGGCCAAGAAGCCATTCCAGAAAATTGCCAGCAATTATGTCTTTCAAGATTGCCTGTTATTTTTTTACATTTTCTCATTTTCTCTATTACCTTTCCACTTATTTTTTTTAGTGCCTACATTTTTGTTTTCTAAAAGCATTATCTGTTTATTTGTTAAAATTTCCCATTGTTTCTTCCTCAGCATGTAGTTTTTTTAAGGGGTATCAGTTACCTTTGGAAGTTCTCTAATAAGTTTTCACATTTATATGTTATGCTCTTTATGATTGCTGCTTTGTCATTTGAGGATCTTAGAACTCTGATCCTGCAGTCTTTTGTGCATGACTCTTAATCATAGCAGATTACTTACCCATATTTTTCATGATTTTGTGCTGTGAACTCATGTTTTGGGGGATGGTAGGAGACAAGCACCCTCTCAGAACTGAGTTCCTGAAACAGATCTAAGGGATCAATGTTTGCTTCCTAAAAAGCAGTCTGGTAATATTATCTACCTTTAACTAGTCATTGTGTTAATTTACCATGTTTAGGATTCTGGATTTCCATGGGTATCATAAAATCATTCCTAAAACTGATGGTAGCACAAGCTGTGGGATTATATATTTTAGGGGAAATTTTCTTTTCCAATGATACCAGAAAGAGACCGACAAGCTTCTCTTTATCATCACCCTGTAATGGAGGATGAATTATTTCCTATTTCCTCATTTCTCTCTGGGAACAATCAGCTTTGTTCAGGCATCATAATTCCCCATATTTGTCTGTTTACCCCATACTTGTCACTGTCTACCCCATCTTGTTACTAAGACAAAGCCCTCAAGTGTTACTAAGACATATACTTCCCTTCATTCCATTTTGCAAGGCAGCCACAGAATAAGTCTTTATACTTATACATGTGACTTTCAGTCACTTCTTCAAGTATTGTTATTTTCATTTTGCCTATATTTTCTCTTTAATTCTTACAATCTTAGCCATACTTTTAAACATTTTTATTATGTATTTCTCCAACATTTTTCATATTGCCTTTGTTCCCCATCATGCTAGTTTCCAACTTGAGAATATACAGGACATGACATCAATGTCTGGATCTAGCATGGAGTATCTTTAAATTCGCCTCTTCAAAATTTACCTAAGTAAATATTATTTTAGAAAGATAAAACTATGTAATGAGTGCACTATTCTTTCAATACAGGAAAGTAAATTAATTGAATGCTTTTATATTTTTTTTCTACAGACCTAACTCAGCTCAGCGTTACCAACATCTGAAACTGCCTCTCCTCCTTTGGAAAGCTGAAACACAAGCTGGAGTGGGCATAATTTATGGCAAAACCAACAAACATCCTTCTGTGCAGGTGAGACTCTAGTTACAGCTTGGCTAACAACAGATGGCATTATTTTAACACAGAGAAATGCTGAGTGAGACACTGATTCTCTCTCAAGAGTAGTGACAGCCTGAGATTCTCAGCTTAAATGAGACCCTGATGATTGGAATTCATAAACCTGGACGGGAGAGAGACTCATCTACTGCCAAGTGCATAAAACACCTTTAATTACAGTCACATTGCTAGAGGTTAAAAAAGCCCCATGTAACTAAAAATAAAGAAAAAATAAATATTTTATTTCTAAAAAATCCATTTAATTATCACCATCTTTTGTCTCAACAGTATGAAAATCCTGGGGTAAAAAAAAATACAGAAATGAATAACAAAGAATGCATTGAAGTTGAAAAAAAAATCAAAGAAGATTTTAAGCACATTTATTTCTTTCAGTTAGTGCTGTCGGTTCTACCTCTAAAATGTGCCCAAAATCTGGCTCTGTCTTAGTTCTCATTTCCTCTACTGATTTGATCCAAGACATGGCTATTTCTTACCAGTATATTGCAATAACCTTCCACTGGTCTCCTGGCAAGCCCCATTATATTTTCAACATACAATCTTTTTTTTATTTTATCTTTAATTTTCAAAAATATACAAAACAGAAGATATTAAAAAATCACCATGTATCCAGCCCTCAACAATTATCAACGTTTTGACAATCTTGTTTCATCCATCCCATTCTTCCTTCCCCATTTCCCAGTCCTCTAGCAATTCTTTGAAACTTGAAGTCAGATCAAAGTACTTGTTTTCTAACAACTTTCCAAAAGCTTCCAAACTCAGAGAAAAGGGGGGAAGCCCTGACCTTTTCAGTGGCTCACATTCCTTCCATAACTATCACCATTTCCCAACTTTCTTCCTCCCTCAGCTCTGGCCAGGAGGCCCCTTTGCTGTGGCTGGAAAACTGTGGACTGCTCCCACCTTAGAGATCTGCATTTGTTCACTCTGCTTAAAACTCTTTCTCTTCTTCCACTTCCCTCCCCCTATGCAAACAGTTTTTGCAGAAGTGTAACTTTAAGGTGAGAAATTTTCTAGGCATTCCATTTAAAATTTTAATTTACCCTAAACCACCCACCAGCATACCTAATCACCTTATTCCCTCCCCCTGCCACCGTTGCCTGCTTTATTTTTCATCACAGCACTACTTTGTTTACTAATGTAGCTACTATGCAGATGCCTATCTAGCTTGGTATATAAGTGGTACTTCATATATATTTTTTGAATATTAACACTGACTATTGCAAAGCCTTGAGTGAAGCTAAAATGGTAAGCATGTTTTAATCACTGGCATAACATGCTTTTTTTTATATATTTTTAAAAACTCTAAACATGCAGCTGTATTGTAGCCTAGGAGGTAGGTCAAGCCTTCCCTGTTCCCATCAGCCATGCCACTGACAGCACTAGAAGCCCTGGAGAAAACCAGCTTCTTAGGAATGTGGTATTTTGTTCTAATTAATATTGCCAAAATCTATGATAGGAGAGAAGCATAATATAATGGTAAATATTTAAGAATTAGTTCTTTGAGGGAGAATAAAAGATAAGATTAAAACAAGTTAATGACAGGGTTTTTGTTTTTTTAAAGATTTATCTATTTATTTGAGAGAGAGAGACAGAGAAAGAGAGAGAGAGGTAGAGAGAGAGAGAGAACACATAAGCAGGGTGAGGAGAAGAGGGAGAGGGAGAGAATCCTCAAGCAGACTCTCTATGAGCATGGAGCCTGACACTGGCTTGATCCCAGGACCCTGAGATTATGATCTGAGCCGTAATCAAAAATCAGATGTTTAGCTAACTGAGCCATCTAGGTGCTCTAAAAAAAGTTAATTTCAAAAGCATATACACATACTACCACCATAGCCAGTTCAAGCCACCAATGTGAAGTACTAGAACATGGATTTGGGAAGAGATATAGATCAGTATACCATTTGAATGTTTCTACTGTATGTATGTGACAGATTCAAGAAATCTCAAAAGTCTGGAAGAGGTATCAGTAAGACATGGGCTGTGGGGCAAATTTGGCTTGTCATTTGTTTTCGTAAATAAAGTTTTATTGGACACTGCCATAGCCATTCATTCGTGTATTGCCTATTTGAAAACTCTCATGCTACAGAGACAGAATTGAATAATTGTGGTAGAGACTATATAGCCCACAAAACCCAAAGTATTTGCTACCTGGCCCTTTACTGAAAACATTTGCTCCCACTGGCCTAAACTATAGTAGAATATAGTTAAAGTAATCAAGTATCAGCAGGTTTGCTTATTTTTTTTTTTTAAGATTTTATTCATTTATTTAGCAGAGAGGAGAGAGATCACAAGTAGGCAGAAAGGCAGGCAGAGAGAGATGGGGGAAGCAGATCCCAGGACCCCGAGATCATGACCTGAGCCAAAGGCAGAGGCTTAAACCCACTGAGCCACCCAGGCGCCCCTATTTGTTTTTAACATATTTTGTTTACTTATATGTTTATATAATTTGCTTTTTAATAATGGCTATGTTTAGCTCATAAAATTTCTAAAAATTTAATAACTGGCTCTCTAGTTAGTGCTATCCAGACCTAACACACAACTGGGGAGAAGGATTTCTTAAATCCATTTCCTTTAACTAGTCCCATCTGCTAACCCAATAATATTTTTGATAAGCTCAGTACAATTATATAAAATAAGTTTGCATGGAATATATATATTAATGAATATATTAATTTGGTTATTTCACAATACATTTCTATTAACATATCTTTTTTTTTTTTTTTTTAAAGATTTTATTTATTTGATAGAGAGAAACACAGTGAGAGGGAACACAAGCAGAGGGAATGGTAGTGGGAGAAGCAGGCTCCCTGCCGCGCAGAGAGCCCGACGCGGGGCTCGATCCCAGGACCCTGGGATCATGACCTGAGCCGAAGGCAGACGCTTAACGACTGAGCCACCCAGGCGCCCCTCTATTAACATATCTTTAGGTATCTTTTGTCAGGTAGTTACTGAACATTTTTTGGACAACTAGGGGATTTAGCAATTAAAAAGACAGCCAGAAGCTAAAAAGGTGGCATTTAAACTGAGACTGACTGATGAGAGGAAGGAGACAGATGAAAAGGAAAATATGGAACAGAGTAGTTCAATCACAAGTAATGGAAGGTGCAAAGGGCCTGAGATTGAAACCAGTTAAATGTGTTCAAATGACAAAAATTAAGCCATATGACTCAAGTATGGTAGATGATAATTAGATGAGAAAAGAGATGAAGTCTAAAGGGTAAATGGGAAGGGTAAATGGGCACCTCGCAGGCAATGAGCTTCAGTTTTTCTTAGTATAATCAACAGTGACTGAAAGGTTTTTAGCTTGACTATCACCTAATCTGATTTGCATTTTCCTGGTTGTGTTGGAAAGGGCCAGTGCAGGACAAGAGTGATGTTGAGCAGACTCCTTAAGAAGGCTGTTGACTAGAGGCGCCTGGGTGGCTCAGTGGTTTAAGCCTCTGCCTTCAGCTCAGGTCATGATCTCAGGGTCCTGGGATGGAGGCCCCTCATCGGCTCTCTGATCAGCAGGAAGCCTGCCTCCTCCTCTCCCTCTGCCTACCTCTCTGCCTACTTGTGATCTCTCTCTCTCTCTGTCAAATAAATAAATAAAATCTTTAAAAAAAAAAAAAGAAGGCTGTTGACTAGATAAGAGCGACTTGGAGTAAAGCTGTTAAAGTAGAATAGGCAAGAAATGATCAGATTCAAGATACATTCAGGTATATTGCAAAAACTAATTAAAAAGTTTTTTGTTTTTTTTTTCTGGGGCACCTGGATGGCTCAGTGGGTTAAAACTTCTGCCTTCAGCTCAGGTCATGATCTCAGGGTCCTGGGATCGAGCCCTGCATTGGGCTCTCTGCTTAGTGGGGATCCTGCTCCTCCCTCTCTCCCTGTCTGTCTCTCTGCCTACTTGTGATCTCTCTCTCTCTCTCTGCCAAATAAATAAATAAATAAATAAAATCTTTAAAAAAAAAAAAGAAGGGTTTTTTTCAGTTTCTGCCCTATGAATTTGCTAAATGGTCATATTATTATAATTATTCAACAATATCTTATTAGTATTCTCTTCTCCCCCAAAGAGTTCACATGACCATAGAGCAGAACTTAACCTACATTGTAGAAATCAGGTCTTGCCATTGCTTTCCATTCATATAACCCAAACCTCATCTGGTCCTACGTAAATACATGGCAATTTTTCCCACAGTGCCTCTTCTCAGGCTAATAACAGGCAAAACCCAACAATATGAATTATTTGTGCGGAACACAAATTTCAGAGGAAATTTCAGAGGAAAATCCCCAGCTGGCCTTTTGGGCTACTGGATAACAGAGGAGAAGGAAATGCTCTCTCTAGTTTTCATATTGCTGTAATTGTAATGCAAATTTCTGGAGACAAATCTAATTCATTGAAGGAAAAATCAGAGGGTGAATATGTAGCATTCATATTTTTCTCTTCCCACTATAAAGAGGTCAGCTTGTTATTATTCTTGTTTGCGGCCAATTCTCAGGGGAATACAGAGGAGAGAGAACTGCCTTTGTTACAGATTCTAAGTTATTTCTTTAATATCATGGTAAAAGCCCAGACATTTGATTTATAAAAATTTCTTAACCCTAACTCCCACTGTTCAACCACAATGACTGAATTCCTTTATATGGACAGTGAACACTTTATTCAGAGAGTTACAAGTGGAGTGAATTTTAGTGGTCCAGGAGGCTCCAGGGCCTCCTCTACTCTGTATCTTCTCTTGTGGGCTATTGCTGATCAATGATCTACAACATCCACTATGACATAGTATTGATCAAGAGCCTAAGTAAGCATGGTTAAGTGTTGGAGAGACCTATGTTTGATTTCTGGCTCCGGTGCTTTCTAGGTGCATAACCTTGTTGCACTGCCATTTCCTTATATCCCACTTCATGGGTTTGTCATATATATTAAGTGAAATATAAGTTGCATAGTACAAGATAAATAATAGATGTTTTCATATTTGCTTTAAAGTAAAAGATATGGCAGAATCAGAGATTTCACAGACGCTATATAGAAAGTACAGTCAGGCTAACTATCTTCATAAAAATAAGGAATATAAATTATTTTGAGATAAAAGGGAAAGAGCTAAAATGACATATTTTGGGAGTGGGAAGAAGTTAAGTTTTCCATTTAATAATGTCTCCTGGCTATCTTTCCCATTGCAGCTTCACTCTACAATTATCCATTCCATCTGTTTTCAATAAATCCCACCAAGAGAAATTGCCCATGGCTTTACCCAGCAGTGAAGATCTTGGGTTCTTCCAGACCTGCTCCACCTAAGAAGACAGCTTCTAAGCCACATGTGGCAACTGAGCACTTGAAATACGGCTACTGCAACTAAAAGTCTTAATATTTTTTAAACAGTTTTATTGAAGTTTGATTGATAAATAAAGAATTACATAAACATTTACTGTGTACAAAAACTGATGAGTTTGGACATAGGCAAATGAAAAGTTTGAGTTTTAATTTTATTTACTTTCAATTATTTTAAAAATAACTTTAAAAACTGATATTCAGTTCAGTAATTGGAAAACTTTAAGCAGAGAACAACTTGGGTATGTCTACTCGAACTGTAAATTTATGAAATCTAAATGTAGATTCATTTTAGAAAGCAATCTTCACTCTTTTTCATTCTTTTTCTTTTTGCTCCCCTGAGTAGATAATCTCAAATGATTTGTTTTCGAGGTCACTAATTTTTTTCTTCTAATCTAAAATAGTCAAATTCATGGAAAAGGAGAGTAGAATGGTGATTGCCAGGGGCTAGGAAGAAATGGGAAGTTTCCACCCATGAAGGGGTGGAAAGTTTCAGTCATGCCAGATGAACAAGTTCAGAGAACTGTTGTACAACATTGTATATGTAATAACACTATTTGAAACTTAAAAAGATAGTAGATCTTATGCTAAGTGCTCCTAATTCAAAAAACAAGCAACTGGATGTAGATCAAATATTTCAACAAAAATTTGGTGTTTAAATTGAGCGCTCTCTAAATGTAAAACAGACCAGACTTTGAAGACTCAGTAGAATTAACATAGCAGAGCTTGATGGTAGTTTTTATGTGTTGATTATTTATGGAAATAATCATAGTTTGAATAATTTAATATAAGTCAAATATATTAGTAAAAGTAATTGCAACTGTTCTTTTTATTTTTTTTGTAAAGTAGCTGTTGGAAAAATTAAACATTACATTATGGCTTTCATTATATTCTTCTCTCTATATATATCTTTTTTTTTTTTAAAGATTTTATTTATGTGCCAAAGAGAAACACAGCTAGAGAGGGAACACAAGCAGAGGGAATGGTAGCGGGTGAAGCAGGCTCCCTGCTGAGCAAAGAGCCTATGTGGGGTTTGATCCTGGGACCACAACCTGAGCCGAAGGCAGATGCTTAATGACTGAGCCACCCAGGCGCCCTCTCTTTCTATATATTTCTATATATATTTTCTCCATTTTCCATTTGACAACACTGCTTTGCTCTTCCTAAGAGGATAAATAAGGTATTTTATCATCCATGTGCTTTAATGGGATGGATTTTTATGCCTTTTGGAACCGAAATAAGAAAGCTAAGTTCAATTCTAGTTCAAGCTGGAATCTGAATATTGTCTATACATGTTTTGTCAAATCAAACAATCTTCAAATTTGAGGAAAAGTGAAAATTTTTCCATTAATCCTTTCATTGAATAAAGAAATCTACAGCAACACCAAAATATTCACTTTATCTTTGTTGGAACAACTTCACTAAGAGGAAAATGACACTCTCTGAAGGCAGCTCATTCCATTTTATATCAATGTTAATTTTTGGAAATGTCTTATTTATAATAAAATATTAATTTTTTAGTTATTTTTCCTTCAACCTGGGCAAAATTAAGAATTGACTTAATTCCTTTTTCATGTAACACTACTTTAATATAGCTATCGTTCTTCCCTTCTCTAAGTCCTGCAAATGATATTCCATTGTAATGGAAATTACAATATCCATTATAAGGAGCAGTCCATTCCATCCTCAAGCATGGTGCTTTCTCCCCAGACAAACTTGTGTGGGCATTCTGATCCTTTTCCCTTCAAAAACTTCATTTTGCAAAGCTCTCATTATCTGGAAAATCTCATATCTAGGATTTCTATACACATTTCCCCCACCCCCCCATTAGTAAAAAAGAACCTTCCTAACCATGAACTACGGCTCTTTTCCAAAATGGTTCATTTTTGTAATCAATGCTGTATTTTGCCTCTAAGCTGTATTGGTGATTTTTTTCTGTCTAGTCTTGTGGTCTTTAGCATGATCCCTATGATCTTTTTTCTCTATTTTCCATTGACATTCCTCAAAATGTTTTTAACCGTGCTTCCATTCATTTGGTATAGCATTTTATCTTTTTTTGCCCTTAATATATATTCCTTTTCTTTATTTCTTCTTTCTGATTTTCTTAATATTAATTTTTGGTGCTCTTTAAAATCTACCAATACTTCATAATCATTATGGAAAACATTAAAATATAACCAAAAAAGGAAATAAAGAAAAAGTATCAGTAAATTGGTAATATAGATATAATCATTTTTGTTTTTTTAGAATCTCTAAATTATGAAATTTTATTTATTTTTCCCCAAATATGTTTATTTTATTTTTTCAGTATTACAATACTTTAGATTAAATTTAGTAAAATTTTTCTATGTAGATATACTTTCATGTACATTTTAATAAATTTAAATGAGATTTTGCTATCCCTATAACTTGGTAACCAGTTTTATTTACTAATCAGACAAAGCAACTGTAAAAACTGATAAATGTACACCTACAGTATTATTTACTGATTGTAGAACACAATTATTTAATCTATTGTTCAAAATTTAGATGGCATTTTTTCTTGTTTATATGTAACATTGTGAGAAACATTAATTCTAACATATTTTGTGCACTTTAAAACACCTGACTTTAGGATGACTCCTCAAACATAAAACTGATGAGAAATTTGGGAATTCTTCAATCTTTTTATTTTTTAAAGATTTTTATTTATTTATTTGACAGAGAAAGAGAGATCACAAGTAGGCAGAGAGGCCGGTAGAGAGAGATGGGGAAGCAGGCTCCCCGCTGAGCAAAGAGCCCGATGTGGGGCTCCATCCCAGGACCCTGAGATCATGACTTGAGCCAAAGGCAGAGGCTTTAACCCACTGAGCCACCCAGGCACCTTGGAATTGTTCAATCTTTTAATATTTACTGTCAAAATGCCCTCCAGACAGCTTATAGTAATTTCTAATCTAACATGTTAGGTGTTGAGGCATGAAGAGAACATCATATCATTCTTGGGGTGTCTGGGTGGCTCAGTTGGTTAAGCGTGCTACTCTTGGTTTTGGCTCTGGTCATGATCTCAGGGTTGTGACCTCAAGTCCTGCATTAGGTCCACACTTAGCATAGAGTCTTCTTGAGATTCTCTTTCTGCCCCTCCCCTGCCTGCACGCATGCTCTCTCTCAAATAAACAAAATCTTAAAAAAAAGAGATCATATCATTTTTTACAGCTTTACAATTCTGACAAATAATTATGTTAGTTTGATATTATTGGTTATTAATACCATCAAACATTTTGTTCAAATCTTTTTTGGCCACATAAAAGTCTGTTTTAGAATTGTTTTATGACTGCACTTTTTTATTAGGTTGTTTTCTAGATAGATTTTATTTATTAAATATTTGATTGTAAATATTTTTATCAGTGGTAATTTGAATCCATATGCTATTTGTTATTTTAACATTTTGTTATTTTTAGATTTTAACTATTTTACTTGGTCAAGTCTTTCTTCTTTCCTTTTGATAAGTTCTAATGTTTACAAAACTTTAATGAGATAATTGGTGCACAATCAGGTTAGAGAGTGAAATTTAATAACTCAGGTAAGAAAAAAAATGGTGTGAAGATCCATACAATGTCCATATTTTATTATACAAGTAATCATCTTTTTCTTGATACCTTCACTTTAAACTAGGATATGGAGGATATTAAGTGAACATTATAGACATCTTTTGTAATATTGTTATCTTCTTGAATGCATTTATTAAAATCGGAACTGCAGTCTAAGTTAATGTTTAACTATTTTTTTTAAGATTTTATTTATTTATTTGACAGAGAGAGAGATCATAAGTAGGCAGAGAGGCAGGCAGAGAGAGGAGGAAGAAGGCTCCCCACTAAGCAAGGAGCCTGATGTAGGGCTCGATCCCAGGACTCTGAGATCATGACCTGAGCCGAAGGCAGACGCTTAACCATCTGAGCCACCCAGGCACCCCAATGTTTAACTATTTTAAAAAATATTTTTGTTCATTTCTGTTCCTATCAAATTCATAATAAACTTTTGAGTAAACTATTATGTAAGGTTAAATACTTGTTATTCAGATGAATCTGCATTAGTCAGGCATGTTCATCTATAGGCATTAGTGCTTAGAGATTGTTTGAGGTAACCAATATATTTTTGCTATAATTACAGAAGCCAAATATATTTTGTCATCCATAAATTGTGTTCCTGAAGGACACATACAATAGATAAAATATCTATGAAATATAGAACTTTTAATATCTTCTGTGGATCATAACCTTGTTTGCAATGTAAAAGAAATGACTATCACTGTAAAAACCTAAGCTTGACCACCTACAACTAAATGGCTCCTGTTTAATGTTTTATAACCTAAAAGCCAATTGTAAAAGTTGAAATATTTAAAAAATATGAAGGTCAATATTCTTGCAAATTGTATTTTAAAACTTGCAGTTAGTTAGCACATTAAGCAATTATCTTCTATCAGTCATTTATTAGATTCTCATAAACATAACCAATAACCTCTTGTTACTTATCCTTCCCATTATTTAATACTCCTACTTTTATTATTTCATAAAGGTCTTATTTCTTGTCTTTATCATGGGAAGAACTACTGAATTGAAGTGAGAGATAGTGAAATGCCCAGACGTAGTGTGAGAACTAAAAAAGAGTGGTTTACAGAATCGATAGTAGAAGAGTTATATTAATAATACTGAATTTCATTGAAACATAATAAAAAGTAAGCACTAGAAAGGCCCTCACTGGATCTAAGACTTTGGTTCTGGTCTGAGTCCAGAATTGGTCATAACTTTCACACTGCCATTAGGATAATCTTTTAAACATACAAATTAGATTACATTACACTTCCCTCTTCTGATAGTCTTTCATCTCCTCTAGGACAGTATCCAAACTCCTTAGCTTTACACATAAGGACGTCCCTTAATGGTTCATCTTTTCAATCTTATTCATCAGCACTTCCAAGTTATGTTTTTTTTTCCCTTTCTAGTTCCATCAGAACTATGTACAACTCTCTTACTATAATATGCATCAATTAATCTCAATATTTCCCCTCACTTTTTTTTTCTGTAGAAAGCATCTTTATTTTTTTAATTTAAATTCAATTAGCCCACATATAGTACATTATTAGTTTCAAATGTGGTGTTCAATGATTCATCAGTTGCTTATAACACCTGGTGCTCATCACATCACATGTCCTCCAGTTACCCAAACCCTCCACCCACTTTCCCTTCTGCAACCCTGTTTCTCAGAGTCCAGAGTCTCTCATGCTTTGTCTCCCTCTCTGATTTCTTCCCATTCAGTTTCCCTCTCTTCCTCTATGGTCCTCTGTGCTATTCCTTATATTCCACATATGAGTGAACATATAATTGTCTTTCTCTGATTGACTTATTTCACTTAGCATAATACCCTCCAGTTCCATCCACATCAATGTAAATGGTAGGTATTCATCCTTTCTAATGGCTTAGTAGTGTTCCATTATATATGAACCACATCTTCTTTATCTGTTCATCTGTTCAAGGACATCTCAGCTCCTTCCAGTTAGGGTATTGTGAACATTGCTGCTATGAACATTAGGGTACATGTGACCCTTCTTTTCATTACATCTGTATCTTTGGGGTAAATACCCAGTAGTGCAATTGCTGGGTCATAAGGTAGCTCTATTTTTTAACTTCTTGAGGAACCTTCCATACTGTTTTACAGAGCGGCTATACCAGCTTGCATTCCCACCAACAGTGTAAGAAGGTTCCCCTTCCCCCACATCCTCACCAACATTTGTTGTTCTGTGTTTTGTTAATTTTAGCCATTATAACTGGTATAAGGTGATATCTCACTGTGGTTTTGTTTTGTATTTCACTGATGACAAGTAATGTGGAGCATTTTTTCATGTGTCTGTTGGCCATTTGTTGTCTTCTTTGGAGAAATGTTTGTTCATGTCTTCTGCCCATTTCTTGACTGGATTCTTTTGTTTTTTTGGTGTTGAGTTTGAGAAATCCTTTATAGATCTTGGACACCAGTCCTTTATCAGTTATGTAATTTGCAAATATCTTCTCCCATTCCATAGGTTGCCTTTTAATTTTGTTCACTGCTTCCTGTGCTGTGCAGAGCTCTTTATCTTGATGAGGTCCCAAGAGTTCATTTTCGCTTTCGTTTCCCTTGTCTTTAGAGGTGTCTTGCAAGAAGTTGCTGTGGCTGAGGCTGAAGAAGTTACTGCCTGTGTTCTCCTGTAGGCTTTTGATGGATTCCTGTCTCACACTGTGGTCTTTCATACATTTTGAGTTTATCTTTGTGTACAGTGTAAGAGAATGGTTCAATTTCATTCTTCTGCATGTAGCGGTCCACTTTTCCCAGCTCTATTTATTGAAGAAACTATCTTTTTTCCAAAGGAAAGCTTTCAAACTCATTCTATGAGGCCAGCATTACCTTGATCCCCAAACCAGACAAAGGCTCTCACTTCTAATCTGCCTTAAAAATTCACCTGTGAAACCATGCTTTAGAGGGTTTTCATCTGTAAAACATTCCCCGATATCCTCAGGCAATAGTAAAGTTAATCACAGTTTTCTCTCCTTTCTTGTTATCACTTTTACCTTTACCCCTCTAATTCCAATGTACTTATCATTCTTTGGTTATATTTGTCTCTCATAATAGACTGCAAACTGTTTGACATCAGGAACCATGACATATTAATCTTTGTATCTACAACACTTAACACAGCGCCTGGTATATAGGAAGCATCTAATATTTGTTGATAAATAAGAAGTAAATGAATGAGTAAATAAATGAGAAAGTAACTGCTCTTTAAGACCTTGGGAAGATAAAATGACTTTTGAAATAATCCAAGTTATATGAATAGCACACACAATTTGGTCTTCAATGTTCCTTTGCCACAAAATTTGATTTAATGTCAAGTGAGGAAAGTAGCTATGGTGGCTGTTTTCATTGACTAAGCATTTTTGGGGCCAAAAGAAAGCAGATGTGACCATTTAGGAGGGTATTTATCTTACAAAGGGCATTAGGACTGTAGAAAAAAGGCTATGAAATCACTCTTTTCAAAGAACTCAGAAGTGAATTGTCGAGGGGTTTAGTAAGTGGCAATTTCGTAGCTGGCTGTGCTCCTCCAGTTTGTCATTGTCACTGGAGAAGTTGCCAAACCACAGCTCTATCCCAGGATGAAATTAAATATAATTTGGTTAACTGAAAATATTCAATATTCACAAATTTGTAGAGACACTTATAGCTATACCCCAAGTTAAAATGCTAGGTTGATTGCATTCCAATCATAAATTAACAAGTGTTATTATTAGTTGTTCCAGTAAAATAGAATTTATATTACCATAGATGTTAGACACTCTCTAAAGAGAAGAAAATACTTTCTTTTCTTTTTACTCTAATATGATTATCAACAAAAAATTTAGAGAAGAGTGGTACATGTAAAATTTGAAAATATTATTATTAAAACAAACTAATTATGTGAAGAATTACTATTAATATAGAAATAAAGGGACATAGATTAAGAGTAAAGGGCTTTTGTATCTGTCCTCTCTCCTATCTGTCGTTTCAAACTGGTATCCTAACTAGTATTCCTAACTAAAGTCAATGAAGAACTAAATTGTACTAAATGACAAATCCTTGGTTTTTTTAATTGTCCTCTTTTTCTCTTGGTTAAAAGCTTTTATGGTGGAGATAAAACTCCAGCAAACTGCATTTTTCTCCTTCTCATCAGTAAGTTCAGGTAAAAGGATGTTTCATTTTCTTGGGACTCTGTTTTGCTTCTTTGCCAGGAAAGGTAAGGAATAACAATCTACCTAGCTACATGAAAAATTGCAAAGGGGGAAGATAATTTACTGAAATATTGAATATATATATACATATATATTTACATACATATATATTTATGTGTGTATATATATATATATATATATATATTTACATGTCTCTTCCTTTCCTATCAAGAAGATAGATGGACCCTTTTGGCATCCTTGCCTGTAGGATGGGGTGGGTCTGACAAGGCTCAGGCATCATGCTCATGGAGGGAAGGAAATAGACAGAAATAGAAATTTAATAGTTGGATATTTCAGAGACCAGGTGGGAATTAAGGTATTCAAATTCCATGAGCAAAGAGGCCTATATGCCAGGCCCAGGAAGCTTGTGAGGAGGCACAACCTTGAAAGTGCAAGGAAATCCCTCCAAGGTAGGATCATAATTCTGTCCTCAAGCTTATCATGAAAGTCACACAACTTTTTAGACAAGGAAGATCTCTTCAATGATGCTAGCTTAGAAAAGGAAGATATCAGCGGCTATTGTAGTGGATTAGGGACACATATGTAACTTCAGGAAGGATAAAGTACCTCCTTAAAAGTTACTGAGTGTAAAAAAAAAAAAAAAGTTACTGAGTGTAAACAACCCATGATTCTAATGGAATGAAGTGTTAGTGTCTGATTTATTTGATTTGAGTAAAATAATGTGACACTTGGTTGTCACCACAAACTTTGTGGAAATGAGATTCATACCCCCCAAAATGAATTAAATAAGATAATTCTTGTATTAGATGAATGAGATACTGTACATTAGGAGGGCGTATGCTTGATATAGGGAGTGCTGGGAAGTTTGGAATCTGTGGTTGGGGTAAGAGAAAGTTAAATTCTCACATAGGTGCTGATGAAGATGGCAGGGTGCCAAGGAAACTAGCTCAGGGCATTCTCCTTCTCCTACACCACACTTTTCCTTTTGTTTTCCAAAACTTTGTATCTCTTCTGTGATTTGATTCCCTCCTGGATTCCTGGATACACAGCATTTCTTTCCAACCTAGTACCCTGTGTCAGACAAAATGACTTTGTAAATAATTTAGAAATATGTCAGGATGATACCTGAGGAACGGCACCCAGGCATCCTGTTGCAGAACTGTCCTTGGGAGGCATGTCACATTCTCACCTAACCCAGGATTTTGGAATATTGCTAGGCAGAATTTCCATGCTCTGCAACTCTGCAAATATATATATATATTTAGTAGATTAAAAAAACACAAATATGCTCATATGATTGTGCCTCTGAGTTGCCATACAATGAGAAACCATAATACACACAAACTAATAAATTATAATTATGTTGATATTTATATTATTAGTGTTGTGATTTGTTCATTTAAACTATTTTTAACAATTCCTGACATAATAGAGTGATATAAGAAAAAAATTTAGGGCAAATTTTTAGGGCAAAAGCATAGCATCTCAAGAGCTATACAGATTTTGGTAAGACCAAATTATTTATCTAGGTCATTTTTATCTGGCTGTGTCCATTTGGATGACCAGAACCTCAGAATGAAAGCAATCAGACAGGAATCTTTTTGTTTGTACATTAATATTTCTTAAATGCCTCAAAAATGGCTTTCTATTTTATAGAGTGACAAAATTATATAGTGAGCATAATTAGGTATCTATTTAGTAAACTTAATTTTATTCAACATGTATTTGTACATAACTTACTATGTTCAAGGTGCTGAACTCAGTGCTGGGGCTTCAGTGGTTAAAGTCACAGATCTTTCTGGCATAGAGTTGCAAGTTTAACAAGAACTATAAATGTAACTATCATCATAAATTTAATCATAATTATAAATATATGGCAATTATAACTGTGACTGTAATTATGACTATAAATATACCTATAATTATAGCATTTACTATGTAAAATTATTTATAACTACTAATAAAAGATTTACAGAAAATTTGGTGTCTGTTATCACTCACCAGGAATTAGAGATAACCCTTAATACCTCGATAAGGGAACATTCTAGTTAGGGAGTATTCTGTTTGGAAAAGGTATTTTTGTCTTACACATCCTTCATCACCTTGTACCATGAATCTGTGTTGGGACATTGGCCTCTTGCTTCAGAGCACTCATTGTTAAACGCTGGTGACTTTTATTTTATTTATTTGTTTATTTATTTATCTATTTAAAGGTTTATTTATTTATTTGTCAGAGAGAGAGAGAGAGAACACAAGTAGGCAGAGGCAGAGGGTGAAGCAGGCTCCCTGCTGAGCAAGGAGCCCGATGTGAGACTCGATCCCAGGACCCTGGGATCATGACCTGAGCTGAAGGCAGCTGCTTAACCAACTGAGCCACCCAAGTGTCCCAAAACTGGTGACTTTTAAACTCTGCTTTTTTAACTCCACTAGCAACTCCACAAGCTACTATGTGATGATCTCAGATAAGAATATTTTATTTTTAGGGTCTCTGTGGTAAAAGCAATGTTTTTTCATTGGAATCCACGTTAACTACTTTCTGTGTGATGAGAAGGTACGATAAACCCCTTTGCATGAGAAGAACCACTTCCTGTTTAAAGTCAGGACTGAAAATTAGTTGTTTCCTTTAGTAACAGTAAGATCTCTCTCATGTGGCACTGATAAGTCACCCAGTAGTATCAACTTGGATGGTAGTTTTTAATAATATCTCTATCCAAATATTACTGAAGGTCACACATATGACTTGCCTTTGTTTTAGGCCTCATAAACACAATTTGATGTGTTCATGACAGCAGACTTCAGGAAAATTGAAACATTAGTTCATGTGGGTTGAAAGTCAAAGCTTGATTATCACAGTGTACATTTTAAAAGATTGATTTGCTTCCAAGATAAAAATACCAAATAAAAGAGAGACAGATATATGTAACAATTGAAAATCCAGGCTTGAGTAATTAAATTTCAAATGAGAGAAGAAAACATAATTGTAATAGAGACTCACAGTTTACAAGATGCTTTTACCTAACACCCTCTTTAATGCAAAGAACAAGAGAGTATACAAAAGTGGCAAGAGAAAGCATATAGAAATAGAAGGAAGAAACTGCATTGGATAGAGGTGGTCAAGGAAGGACAAACGATGTTTAAGTAAATTTAAGGGGAAGAACATATTAAGTAAAAAGAGGACTGTGAACAATACCTGTGGCAGGAAATCAAAACTCTGTAGCAGAATGCATAGTACAGTTTACATAGGGTTTTATAGATTGTATAAATAATAGAATTCTGCTGTTAAAAGAGATAACTAGTAAAATATAAGCCAGAAATATTTACTTCAGATTATTTATACCCATGAATACCTGACTAAAGAATTTGGTTGTTACTCTCTTGGTTAATGGTTTTTAAACTTTTATTTTGTTATTCTTTCACTTTTTTTGTAGTTCTAAAGCTTCTTTTTGAAACAAAGTTTATGTAGAACTACAAACCATGAGAGAAGAAAAGAGGCAGGAAGAACTGGGGGTGGGGGAGAGAAAGAGAGAGAGACTGATTAAAGCAGAATTAGGGGATAGAGTCCTGCCTTCTTAGCCACTACTTAAGTGGCCGAAAGTCACACTGATGTAATTTTAGGACGCCACAAAACACAATTTGAAAATCACTACTCTAGGTAATTGAAAGTTATTGGTAATTTTTGCGTATGTGTGAAAAAAATTTACTGTAATTAATGAAATGAAAACATAGATTTTCCAAGACCAGTAAAGAAAGGAGAAATTCCCAATAGACTTCAAACTTCCTTTCCCACAGGCTAATTGCACCTACTGTGGGCCAGCCACCAGGGAGCACCACTTATTTAACAACTGCTCTTTACAGCCATAGCAATGGCACACACTAACTCTCTTCCAATCTGACACTCAATTTTACTGAGGATGAGAGTATAATGCAAGAGAAATAAATACAACGAATATTTTAAAATCTACATGCTTTGTCTTACTTCAGGTCATGATTTACTATAAGGACCTCTTCCTTCCTGGCTCCCAGTCTTCCTCCATACAATGGGTTCCATTTTACCACAACCACAAAATGGTCCCATCTGGACATCTGTCTGTCTCAAAGCACCAAGAGTTCCAAGAGACAGCGACAGTTCCAGAGAATCAGGAAGTATCCTGCCCTACTGTGTACTGTCTACCTTCTCAGTTTCCATTTCCTTCTCTGATACCTGAGTACTAAGAATTAATTTCACAAATGCAGGAAACTGCATCCTTTAATATTAGCTGTTAACAGCTTTAACTTACAGGTCCTCTCAAATTAACATCATTTCAGTATTATCGTTAGTCTGTATGATTCAGTATGATTCATTCCCAAAATTCATTCACCACACAAAATATACATAAAATATAAAATGTGGGGGTTTAAGGGTATCTGGATGTTTTGGTCAGTTGAGTGATCAGCTCTTGGTTTTGGGTCAGATCACAATTTGGGTTGTGGGATTGAACCTCACATCAGGCTCTGTGTTCAGCAGGGAGTCTACTTGAGGATTGTCTCTCTTTCCTCTTCACCACCTCCTGCCTTTCTCCCCCAAATAAATAAATCTTAAAGAAAAAAAAAGTATCTTTTTATTATATAGAGATAGCCGAAGACAAGGAAACATTACTCCAGGAAAGAGGCAAGAGTCCAGAGAAAGAAGAGCATTACTAATGTTGTTGTAGCGGAAGTGGGAAGAAAAGTATGGACAGAGTTCCATATCCAAGGAAGAAGGGACAGATTTAGTGGCTGAGGAGATGGGTTAGTGAAGGTGACAGAAGCAAACAAATGCTCAGAGACTGTCAACCCTGAAGGCTAGAAGAAAGGGATGTCAATTCTACAAAGGAGAAATTCAGGACAGTGAAAAAGTTTGCACAAAAGTAAGTTTAGGTTTAAATATGTTGATGACTTTGAGGTGTTGGTGAGAAGCCCAGATAGAAATGTCTTTCAAAAAATGAAAAAAATAAAAGGGATTAGATTTCTTAAAATAAAGCAGAGCTGAAGATTAGTTCCCTGAGACTTCATTTCAGAAAAGGCATTGAATGACCTCTATCTGGATCCTCTAAATAAGACCTCCATGACTCATAGTTTCAATCCATTTATATTGTTTAATACACAATTTTTCATACCTACTTTCCTTACTAAAACATTCAAATCATAGCTTTGAATATAGAAAGAATGAGTTTTTATTTAGTGCTTGGAGAGAACTAGGTGCATTGACCATTGGAGTCTATCTAAAAAGAGCTATAAGAACTGAGAAATTGCATGCTTTGGAGATACTAGGGAAAATTGATTTTTTTACTTGCTAATGTGAAGTGCACATTTTTGCCGAAAACACCCACAGCCTTAGCAGAGTGGTAGCAAATGCTACTACTCAGATACTTAGCACTTTAGCATCCATCAAACCTAGACAGCAAATTTTCAGGAATTTCCTAGGTCCTTAGCAATTTACTTCTTCATTTTAACTGAGTGTTTCTACTTCTCTCTCATTTGTGGATTCAGGACCCTTGACTCTTTAATATTAGATCTTGGAAATGGTAGGGAACAAGTAGTCTCTGACTTAGAAGGCTTTTATATTGGCATCCAGTTCCATTCATATCCTGGTACTTGTGATTTTTGGGTGGATTCTGGCCTGTACTTTCATGAAAATCTGAACACAGTAACCAGTCATTTATCTCTTGCTTGCTTATTGAATTACTGATTTCTGTAATAGCCTTTGAGATATTAGATTCTTATAATAGTAGCATCCTGTGCTACATTTTTCACAATTTTGAAAAAATGAAATTAAATTAGAGATTTTTTTTGGTTCTTCAGCATCCATCTATACATTCTGAGCTCTTTATAGAGCCCTGAACAGGTTTCAGGTTCACTCTGAGAAAGGCCTTGGAAATACCCTGGGTCCACTCTGGAGAAGTACTTCTTAAATTTCTGTGGTGAGGAATCACTTTTTACTTACTTTCCAATCTATCACAGATAGATACTTTTCCAAAATACCCTGTACAACAAGACAAGTCTACTAATCACATGTTTGAATGACATGACAAGGTCAGGTTGCTATATACATGTCTAAAAATTGTTCTCAGTTTCTAGTTCTTCATTGTGAACCAGTTAACAAACTTTAAATTTAAAAAAAAAAACATTATTTAGTTATTTGTTTGTTTTTGTGGACTATACCAGTCAATGGGCCAACATTTGAGTTGCACTGCATTTAGAATATATGCAAATGTATTAAAAGTTCTATCAATCTTAGGGGTGATTTAAAGGGTAAAAATAACAAATTACATCCAAGATTCCTCAAAGCTATAGAGATTAACCGTATTAATAAATTTCATTGTTTAGCTATTCTTCTCTGTAATCTTAATCCCTAATATCTTTGAAAAAACTAAAAAAATTAACAATAATTATATCTCATACTATTTGCTGAATGCTTACTCTACATCAGGGACCAAGATAAGCATTTAGAGATATTACTGCACTTAATTTTCACATCAACCTTATGAGGTAAGTAATTTATAGGTGAAAACTTGAGATATAGCGAGGTTAATTATCTTTTCAAAGTCACACAACTTTACCACTACAGGGTAAAACCAGCCAAAGTATTTGTTCCCCCAGAATAAAAATTAATTAGGTTACAACCCTGTCTATTCTCTAGCTCTGAAAATATACTCTGGGTATTGTGTTACATTCATAGTTCCCAATTCTCCTGTAAAAAATTATTATAGACACAAATTCTAAGCTGGAGGTCATCATACCATGGCCCTCTACATACTGAGTATGGGTAATAAGATGTAATTGACTCCACAACCCAACCAGATGCAAGAGTCACTTGTGCACATATTAGTAATGAACAATCATGGAGCAAGGAAGAGACCAAAATAAGATTAATCTCACTTAGATTTATATAATTTCCCTTAGGCTGACAGAAGCAGATAATAAAATATTTTATGGCAGTCCTGAATTTTGACCATGTATCCTTACCTCCCCAAAATGTGCTGAATATGATTTCTCCTTGAAAAGCTGATAAAGAGTGATACCCTTAATTTTGTGTACTTCCCCTTACAGGAAATATTCAATAAAGTATGAGTGAGACTCTATTTTTTGTCCTGCTTCACACATCCCTAATTATGAGATAAAACTCTGCAGTAGTTTGGAACCCTATAGCAAATAACAAAGTTTTATAGAGAAGCTGAATCACTATTTTGTACACTTGAAACTAATGTAATATTGTGTGTCAACCATACTCAAATAAAAACAATAATAATAAAAAAGAAATAACAAAGTTTTAGCAGTGTAATGGAAATGATGAAAACATTTCACTCCTTGAACTCTGTCAGGGAACACTGGGGAGATATTCATAACTAACAAAAAAATGTGCATATTTGCTAAGGTCAGTATTATTCTGTCTGTATTTTCAAAGACTCACAAAATCATATTTTAAACTTGGTGGCACTAGTGTCCTAGCCTCCTGAAGACACTTCATAAAAACAAAGCATTTAAAAGTAGGTAGTGTTTGAGGAGTTCCTTATAGATCTTAGATTTCAGACCTTTGTCAGTAGTGTCATTTGCGAATATCTTCTCCCATTCTGTGGGTTGCCTGTTTGTTTTGTTGACTGTTACCTTCGCTGTGCAGAAGCTTTTTATCTTGATGAAGTCCCAAAAGTTCATTTTCGCTTTTGTTTCCTTTGCCTTTGGAGACATGTCCTGAAAGGAGTTGCTATGGCTGCTGTCGAAGAGGTTACCGCCTATGTTCTTCTCTGGGGTTTTGAGCTCGAGCCTCGAACCTCCTGCCTCAGGTTGAGGTCTTTTATCGATTTCGAGTTTACCTTTGTGTATGGTGTAAGAGAATGGTCAAGTTTCAGTCTTCTACATATAAGCTGTCCAAATTTTCCCAGCACCATTTATTGAAGAGACTGTCTTTTTTCCACTGGGTATTTTTTCCTGTTCTGTCAAAGATTAAGCACTGGGTGTGGTGCATGAACAATTAATCTTGTAACACTGAAAAAATAAAATAAACATATTTGGGGAAAAAAAATAAAAGTAGGTAGTGTATTCAGGTAACTCTACAACTTACTTTTGTATTTGTTTAGGGTTTCACAGGGCAATTTTAAACTTAAGATTCATCCAGGCAACTACATATATTTTGAATATTATACAGGTAGATGGTCTCTTTTATTTATAATTGTTGTTGGCAGAATTGCAGCACAATAGTGGGTGGTAGGTGCTAGGCTGACATATGCAATCAATCTGGGAAACTGGTTCAAGGATAAAGCATATGATGAGGACTTGCAGTCAGCTGTTGGCAGTCATGGAAAAAAGATTTTGTCACTTCCTTTTGGTGTATGGGTGAATTGGAAGGTGATGTTGAATATGCAGTGACCACTGTCATCTAAATCCAGTTGCCAGGACATGGTGTAAGAGTGGAGGCAGATATGTTGATGTGTGGAATTGCATGTGCATTTATTATTATGTTTATTAATAGGGACTCCTCCCTTTCCTCTGTCTTGGTGCCAAACCTCTCTTCATTCTTCACCTCTGTGCCAATATTTTCTTTTTTAGTTTAATATACTTGGCATCCTTTCTGGCGTGGGGCATCATTACATTTAGATTTCCAACTACCTCTCACAAAAATGTAAATGATCTTCTTTTAAAAGTCCTCAAAATAATATGTATGTATATACACATGCACATATAATATGATCTGATACACAACTTGGAAACACTTGTGATCCTATTGTGATTATTTAAAAATACTTCCACAGATACTTTGATACTCCTCTCTTCAAAAAGTGAAGCGTAATTCCCCTCCCCTTAAATGCAGGCCATATTTAGTGACTCACTCTTAACAAATAGAATGTAGCAAAAAAGAGAATGTGTGATATCCAAGACTAAGGCAGAAAAAACATCATGTTTTTCTCTTCAGTCTCATTTTTGGATTACCTGCCAGTTGCCATGTCAGGTGGACACTCAAGCAGCTCTACGGAGAGACACTCAAAGCAACAGCCCTATGGTAAGGTACTGAGCAAGGAACCGAGGCCTTGAGCTAACAGCCCTGTGAGTTATCCTCTTGGAAGCAAATTCCCTAGCACTTGTCCACCCTTCGGATGCTAGCAGCCATGGCCAACTATGAGAGATATTGAGTTTGAATTACCTAGTTAGTCCTCTCTTAGATTTTTTTTTTTAATTTTTGATGGATAGTTGACACACAACATTACATTAGTTTCAAGTGTACTACGCAGTGATTTGATAACTCTCTACTTTATGCTTTGCTCACCACAGTGCAGCTACCATCTTCACCACGCAACAGTATTACAATACCATTGACCGTATTCCCTATGGTGTGCCTTTCATCCCTTTGACTTGTTCATTCCTTAACCAGAAGCCTGAAATTCCCAGTTCCCTTCATCCATCCCTCTTGGATTCCTGACCCTCAGAAAATGTTTGAGAAAATAAACACTTGTTGTTTTAAGCTGAGGTCATGAATTCTGAGGTAATTTGTCTTACAGTAATAGGTAATGGGTATACCTATGCTTCCTTATGTAATTTGGTTGACAATTTCTATGCCTATGTTATCCAGGGGTGCTATGCCATTACAATGTTTTTGACAAAACAACAAGGAGGGATGCAGAGTAATGGCAAGTGCCTCTTGATAGTAAAACTTGTCCAGGTGCATGTCATAGGCTCTGCTTACAGTAGCAATTTATCTTTGCAAATAATTCTACATTTAATGAAATTCAACGCATAAGTGTAAACACTATGTGTCATTTGTTAGTTTAGCTATTGTTTCTTGAACATTTACTATATGCCGGTATATACTCTAGATACAGTTAATCCAAAGATACAAAAACAAACATAATTGATTCCTTGCCAGGCAAAATTGTTTAGTTAAGGGATATGTAAATCTAGCTATAATATTTCTATTTGGAAATGCAAAATACTATAAAATGTACAGTAGCTCCTTATACGGAAAATTGAAAGATTCAATCAAAACTGAATCTCTCTTTCTGTTTGCCTGTCTGATTCTGTCTGTCTTTCTCTCTGCACGTGTGTGTGTACAGAATCATTTGTGTTCAGGAATCATTTACTCAGTTTGTCATTTTCTGTTTCCCATGTACACAATACTAGAATGGCTTCAGTGTAGAAGCAAGAATGATAAAGTAAAATGAGGAAGACTCTAGAGGTCATATACCTCAGCTATTCACTACTTCTGCTCTTGAAGAGTAGTATGTCTTTGGGAGAGTCACAGTATTTTGCAAAACCTTTGCACACTTATGCTGTGGTGTCTCTCTCTTTCATTCCCTCAAATTGTTCTTGCTGAGTAGGGAAGGGTACCATTACTCATAATTCCCACTAGTGTTCTGATTCAAGGGCTTTTTGTTTGTTTAACAAAAACGTGCAGTTGTTCATAAATCTATGTTTTAAAGTACCTTTCTTGCTCGTCTCTTGTAGCCATACCGCCTCCATCTTTTCTATTTTTATTGACTTGTGCAGTTACTCACACTTCTTTTCTCCACTAGTGGTTAAGAGTCACATGGAGTGGAAAAGTTAACTGATATGTGCACATATGCCATCTTCTATAACCTTACCTAATACTATAAGAAAAATGTCAATGTTAGTCATAAACTGGATTTCTGATTTTTAGTTTTCCATCTTTAGAACTAGGGGTCATGTCTCCATGAGTCAATCAACCACTTCTAAAATTAAATATTCATTGTAAATTGTCCTTATTTCTAATGACTGTGCTGTGATATTATGGAATAATCTATCTATGGGTCTGTGAAATTATGTCCTTATCTACAAAATGTGAATAGTGCTACTAGAGTACATCATTTTAATAAATGTGTTCCTAAATTTTTTTTCAATTTGCATATTATGTTTACTACTTACCCACATTCATACATTTTTTTCTATAACTGCCATAATATTTTGCATTATTTTCTCACACAGTTTTACGTCATATTTCTTCATAGTCCATATAGTTTTAAGTATATTTTTATTAGGTAAATAACATCTCTGTGCCTCCCATGAAGTAAATGACACCTCTCAATCTAGCAATGCATTCTCAAGAATAAACAATCAGGGTTAAAATATAATGAAGCATAACAGGTTGCAAAGAAGGAAATAAAGTTTATAAGCAGAAAAACAACAAAAAAAAATGACTGTTGTATGCTTTCCCTATAAGAAAAACTAAGTCTCAAAAGAAAACTCCAATGCAGATAATTATATGCATGGTAATTAAGAGACGGAATAACAGAGGCCAGGTTAAAGTTATTGTTCTATTCTTTTTTTTTTTTTTTAAAGATTTTTATTTATTTGACAGAGAGAAACACAGCGAGAGAGGGAACACAAGCAGAAGGAATGGTAGCGGGAGAAGCAGGCATCCTGCCGAGCAGGGAGCCTGATGTGGGGTTTGATCCCAGGGTCCTGGGATCATGACCTGAGCCGAAGGCAGAGGCTTAAGACTGAGCCACCCAGGCACCCCTTATTGTTCTATTTTATTGGGCAAGAAAAGACTGAGGGAGTAGTCAGTGTACAATGGGTAGGAATGAACAAGTTTGCAAATTACTCCGGAATGCCTCACATGCTCTCCTCTGACAAGAAATGACAAATACTCATTGCTGAGTTACTTTTTAACTGTGGAGAAATCATTCTTTTGCTTGACATTGCTCTCCCACAAAGGGGGCCTTCTGTTGTTTCACCTTTGCAATTTAAAAATTTATAGTGAAATTAAATTCTATTACTTATTGTGGCTGTGTACCAACTTAAACTGCCACTAATCACAAAGGCAGAGAATACAAAAGAGTGATTTCAACGCTGCATCTTTTAGGGATTGAAAAGGAATAGGAAATCAAATGCATAACGGAAAGAATAGGACTAGACAATGGCAGGAACAGAAGAACCAAGTATTTTGAGACCTTTTATGTTAAAACTTTTAATAAATTACCCTGTAATTCAGAGCATATGTCTTGAATTCCTAATATGTTATTTCAGGTAACAAAGACAAAACTTGATTATGTAATGCGTGTTACTTCTACAGCTAACACTATTGTCGGCAAATTTTTTTAAAACTCAATAAGGAAAATGTTCCAACTCTACTTATTACTAAGAAGTTACATTTTTATCTAGAGTTTTTATTTTATCTTGTATCTAACTTCGTCACATTGAAGTGGAGAAATGCTTGGCTTAGAAGAGCACTGGATTCTTAAAGACCTGGGGTCTCCAACTTGCTCTCTATGTGTTATGTATACTCTCTGTGGTACTTTAAAAATATATCCACAAATTCTTTTGTACTTCTCCTATCAAGGAGGATTTATATCCACTCCTTTGAAAATAGGCAAGGCTTTGTAATGGTTTTGAGCAACAGAGAAAGGCAAAGCAATTTCTTTGTTGTTTTGCTTGAATACTCACTTGTGAAGGGTTTCATTGCCTTGTATGCAATTTGACTGCACTGTCATGCTGACACATTGTGGAGAAACCGAGATCTTTGCATTAAGAGACAGCACTGAAGAATCACAGGTAGAGAGACTCTAAGACTTCATGAGGAGAAAGAGGCACCTGGACAGCTCTGCTGGGCTGGTATACTATAGTTCTAGATCTAGCCATGCTTTAGCTGTAATTGGATGAGAGATCCAAGCTGTAATTGTTCAGCTGAGCTCTCTGAATTTCTGAATCACAGAATTCAATAGAGAGAAAAAAGTGACTGTTGTTTTCTTAAGCCACTGTTTTGGGGTGACTCGTTATGTAGCACTCTCTGGACCTCAGTAAAATAAAGATACTTCCTCTATCAGGGAGGATGAGAGGTGCAGATATATGTGTATCATCTGACACAGAGGAGGCACTCAGTAAATCAGAGCAATTATACTACCAAAATTTTATACTATATAAAAGCTTGATAAGTAGAGGAAAACTTTCTGTCTAAATTCCATCTTCCTAGAGTAACAGGCATAAAATGCTCTGTAATTGAGTTGTTCCAATTGAATTTGATTTGCTTAAATCATATTCAGTCTGTCTCAAACCATATATAAATGCCTGGATTGGGAAAGTAGTCCATTGTCAGTTATACTGGGTTTTCTTCCCATCTTGAATATTCCCAGAACCACAGAGAGAGCACCTTGTTCTGGAAAGAGTTCCACTCTTGATCAGGAAAGGCCCTGGACATCATTGCCTTGCTTCTAGATACTCTATCTTTTCCTGTGCTTCCCCACCTCTAACAGAGCTACCCAAGACAGAATTTTGCAAGGCTCACTTAAGTGGTCCTTCCCATTTTCTAAGGGTCCTCCTTCCCCAGAGATTGTACTTAAGTAGGAATCTTTGTGGAACCTATAATTTTGGTTCCCTTCTCCACAGTGTCAGCTAATTTACTTTTCATACTCAAAGCACCAAATATTCACACTATTCTTTGCTCCCACAATATCTTCTGAGGAGGATCAGCTGGGAGGACTAAGGTTAACTATGGTTAGGTCTTGAAATGCAGAACAATGAAAGAGCCCCTTTCTAATGGAAAGAATTCTAGTACCATTTAGAGCTTTCTGTACAATATAATTTCACTTAATATTTAATAATGACCATTTCATGTTTTTACATTGATTTCATAATTACAGTTTATACCACTTTTTTTTTTAAGATTTTATTTATTATTTGACAGAGACACAGCAAGAGAGGGAACACAAGCAAGGGGAGTAGGAGAGGGAGAAGCAGGCTTCCTGCTGAGCAGAGAGCTTGATGTGGAGCTTGATCCCAGGACTCTGGGATCAGGACCTGAGCCAAAGGCAGATGCTTAACAACTGAACCACCCAGGTGCCCCAGTTTATACCACTCTTGCATTATAAAATAATTTTTATATTCTTTAATTCATTGGTTTTTAATCTTTTTAAAAAATATACTTTCCATAGTTCTTTTTAAAGATTTTACTTATTTATTTTTGAGAGAGAGAGGCACAGGGAGAGGGAGTGAGAGAGTCTGAAACAGGCTCCATGCTCATAGAGCCTGAAGTGGAGCATGGAGCCTGAAGCAGTATTCAATCTCAGGGGTTCGTGACTCTGAGATCATAACCTGAGTTGAAACCAAGAGTCAGCTGCTTAACTGACTGAGCTACACAGGTGCCCATACTGGTTTTCATATCTTAAAACATAACTATAAAACCTGAACTATTCTACAGAATTTTTTAATATATTTTGCTGAAAAAGGCAAAAATAAAATGGTTGTAATTCTTTAATTTTGGTCAAATTACCTAGCATTTAATAACAGCTACTATCCTTCATTCTATATGCAAACATGTGTGCTTATATGCTTAAGTATATTTTATGTATATATGTATGTACATACGATGTATGGATATGTATGGATACAAATTTAGCATCCTGTATATTGCAGACACTTTACTAATTACAGCGAATGATCTCAAAAAATTGTAACTTTTCCAGTGAACTTAGGACAACAGGAAATACTGCTATTTCTATTAATTGGTTGTTCAGTTCCTGGGCCAAATTAATTTGGATTTCAATCTTGTGCCATTACAAAAACTTTACTACTAAACAGCTATTAATGATGGCTTAAAAAAAAACAAAAACAAACAATGGCTTAAAAAAATCGTCCAAAGAGACTATGTGGAGTGGAGAGAGCCAATTACCTTATGGTCTCACTTACGTGTGGAGCATAAGGAAAAACATGGAGAGCATTGTGAGAAGGAAGGGAAGGGTGAATGGGGGGAAATCAGAGGGGGCGATGAACCATGAAAGACTGTGGACTCTGAGCAACAAACTGAGGGTTTTGGAGGAGAGGAAGTGGGAGGTTGGGTGAGCCTGGTGGTGGTGGGTACTGAGGAGGGCACGTATTGCATGGAGCATTGGGTGTGGAGCATGAACAATTAATTTTGTAACACTGAAAAAATAAAATAAACATATTTGGGGAAAAAAATCTTCCAAAGATTTGATTTATGAATTCATCATTAAGGAATAATTCCATATCATTAACAACCCAAAGGCAAAGTTTATTATTTCCCAAAAGCAATATAAAAACTTAAGATCTAGTTATGATTTGTTGATTGCTAGACAATTTATTCTATTTTCTTTGTTAGACTCAGGGGAAAGATATGGAAACAATTGCTATTTACTGTTCTTATTCAGATTGATATATGTTTATTTAGTGTGGTTCCATGAAAAAAGAGCAGATCATAAAATGAACTACTCTGTTCTGAGAGTCCCTTTGGAAATCAAGCATTCACAGAAAATATCATTCCTATACTTAAGAAAAAGATGTCTTTCTTATTTTCCTCAGGTTCCACATTATGCACAAAACACTTGCTTAGAGTTATAGAATTTATGGGAATGTTGCCTTAAAATTCTGCCCTGACAATAACTGCTTGGAAATAACTTTGTCTGCTATTCCTCTCAATACTACACATAGCCATTCTCAGTTATATGCACTGCTTGTATTTACCATGATTATGAAGCATTGGTTTCTAGTTAGAATAAAAGAAGAAAAGAATGAAATGTCATCGCCCAAACTTATTTTGCTAACACATTATGTTTGAATATAATATCATGTTGAGCCTTTCTTCTCACACTGATTATGTTCTTTAGTCCCATAGAATCCTGTAAGTTCTGGCATCCTTTGATTTTCTGATTTTTAAAATGATATCTGTGATTTCTTTTTGCTTGTTCCCCTGGATAATGCCCACATTTTTCACTCATATAAATAAAGACCTAGGAATAACTATGGCTGTTCTGTGGAATCATGGAATCATGGAGATGGCTAGTATAGCTTCTTCTTTCACCAAGATGCAGAAAAATAGTAACTTGCTCAAAGGCAAATGGCCAGTTGGTGGCTGAGCCAGATTTTATAATTCAAAGTTATTTTCAACATAAAATACTACCTTTCCCATACTTGTAGTGAATAGGAGAGTTGTCCCATATTTGGCAAAAGTATATTTAAACGCATTCTTACACATTTGAATTTTTTGTCAGATTTTGTGTTACAAGAAACTAAAGAATTAACATGTGGGGGAAATTGGTTGTAGTACCAAGATAATAACTGGAATGTAGAAATGGCCAGAGGAGGAAAGTAATTCAACTTTTTCAAGTTATAATATCCTCAAAAATGCTGTTATTTGCTAGGTTTTGATACCAAGTTTCATCTAGCTTATAAAACAAATGGAGATGTTTCTTCTTTGCTCTATGCAGTAAAACACATTAAAAACCATAGATACTATCTGTTTCTTGATGTTATCTTAGTACTTACTTATAAAATCTTCTGAACAGACCTACCACTCTTAAGGTTGCTTTAAGGTTTATTCCTGGAATATTTATCATTAGAGCTTTTAAAATAAATTTTGAATTAATTTTAGATGTCCAATTTATCAAAATTTTAGATGTTAGCATAAATCCATATAATTTATCTGGTTTATTCATAATTTTTCCCTTATTCTCATGATCAGCTTCAGTAGATTATATATTTTTTAAATTCTATTTGATGGGCACTGTGTTATGATGCCAGCTCTTTGCTTTCTTTATGTTTTTCACTTTTCTGTTTTAAAAATAATTCCTGCTTTTCTCTATTAATTTTTCCTTCCTCACCTTAACTCATTTTGTTTGTAATTTTCTAGCCTGTTTTTTAAAAATATTTATGAGTATTCATTCTTTGTAACAATAGAATCATTTAAAACTATGAATTCTATTTTGTATAAATTTTTTAAATTGTTCATAAACTGGATAAACACACACTCGCAAGTTGTGTCACAGATGAATACATATTGATGCAGATATATTTTCTCAGTTCAATGATAAGTAGCTTATAGCATTAAATTTCAGTTGCACAATTTGTATAGCTGGGTCATGTTTGGATATTTTTTAAACTTAACTTTTAATTTTTATATATTTTGTCTGACTTATTCTTGTATTAAGAAATATGATGACATTTCCTATGGGATTTTAGCTTCAGGAGGAAATAAGCTACATTTCTTTTATCAACATCATGTCCTCTATGGCTAGCACCGTGCTACCCATAAAACTGTTCCTCAAATATTTGAAGTATCAAATCGAATTCACATACTTTTAAATACTCAATACCTAAGACTATTGATTTTGCTAAGAGAGATGACTCTGGATATTATTGATGTTATTGGATGTTATTGATAAGGCAAATTTGATAAATTCTTACTCATTTTCCTTACAGACTCATTAATACTATCCTACATTGGAGTCCAGAAATCCTGGCCATGTGACCAAGGAGACTCCACAGGAATATATTGACTACATTTCCTAACAGATCTCTAAAATCCTCTGGCAACCAAACTCCCCTTGATTGGCCAATTGTGAGAAAATTACTCTGAGATTACATGGGAATTGAGACTGTACAGGGGTTGACAGAAATTGTGAAAACGCTGAAAGTCTCTGAGAACTGTGAGCAAGCATGGAGCCAAGGAGATGCTGCCATTTCAGACAGAAATTGCCACTATTTTGATATATAAAAAATGGGGCTAATACCTTTACCCTCTATCATTATCGGAACCTGCTGCTCCTGAGGTTACTATATTGGATTTTCAACCACAGTTTTATTGCCCTACCTCACCCTTGCCAGAACTGCCAGAACTTTCAAAAGCTGAGCTATCACTGATTTACATACCACCTCAATACATAGGCTAGGCTTTCCAAAGTATGATTTTGCAGTATTTCAGCAGCCCCTGGCTCTCAGCTATTGGTATTTAATACAAATCTCCATCTCCGTCACTGATCAAAAGTCACTTTCTGTCATTCACTGTATGGACTTCCTGAATTGCTGTTCTTCATCTCTAACCACTGATCCCTTTTTGTCCCTAATTGTCTCAGCTCAGTTTCATATATCATCATCATGTAATAGCCACTGTTTAGTCCTTCTGTACCTACTTGTTAGGATAATAGGTTCTTCATACTTTACTATCCCAAACTCCAATATGTGGGTATCAATCCTTCAAGACCATGATTTTGTTTTTGCTCCTGCTTAATGATGTAATTGGATTAGCTTTCCTCATGGTAGTCTACCTTTCTAAGTTCTGTAATTTTCATGACTATGAACCACTTTCTTTTAGCCTCTTGGGACATTAACTGATTTACTTTATAATACAGAGCCAAACACTTTTTGATATCATATTAATATGTCATTTTAGATTGTCCCTGCGGATGATTAATATCTTTTACTCCATTCTTCACATTACTTGAAAATTCTAGTGCCATGTTCTGATTACTCTTATTTATCCTTTGCTTTTTCCTGGTAAGTATAATGAGAGACTGGATATACAAATGAACAGTGACCATAAAAAAAAAAAAAAAAACAAAAACCAAAAAACAAATGAACAATGACCAGACAATACATAAAAATAGAAGTCTGCCTTACAACCTACAGCAATCAGTAATCAGGAAGCCAATCCATTAACTGTTTCAATCCAGTTCAGAAAGCCAAATAAACTTTGTAGAAATTGGTCTCAAGAGAGTAGGACTTGATTAATAATTGATAGCCTGTCTAATTTTTTTCACCATTTCTTAGGACCAACTGGAGAAAGGCAAACAATGCACTTGTAACCTGTTGCATAAGATGCCCCACTTCTATTTAGCTCACTACAGCATCCCCATGCCAACAGCCTCCAATCAAGGCATACCTAAAGACTTTCCTTTTCAACTATAAAGTTGTCCCATTCTTCTGACTGCCTTTGAGTCTCTGCCAAATGCAAGTGTGGTGGAGCATGTTTCTGTGGTATTGCAAGCTTTGAATAATCTGCCTTTCTTTTTATTTGGGTGGTCCTCATTTATTCCCACAGTTAAAACTATATTGAAACATATTCTGATATAAGAAACAAAGCTAGAAGACAGTCCTTTTCTGATAGGGCAGGGATGAGGCTGTTTGGAGATGCCTTGAAATTCCAGAAAGATCCCTTTGACTGGGATTGTCTCTGTGGGTAGCAGGCATGAGTGGGTTATATGAGGACTGACTGGCATATAGGCTTCATTACCCACCACCTTCCTATACATCACAATGTAGCACAATTATGCGGCACAATTTCTCTGAGCCATAAATGCCTCATATGAAGAAAGGAAGATTAAGAAACCTATCGTACAAGTCAGTTGAGTAAAATAAATGAAGTGATAAATATAAGTTTCTTAATATTTGTTTCATTCTTTTTTTAAAATGTTTTATTTATTTATTTATTTATTTATTTATTTATTTATTTATTTGACAGAGAGGAGAGAGATCACAAGTAGGGAGAGAGGCAGGAAGAGAGAGAGGGGGAAAGCAGGTTCCCTGCCGAGCAGAGAGCCCAATGCGGGGCTCAATCCCAGGACTCTGAGATCATGACCTGAGCTGAAGGCAGAGGTTTTAACCCACTGAGCCACCCAGGCACCCGAATATTTGTTTCTTTCTTATCTCCACTAAAAGCTATCTAACATCCACCAACACCAAAAAGATTGTAGTAGACTGTCATTCCCTCAGACTGTTTTTCTGTTTGAGGATGAGGTATATATGTTTATCTTTGTACACATTTATTCTTCAGTATATTAATTAATATATTCATTTAACTCATTTTATAAGTTGAATGTCTATTATGTATCAGATTCATTCTTAGACACTGGGACTGGAGAAGAGGACAAGCGTGGTCCTGCCATGTGATAGTGGCAAATTTCGGGAGAAAAATAATACACAAAGTGATATGAATACATAAAAAGGAAATTCAAAAAATTGTAAGACTTTACAGAGCAGACATCTAGTTCAAAATGGCATACTGAGAACATATGCCCAAGTATGATGAAAGAAACTATATTATCGCTGAAAAGTAAGAAAGCATGCTATCTTACAAAGAAGGTTAAAAATTGAATAGTTACTGAACAATAGAAAATAGGATAAAATTAGTAGAAGTATCAAAGCAAAGCAAACAGAAACCCAAGAGAGCAGATAGTAGTAGCTGTTGGGTACCAAAGTACAAGACCATTTATATGTATTAGGCCACTAAATCCAAAGTGAGACAGATAAAATTTTTTTCATGACAGTCTTATAGATGATGAAACTGAATTCCAGAGAAATGATATAACTTGCTTAGAGACAGGCAGCTAAAAGTGGAGAAGATGGGCTATGACACTGGGGCATTTGGCTCACAGCCTATGCCCTTAACCATTGCATTTTACTGACTCCCAAGGTAAGATTAAAGCAGAAATCTAAACAATTATCCTCCATGGAAAAGTACAAATTTCAAAATTAACAGACATAAAGAGCAGGGATATTTCTCCAGCTTCTGCTTTGCCAATTGTGTAGGTGCTCATGCTAGTCAACAAGTCAAAACTCTGGAAGAAATGGATGACTTTTTTTTTTTTTTTTTCAGATTAGGAAGAAGCTCAACTGTTAAAGCCCATATCCTTTAGTTTTAAGTCCATGACATTGAAATAATAACACTAATAATAATGCTTGTAAATATTTTAGTACAGTAAATGTATAGTTTTTATTATAATAAATGTCAGTATCACCCAGAAATTAACTATTACAATTACTGTTAAAGTATTGCTTATAATGCTACAGGTATGCAAAAACTCAGAGGAGGCCATATAAGGACAGGCCAATAATCACTGTATCCACAGTAGTTGATGAGAAGAGGAGATGCTGCTCTCAAAGGATTAATTGTTCTATGATATCTTTAGTGAATAGTTACAATGTTTCTATTAATTAGTTAAATTACATTGTATTCCATTGTACCACCTTTGCGTCCTACACAGTGCTGGGGATACCATAACTATTTAAAAAATGTGAAAAATGAATAAATGAATTATAATGTATATTTACTTAAACTAAAAATAAGTAGAGACTAGAAACCAGTCTGGTTTCTATTTTGATCTCTCTCTTTTTAATTTCTTGAAATAAAAGATGAAATAAAGTACTGCTTTTTTTTTTCAAGTCACCTTTACCATCACTAAATGAGCCAGACTTTTGAATTATTAATGAATCTTTTGTGCTACTTATTTAAGCTTCTTTCAAGTTATTGAGACTTACTAGTAATAACTTAAAGAGATTGAGTCTTTTGAGGAGTTCAAAGATTCAAGGATTTGATATCTATATATGTATCAGATATACACGCACATACACAAATACACACACAAACTTGCTTCGTGACATTTTCAAATGTCATTTTCATATATTAAGTAGTATTATGCAAGTATAAGAAATATATTTTTTCTATAAATATACTTTAGAGATTCTGAATTTTTAAAAAATATTTTATTTATTTATTTGAGAGAGAGTGTGTGTAAGCAGGGAGAATGGGAGAGGGAAAGGGAGAAGCAAGCTAGACCTGGGATCATGACCTGAGCTGAAGGCAGCCACTTAACTGACTGAGCCACCCAGGCACCACCTGACTGAAATTTTGGCTGAAAATGCTTAAAATGAGACAAATATAATTAAAGTAGTTTGATACCAGAAGAAAATATAATAGGCATTTCTTTTCTATGATTCTAAGGCTCCATTTTTAAATTAAAAAAAAAATTTCCTTTGCAAAAAGGCTGGGAAATATAGCTTTTAAAAAGAAAACATGCAGACTATTAGAAGTGCATTAATTTTATTTCCTTAAACATTGTGAAGACAGTGTGATCCAATTTAAACTGAAGGAAAAATAGGTGATATTCAGATTTCTAAATCCTTGAGCATGGCATATATGGTTTGAAATTTTTGAAATATTATCTGAGTAGTGATGAAATCATTGTTCTCTGTTTATTCCTGGAGTTTTTTTTTTTTATCTTACATAGATATTCTAATTTATTAAGATACTTCAGAAATCCTTCTTTCCACAGCTTCCACAGGGATTATCACTTTTCTGTGACTCATACAAAAAGCAAATCAAAGACACATTACTTTAATAACACTTATCTTTGATTTAGGGAGTAATTAAAAATATTAAACTCACTATTTTATGAGCATAAACTATTTATGTAAGTAACTAACAAATAGGATTTTTTTTAACTTTTTTTTTAAGATTTTATTTATTTATTTGACAGAGAGGAGAGAGATCATAAGTAGGCAGAGAGGTAGGCAGAGAGAGGGGGAAGCGGGCTCCCTGCTGAGCAGAGAGCCCGATGTGGGGCTCGATCCCAGGACCCTGAGATCATGACCTGAGCTGAAGGCAGAAGCTTTAACCCTCTGAGCCGCACAGGTGCCCCACAAATAGGATTCTTAAATATAGGATTTGTCCCAAAGACTGTCAGTCCAAAGTCTCTTTCCCCCACTTAGTGATGGCCTATTGCCTATTGAGTTGCCCATAAAATGGAGGAGAGTGACACTCGTTAGGGGTCCATATTTTTTAAAACAGTCCATGCATAACAAATAAATGTGCTTCTACTAGGATAGATACTCATACAGGTATCTGGAGTAAGAAAGAAACAAGATTAATAGTGGAAAAACAATGATCACTTAACACATTTTGGAAAATAAAATATATTAAAAAAAAAAAAAAAAGCTGTGCACCTCACTGCTGAGTGTCAGTTTGTTTGTTTTTCTTGTTTGTTTTAAAGAAAATATATTTTAGACTTGGGGTCTCCTTGTGATCTTAGCTCATAACTAGCTATCATGACACATGTCTTGAATGGTCTTCTGGTTTACTTAAATTTGGTGCATGTTGAATTCTTCCCCACTCACTACTAGCTCTAAAACATACACAACTGATGAAGGACTCTTTCTACTCATTCCTCAATACACCAGTTGATTTGGTCATGATGATCACTGTTAATAGCTTAAAGATGATGACCTCATTCCTTCTCCTTTCCATCAAACACTTTGGTACAAAGACTATGAACAGAATCCTGTCTTTAATCTTCTCCCTGCAATAAGTAGGAAGTATCTCTCCTTGGCGGAGTCTGTGTGTGGAGTCTTGTCTTTTAACTCTGCCATGTAATAATGAGGTGGTGTCCCTCTCATTCCTCATCTCACAGAGGCCATGGAAACCGCATGGTGAATCCCCAACAACCAACCCAACCCTGCACTAATAAGAACAGAGATCCCCTCTCTGCCACCTACTCAGTATTTCAGAGACTGTGTGGATGAAGCGCTGTCCTCGGGGTAGCATACAAATAGGGTGGACTAGATTAGCACTACAAAAGTTTTGTGCAACTAGGTGACAACTGAACCACCTTGTACAAAAATTTGCTAGAAAATACAGTTTCATCCTAAATAGGCTGACTACCTTCTAAAGTAGAATATTTAAACAGGAACAAAATTTCAAAATATAATTGTCAAAGCATCTAGGTAAAATTACTTGTCAAATCCCAAGCCAGGATAGCACACATGCTGAAATCTGGAACATGAAGAGTGAGTAGGAGCAACAAAATGGGTAATATATAGATAAATATAAGCCTTTTCTTCTCCTCTTGAGTTTTAAAAATTAGGCTTGAAAATTAAGACCAATAACCATAGGGGTGCCTGGGTGGCTGAGGCGGTAAAGCATTGACTCCTGATTTTGGCTCAGGTCGTGATCTCAGGGTTCTAAGATTGAGCCCTCCTTTGCACTGTGTGAGCTCTGCACTTGGTGGGGAGCCTGCTTAGGATTCTCTCTCTTCCTCTCCTTCGGCTCCTCCCCTTAGTCTTTCTATCTCTCTAAAAAAACAAAACAAAGTAAAGCAAAGCAAAACAAAAGAACAACAACATAAAGTTGTCTGAAGTGGGTCTCAATGTAGGTATACAACTATATTTTAAAACAATATAGTAAAGGGAGATAGTTAAGTGACCTAAATTCTAAGATTATTATATCTTATTTAAAGTGCAAAATATTCAAACTTCTAGGTTCTTTCCATTAGTTGTCTTCAGTCTCATGTTTGTTTCCTATAGACATTTTTTAAAAAAATATTTTATTTATTTGAGAAAGAGAGTGTGAGAGAGAGCATGGAGGGGGTTGGAGGGAGGGGGAGGGAGAAGTAGGCTACCTGCTGAGCAGGGAGCCCAAAAGGGAGCTCAGTCCTGGGACCCCTGGGATCATGACCTGGGCCTGAACAAAGGTGGACACTTAATGGAATGATCTACCCAGGCACCCTAAGGCTTTTTTTTAAAATACAGTTCCTTTACTGGTTGGCCAATATCTTTTAATTGTCTTTAATTGATTACAAAGTTTATTTTTATGGGAGGATTTCTTACATAGCCACCATTAACCTCAATATTGCTTCTCTTTTCTTTATATGTATACTATTTCTATAGAAAAGCAAACATAGTCCACAGTCTCTCATGGTTGGAGGGGAGGGGGCTGGGCGTTGGGCAAGCCTGGTGGTGGGTATTGGGGAGGGCACGTATTGTATGGAGCACTGGGTGTGGTGCAGGAACAATAAATCTTGTAACACTGAAAAAATAAAAAAATAAAAATTAAAAAAATTAAAAAAAAAAAGAAAAGCAAACAAACATTATTTTGGTGATTCAGAAATCTGAATTACTTTGATAAGATTTAAACATAAATCCATTCCTTAAATTTCAGAGTTTTTCTAATACTCTTATTTATTTGTTTATAAAGACTTTATTTATTTGACAGACAAGCAGTGGGGGTGGGAGAGGGAGAAGCAGGCTTCTCTCTGAGCGGGGAGCCTGAAGTGGGGACTTGATCCAAAGACTTTGGGATCATGACCTGAGCTGAAGGCAGACACTTAACCAACTGAGCCACCCAGGTTCCCCTCTAATACTCTTTAAACTAGAAGTCATCTTTCTTCTATAGTAATTATATAATGGATTAAACCCAATCCTTCTAAGAGTAATTGAGAATCACCACTTTAGAGATTTAAATAAAAAAACGTTCTTTTTCAAGAAAAAAAAAAGTGTTGGATCTTTCTTTAAAAAAGTGCATCTTTCTTTAAAACTGTTTTCTTGATATTTGCATGTTTTTCTTAGACGGGAGGTGGCAGTGAAGGAGTAGCAAATTTTCCGTGTGAGCTAAGGAAGGTTCTGGTTTGGAAATGGATTGGGATTGTTCTATTAGGAGAACCCTTCCATAGTACAAGTCAGCAAATTATAGAATTCTGTAACAACTTGATAACCATAATACTGGGAAAAAATACCCAAAGACTTGGAGTAGAATTAGAATGTCTGGATGAACATAAAAACCATCTGTAAATTAGAGATATTTCTGTGGGCAAATGAATAAAATACATTGCTGCTAAAGATAAAGTACAGTTCATATCCTACAGAAACAAAAGTGATTTTATTTGAAATTAGAAAAAAGATAAAAACGTAGTCATTTGAGCAAACAAATGATTAAAACATAAATAACAAAAGTGTGTAACTGTTTTAAGACTTTGGTAGCCATGACCAAAGAACTCCTGAATTTCATTTAAGTTGGTAAATATGAGGTAAGGCAATTGCTAATTACCAACTGTCTGATTCATTTTCTGGAAAATAGAAACTTTTGTATATTATGCAAGCACAATCATTGAGCAGTTTCCTAATAAATCCACAGTGAACAAAAACATGAATGAATCAATAAATATGTGAATAAAAGTCCTGAAGCCTTCAATTGAATGAAGCAGAGCCCTGAACCCCTTACAAAAAGAGTCTTACACTTGTTCTTTTACTATTTTCTTTAGGAAAACAGGCCAGTAATAATAATAATAATAATAATAATAATAATAATAATAATAATAGAATACATTTAATTTTTACTAAAATAAACAAAAAACCAAACCCAAACAAAACAAAAAGAACAAAACCAACAACAGAAAGCCACCCCATGATATGAAGCAGTTTAGAAATACACAGTTAATAATAACCTTTAGTTATTATTTTACTTCCACAACATAATGGGTTTAGTTGGTCAAATAAGAAATTAATTAAACTCAATTGGTTTATACTTCATTAAAATATTCCAATAATTTAAAAGTAACACATATAAGTTGTAGATAATACATTTGAATTAGATATGTGTCTTTTTAGTCATTTTTCCCCATTTGGAGTATATAATTGGATTAAATATAACGATCATTTCCTTAATATTTAAATGTTTGTATTTAATTTATATGTATTATTTGCAAATATGATTTTTATGATAGCAGAATAAAGGTTTGCATAAAAAATAAAAATACCCTTGTTAGCCATTCATGATATTTAAAACTGACTCTTTGAAAAAATTTCTGTGAATATCCTTTATGTAAGTGTTTTAGAATTTTCATGAAGTGTACACACACCCGTGTCACCACCATCCAAATGAGGAAACAGACTGCTCCCAGTATCACAAGTAATCACCGTGCTCCCTTTCTTGTCACTACATCTTTCTTTGCCAACAGGAAGCCCTACTAACATTTCTGCCACCACAAAATAACTTTGCTATTTCTGTATTTGTTTTTTTTTCTTTTTTAAAGATTTTATTTATTTATTTGACAGGGAGAGAGAGATCACAAGCAGGCAGAGAGGCAGGTGGGGCGGGGGAGCAGGTTCCCTGCTGAGCAGAGAGCCCCATGCGGAGCTCGATCCCAGGACCCTGAGATCATGACCTGAGCCGAAGACAGAGGCTTTAACCCACTGAGCCACCCAGGCACCCTCTGTATTTGTTTAAATGGAATTATTTTGTGTCTAGATCCTTTGGTTCAGTATTATGTTTGAGATTCAGTCCTACTGTTGTTGCTCAGAGCAATAATTTTGCTTCTGCTGCTTTAGAGTGTTCCATAAACAATATATAGCCACAAACTTACGGTCTGAGGAGGTCATCGGGAGGACGTGACAGCCGGTTGACCCTGTGAACTGGACTCGTAATGGGAGGGTCCTTACCTCGTGCCCAGTCCTTGGAAAGCACCTTCAGGCTGCAGTTCTTACACTGGAGCTGTTTTGAGGACGTCGCCTCCAGAGGGTGATGTGTTGTTGAGATTGACCACCGCGACCACCGGTTGACCGGAAGCTGGACCCCGGCTATTGGAGGTTCTTCATTCCCGCCCCTGTGCGTGGAACGTTGGTTCCGCCCACCATTCCCACCGCGGGAGCAGCTTTCACAGACGCACCCTGGTGAGAGCAATGCGCTTTTGAGACTCTGGGCTGTGGGACGGACTGAATCCTTAAAGCCTCTATATCAACTTTTAAGAATCTGGCGGACAAATGCAGAGCCCCACTCCACCTGCAGCACTCAAGACAAGCCTCACTGGTGAGTTCCCTTGCTTATTAAAACTGCCACCTCCCAATCTGGAGTGGCCTACCTCTTTCTTCTGCCTCTCCTTGCCCGCTGGGGACTCAGCCAGTTTTGAGTTTCACCTGGGAGGCTCCTGTGATTGTGAAGCATCACATTCATTCATAATGGAGTTTTTCATTTTCTTAATGTATATTTTGGTTGTTCAGAAATAGAATTGCTTGACCATAAGGCGAAAAACATACTGGGCTTTAATAGAAATTGCCAAAGGATTTTTGCAAAGTCGTTAAATCAATCTATATTGCCACCAACAGTGAATATTTCCTTTGGGTCATTTCCTTGCCAGTACTTTATGTTATCTATTTCTTTCTTTCTTTGTTTTTTATTTAAATCGTAGCCATTGCATTGCATATATAGTGCTATATCATGGTGGTTTTAATTTAAATTTCCTGTGATTCAAAGCTGCTGAGCAATTTTTAATATATGTATAGGCGATTTGAATATGTGATTTTGTGAAATCACAAAATTTTTATGAAAAAGTTTCAGACTTTTGCACATTTTTCTACTGGATTGCCTTTTTATTTTTTATTAATTTATTGGACTTTTAAATGTAACATGCTTATGAACCCATTGTCAGATACATTGTACATATATTCTTTCAGTATCTTACCCTTTCCTTCTTTCAATGTTATCATTTTAATGAAGTCCATATCACCATTTTTTAAAACTCTTTTTTTCTGAAAGAAATTTAGACCGAAGAGAGCCAGCAGAAATCATCTAAACCAAATGATACAGGTTAACATCAATAATAAGGCCTATTAACAATAGGTACCCCCTAGTAAAACTCACTGAATCATAAACAGCCTTCTTTGGTATTCTGAAGAAATATGTATAATACAAGTTTATTAGGAGAAGATACCGAGTGAGCACAAATTGAGGGGCATTAATGAAAAGTAATTTATCAGTACTCTTCAAAAGAGTCCAAGTCACGAAAGAAAAAGAAAAAGTGAAAAACTGTTTAGGCTATCTTCATGATATAGTTACTATTTTTCCATTTGCATTTAATTACTATTTCAGAGGAGATACTTTAAGATGATACAAATGTGCTGGGCTTTCACACCTTATTTTAGCATCTGTTACTGGATATTGCCTGCAAAAATTGTATTGTGATCTTCTAAGGGGATTTTCTATCTCCCTAATTTCTTCTGCAATTATCATTTATTTGTGATTAGTTTTTTCTAAGAC
>CM053610.1:78991575-79021484 GCA_028646535.1 Procyon lotor | reverse complement strand
AAAAAAAAAAAGATTTCATTCACGTATTTGACACAGAGAAAGAGAGAGAGAAGAAGAGAATATAAGCAGGGGGAGTAAGCAGAGAGGGAGGGAGAAGTAGACTCTCTGCTGAGCAGGGAGCCCAATACTGGACTCCATCCCAGGACCCAGGGATCACAACCTGAGCCAAAGACTGACGCTTAACTGACTGAGCCACCCAAGTGCCCTCTATCATTCTTAATATCAACAAGTTATATATTCTTTATTTTAATTAGATTTTACAGGGGTCACATATTAGTCTTTCCTTAAAAAGCATTTGGTTATTATATATTTGATTTCTATTACAATGTTTCATTGATTTTTGTTCTTTTGAAAAGTCAGCTATCATCCTTATTGTTGCACAATTAAAGATAGTATATTTCCTTTCCTATAGCTTCATTAAGATTTTCTTTGCTATGATTTTTAATAGTTTTTCTATGATGTGTTTTATGATTTTTAAACTTATTTATGCTACTTGGGGCTTATACTTGATGACTTTCACCAACTTCAAGAAAATCATAACCTTTTTCTTTTCAAATGTGGCTCTATCTAGTTCTCTTTCCTTTCTCCTTCGGAGTCTCCAATTTTATATACATACCTATATAATTATATATAAAAGGGACATGTACATAATTTTATGTATTACCTATATACAATATTATATGTAAAATTGCTATATGTATGACATATATATTATATATAAAAATATATACACATAAACATACAGCTTGTGCTCTTTTGTTTTACTTTGCTTTCATCTGTTTTTTCCTCATGTTTTAGTTTGAATATATACTACAGCATTATTTTTCAGTTCACTAAAACTTTTCTCAGCCATGTCCAGTTGGCTGATGAATGAACACACATGTTGAGTTCTTAAATTCAGTATTTTTTCTTTTTAGAATTTCAAGTAGGTTATCTTCTTCAAATTTAGTTCTAGTTCTTAAGAGAAATGTTCAGTGTCATCATGTATTTTCTTGAATTTATTATCCATTTCATTCTGGAGCGATCTATGATATTTACAGCTGACCATTATTAGTCAGTTGTCCATTGACACACCAATAAGTCATGAATAGCCATCACTCTGATGATGTGATTAAGTAATTAATGCATTACTGTAGGTCATTTCCTTCATTTAAAAGAAGACACTTCATACTTGATATTTTAAACAATTATTTGTAAAGTTTGAAAGAGAGGTGAAGAGGTAAAATATAAAAATAATTTAATGGATTACTAAGTACGTGAAAGTTGGGGTTTTCCTACCTATTTTCCAATTTATGAAATCATGATTTTTTGAAATGGAGATAGAACTAGTGAAAAAATATTATAGTAGTAATAGCAATAAATTGCTTTTATGGGTTTTATATCTTACTCAAATGATTAAAGCATGTTAATTTCAGATTTGTAGTTCTCCAAGTCATTTGGAACTGGGTGTATTATTGAGTGGAAATAAATATGACTTAGTCATTAAAATTAGACAAGCACATTGACTTCAAACCCAGACAGAGAAATAGTTATGTGTGATTTTAATGGAACCAGTCACAGATCTATTGTTCATGGGAAAAAAACAACAACTTCTCTTCCCTCCTGCTACAAATGGTGGTGTTAAACAATTTAACTATACTTCATTTAAAAGAAGACACTATTTTTTTATTATATGATTAGAAACAAGGAGAACAGTTGTAAGAAATATGAAAGTGACTTTAAATTTATGCTAAAATTACTGACATAAGACCCATCATTACACTGCAGAGTGCTAATCACTATAGGATCTTGACAGACTCCTCTTCAAAAGCAGGTTTGAGTCTTGAGTTGTGTTATTGAGGAGTTTTATAGACTCCTTTTCATAACTTTTCCCTGCTATTTTTTCTATTTTAGTCTTAAATTAAGTTTTTTTAAATTTTGTTTTTTAAGAATTTTTAAATTTAAATTCAGTTAATTAACAGACTGTATTATTAGTTTCAGAAGTAGAGTTCAGTGATTCATCAGTCTTACATAACACCCAGTGCTCATTACATCATGTGCCCTCCTTAATGTCCATTACCTGGTTACCCTATCCCCCCAACTCCTTCTCTAGCAACCCTCAGTTGTTTTTTTTTTCTATGATTAAGATTTTCTTGTGGTTTGTCTCCCTCTCTGATTTCGTCTTGTTTTGTTGTGTTTCTTAAATTCCATGAATGAGTGAAATAATAATAACTGTCTTTCTCTGATTGGCTTATTTTGCTTAGCATTGTACCCTCTAGTTCCATCCACATTGTTGCAAATGACAAGATTTCGTTATTTGGTGGCTGAGTAATATTCCCTTATACACACACACACACACACACACACACACACACACATAGGTATGCCATATGGCCCACAAAAACAAACAAAAAATTACTATCTGGTATTTTATATACAGTGTTTGCCAGCCTCTGATCTAGTTAAAACATTTATCCAACTCAAGAAAATGTGGAAGGGATTTTCCTGTTTCACAACTCCTCATTGGGCAGGATTGGCTAAGGAGGGTTTCAGTGAGGTAGCATTGCAGCTAAATTTCTCCTATGGCCTAATTTTCCTTCCTTCCTTCACTACTCTTCCTTCCCACAGGTGTTGATCCCAAGAACATTCTCTAATAAGCCTCCTGCTGGCTAATTTCTATCCCAGAGTCTGTTCCCTGAGGAGCCTATCATGGTAAGTTGCCATTAACAGAATAAACACTAAGAACATTTCCAAATCAGTATCTGAGATTCAACTCAGATCATTAATTCAACAACACCTATTTAGTAAGAATGCACTGCCTTTTATAAATGTAAGCTTTTCCTTTTTCTTTGTAGAACGGTTTCATTAGTTGATTTGGTGGAGCTTGTTTTCTGATGTCAGTTAATGATGCAATTATTGGAGTTCATTCCTTCAGAATTTGAATTCTAGGATGTTGTGAATTGTTGAACGTGTCTCTCTGCCCCTTAAACTGACAAACAAGGAAATTGTCCTGGCCCCTTTTAACTACCGTTGCTAACAACACAGTGATTAATGAAAACTGAGAATAGATAATGGTAATGATGGGAGAAAGTTCAGTGACATCCCACTAACCATCAGCATGAGATTTCTACTTTATATCTTCTCTGTCTTTTCTATTTTAAGTCTTAACCATGCAGTGAGAAAAAAAAAATAGATGATTAGCTTAAATTTATTTGGGTCATGGTTTTACCTAGATATTAATGGTTATTGCATTCAATTTAACTGAGAAATACAGGGCTTAAACTACTGAAATGTGCAACAGAAATGGAAAGCTGCTTGGGAGAAAAAAACAGAGATTATAATTTTTATTTCTGTTATCTTCTGGCATTTTTAATGGTTTATACCCACTGAATGGTTTTACAAAGTAAGACTAAACAAATAAAAGTGAATGAGCATATATGGAGAAATCCTTAAGTAGCCCTGTCAAAGATAGAGTGACAAAGGAGTATAAATACTGGGCATGTTCTGTAAATATGTGGCACTCAATCAAAAGCCATTTAAACCTTGAAAGGACTAGAAACATAATATAATTGAATGGGACTTATATCAGTTTAACTGTTTTCCTAAAATTTATTGTGTTGTATTTTTTATTGTATTTTTTCAGATATGGATTTTTAACTTCAAAATTCACACTTAAGCGTTAGCTTTTAAATGTGTCATTAAAATTTGTGCCATTGGCATACACACATAAAGGTTTAATAGTGTTTAGATTTCTGTCCCGGCTCATACAATTTATACCGAAAGCTTCTTGGTAAATCACAGCCCTCTCATACCATCGTAAATAAATGGAAATTCTCTACAATTTACTGGCTAAGGTTAAATTATGTCTCTTAAATATATAAGCAACAATCTTAGAGAATGAACACTGTTATGAAATGCACAGGCAGATTAGTGTCATCAAAGGTCCAGTTTGTGGTACCATTTGTTAATTTTTTAAAAAGTCTTGATGAAATGTATCACTCAGAATCAGAAAGATAAAATCAAAGAGAAAATGCTGAGATTTTATTGAGACAAAAGTAGTCTTGTTCGAAGATTGCTATATTCCTACTTAAGTGTATTTTTTTAAAAAGATTTTTATTTATTTATTTGACAGAGAGAGAGAGAGAGATCACAAATAGACAGGCAGGCAGCAGGCAGGGAAGCAACCTCCTCGCTGAGCAGAAAGCCTGATGTGGGACTTAATCCCAGGACCCTGAGATCATGACCTGAGTTGAAGGCAGAGGCTCAACCCACTGAGCCACCCAGGCACTCCTATTCATTATCTTTCAAAATATGTTTGCTTTGACAAATTTTTTTTAAAGATTTTTTAAAATTTATTTTAACAGAGAGAGAGAGATCACAAGTAGGCAGAGAGACAGGCAGAGAGAGAGGGGGAAGCAGGCTCCCTGCTGAGAAGAGAGCCCGATGTGGGGCTCAATCCCAGGACCCCGAGATCCTGACCTGAGCCGAAGGCAGAGGCTTAACCCACTGAGCCACCCAGGCGCCCCTACAAATTTTTTTTTAATGGATAAATTTTCAGGACATATCTTAGAGTTGTCTGGATATCTGTTACCAGATGAGTAGACCAACATTATTAGATTGCCCGTTCAGAAACAACGGGTCAAATGATTTCAGGCATGAACGACTGAGAAAATGCACAATATTCCATTTAATATGCTTACACATTTTATTTTAAAACATAATATATTTAGGGGCACCTGGGTGGCTCATTTGGTCGGGCAGCTGACTCTTGATTTTAACTCAGGTCATGATTTCAGGGTCCTGGAATCAAGCACAGTGTCGGGCTCCGCACTCAGCATGGTGTCTGCTTGAGATTCTCTCTCTCCCTCCCCCTCCTACTTCTCATGCACACCTACACTCTCTCTCTCTCTAAAATAAATAAATAAAATCTCTTGAAAATCTATTTATTAAACCAATGACAGGCCACCATAAGACCCTAGCCCTATTTTCTATTCTAGCAGGCAGTTTATTTTCAAATGCAGGTGTTTAGCTTCTCTAAAGCAAATGAGTAAGGGAAAGAAAAAGGCTTCCAGGACAGCATTTCTCAAAGAATGGTTTCTGTGGGACACCTGTATCAATGCTTTTGTGTAGTTACTTAAAATGTTGGCTCAGTTGTAGACTGTGGTTTCTAAACACCAACATGTAGCCTTCAAATGTATTAGGCAGGGAGTGCTGGGCATGCTGCCTGAGTGCCCAAGTGCTCATCATTGATGCCCCTGTAGGGTGCAGGTGATTGTGCCTTTCCCTATCCTAACATATAGGAGGCTACAACACCTGGAACAGGATAATTGGATGCTTTTTGATCCTGTTTATAACCATCAGAAATTTCTGGTTTATCTGGCTTGTGTAGATGCTCAACATGTTTTACACTGAATGAATGGAATTCATTCTGGTCTCTCCTGGCCACTGACTCACTTAACAGGTTACTTCTTCATTTCTCTGAACTTCATTTTCCTCATCTCTAGAATAAGGTTTCTAACAAAACTCTTGGGTTTTTTTCTAAAGTGAAATGAGATAATATATGAACTTCCTCTAGAAATGAACAACCTCCAAAAAGTTATAAGAGTGAAGGATTAGAAATGTATATGTATAAGGCTTCTTTTCTTATAGGTTCGGATATTAATATTTTAGAAATAAAAAGCAATGCCAATTTTCTCATTGAATAGTTTTGATCAATAAAGTAAATAATCCTGACTGCAGAAATATTTTTATGGGACTCAATCTCCTTTTTTTTTTTTTTTTAAAGATTTTATTTATGTATTTGACAGAGAGAGATCACAAGTAGGCAGAGAGGCAGGCAGAGAGAGGGGGAAGCAGGCTCCCCACTGAGCAGAGAGCCCGATGCGGGGCTCGATCCCAGGACCCTGAGATCTTGACCCGAGCCGAAGGCAGAGGCTTTAACCCACTGAGCCACCCAGGCGCCCCTCAATCTCCTTTTTTTCGTGTAGATTATAAATACTAAATATTTTACATCTTTTTTCTTATGAAACAAGATACATAAGCTGTGAAGTGGTCAGATGTCCTTTTATGTTTTGGTTTTTGCTTCCCTATCCAGATTCAATTGCATTTATTTATGTGGTATTCTCTCAATGACTGTCAAATTCTAACCTCTTCACTGAGCTCAAAACTTCTAAATAAATAAAATTTCCTGCCTAAATTCTCACTAGGTATCTTATATGAATCTCAAACTTATGACGATAGTAAATACATAACTATATTAGTATAAGTAAATAATAAATTAAATAATTTTAGTGTTCCTCCCTCATATACAAATGCCTTTTCCTCCCTTATTCTTCATATTTATCAATTAGTATTCTACTGCATGGGGGTACCAGAGTTTGTTTTCCCATTTACCAGATGAAGGACATTTGAGTTGCTTCTAGTTTTTAGTATTTATTGAAAAGTTACTGTAAGCCCTTGAATAAACATTTTTGTGTGAACACTAGCTAGCTATGCTTTCTCAAAGAAAAGAAAAGAAACAAAGGTGTTGAAAGTCTCTTCCAGAGAGATTTGGAAGATGTCACCAATACCTTCTACTGTACTGTCTGAGTTCTGACCATGAAGTCACTTTTTAATTAAAAAACAAAACAACAAAACAAAACAGAACAAAAACACCAAAAACCTATTCAATGACCAATAATGTAGATCAATACATACTCTATGAAGTATTTGTTTTTCTCTCCAAACTGATCAAGTTTCTCCTCTCCTTCTCTATCCTCATCCCTCTATCAGTTCTTTAAATGTTGAAAAGACCCTTCAGACAAAGCTTTCATTCTTTGGAAATATATTAACTTTCCTTCCTTGACTCTTCAGGCCAGGTTAAGGCCCTCGTTCATATTCTATCTTGGCAGCTACTGCCTTTCTTTTGCAAAAGTGATCTGTTATTTAGGATATTTTCTGTTGTAAGTGGAGAAACTGTCTCAATAAGAAAAAAAGACAATTTAGTGTCCCCTATGATAGAAAACTCCAGGTTTAGGGCCTGATATGGGTATGGCTGCATTCAGAAACAAGTTTCCAGTATGACTCTGCCTTTGGGTTGTCCTCTTTACTGGATTTCACATGGAAATTTCCAGCAGTCCTAGATTCCCATCCTTCCAACTTCAAATCTAGGGGTAATAAAAAATATCTTTCTTCACATGCACTAAAGTCTCCCTATGACTCATTCAGCTTAATTATGCTGTATTTTCACCTCAGAAGTAATCAGTGGATTTGGGGGTGCTGATTGGGGGTAGTCAGTGGATTTCTCAGTGCTGCGGAAAGGCCCATCTAAAGACATTGTTTAAGACAGTTCCAATAAGAACTGGGGAACTTTCATGCAAAGCGTGACAATGGACAGAAATTCCATCATTTGAGTTTGGCACATTGGTGCTTTTGTAGCTGTTCCAGGGAAACTAAGAGTAGGCTTAGAACCAGATATTGTCTAGAGAACCCCCTCACTAAGTTCAGTAGAAAGTTTTCAGTAATTGTGGTAGGAAAATAGTAGAAAAAGACAAGAAACATACAAACATGAAGGCCTTATATCCTGGCAATTTTTTTTTTTAAGATTTTATTTATTTATTTGACAGAGAGAGAGAGATGACAAGTAGGCAGAGAGGCAGGCGGGGGGTGGGGAGCAGGCTCCTCGCTGAGCAGACAGCCTGATGCGGGGCTAGATCCCAGGACCCTGAGATCATGACCTGAGCCGAAGGCAGAGGCTTTAACCCACTGAGCCACCCAGGTGCCCCGTGGCAATTATTTTTGAATAATGGATCAGCAATGGTAAAGTGAAAGAAGCATGTTGATCCTAGACCAGGGGTCCTATATACCCAGAAAGTCTGGAACACTAAAAGAAAACTTTTATTTAAAATAAAAGCAAAATTTACATAACATATTCATTACAGTGTAACTGAATGCATTCTTAATTCAGTTCAGTTATTTACGCCATTGTAAACAGCAAGTAGCAAACTCAATATTCCCAGAAAAAAATGACAAAGTCCAATAATTGAATTCTTCAGAAAGTAGTTTATAGATGTCTACCACTAAATGCAGGCTTGAAAAGAAGATTCTTAGAAAAGCTTTCCTTGCCAGACCTTTATACACCTTATTAAATTCAAAATTGGTGACTGAAATTTAAGTTTTGCAGAAATTCTATGATAACTTTAAAAGGCAAAATTAAGCAAAAACTCAAAAATACATACGATTCTTTTAAGCCTTAAGTATTTGTCACCTATCAATATCACGATTACAGATTAATAAAAGATAGGTTTCTTACAGTTATTAATTATGTACACATCATTGCCTGAATAGCTACATGAAAACAAGTAGCCTTGAGGAAGGAAGCATATTGAATTGTTTCACATACCAAAAATATAAGGTTTTATAAATTGGTCTGATATTGTCTCAAAGAAACTTCAGTTTGGTTCCCTTATCCTATTTAAATTGAAGTGGATATGTGATTCCTACTGTATGTTGGGTGATTTTGATGGGAAAATCAGGATACCCCAAAAGTTTGGTATGTCTGAAGCCACCACTGTGCATCAGATTGTCAATATGTTGAGTTTGTTGGTATGTGAGAAGTGAACACGTATATGAAGGAGACTGTGTCTATAATAATTTGGGCCCAGAGTTTTCTGTGGGTTTAGAATGGTCCATTTGTCTGGAGTCTCACTTTTCCCAAAATGTTGTTTGTCTGGCCCAACTATATATTTTGAGGGGTAGATGTATCTTGGTTGTTCATATGTATAGAGTGATACATTTGTTTGGGCTCATTTTGGTGTTGACCATACTATTGAAATTACCAGTACTTCCCACATCCTCAAAAGTTTGAAGCAAGGCTTGCTTTTCTAGCTGGTAATGAGACTCAAGGGAAATATGGTGGTACATCTTGCTGGGACTCAGGTTCTCAATGCTCCAGCATGATCCTTGGTGTATATGTTCAGCCATTCAGAAGTATTCCAACCTCTTGAGATGGCAAGTCCCTTATCACCTGCAGTAACTATACCTTCCCTGACACAATTCTGATATACATATTCACAGTATTCCCTAAAAGAACACTGAAACAGCTGTTAATTCTGCTCTAGTCTCATCTTCTCATAGTACTTCTATCCAAGGCTGAGGGCTTCTAAACCATTATGATTCTAATAGCTACCCTCCTATCTTTGCATCTTCAGAATGAAGGCTTGTAGGAGGCTGAAAAACTTGCTTATCCAGTGGGATCCAGGCACCAGCATTGAAGAGTTTGGGCTTCATTCCATGCTTTAGCATTCAAAGACAGTCTCATCTCAAAACAGCCAGGTAACAACCTCTCTAAATTTTGAGGATGATTAATAATAATAGTGATAGTAATAATAATAATACCTAAACAATAAGGTCATTGTGAAAATTCAATTAGTCCCAGATTTAGTTAGTTACAAAGCAGTTTCTAGAATACAATAAGAATAAAAAAAAATGATAGCTATTTCCTTAGTCCTATTTCTCTAAGTTTTAATTGTGTGTGATTTTTATGTAATCAGTGGAAGCTTATGTTGTCATTGATTGGCTAGATGGTTGTGATAGGTGGAATTCTAAGATTAGTCCCAAGATTTCTGCTTCTGGAATGAACATGGCTTGAATATTATGAAAATATTCAATATTATATATAAAACATAATAATAATTATAAAAATATAGTTCTTCAAGGCTAGGTGAACATGACTTGAATAATCCCTTGTGTGTGAGTGGGATTTGTGAATATGATAGAATTTTACTTCTGTGATGATGTTACCTTATATGGCAAAAATAGATTTTGTAGATGTAATTAAACTCTCTAATAAGTTGACTTTGATTTAAACAAAAAGGAGACTATCCTGGATGGGCATGATGACCAACTAACCAGATAAATTCTTTAAAATGACTTCTCAGAAGTCAAAGAGATTAGAGACAATCTATTGATGTCTTAAAAGGAAGCACATTACTGCCATGCTTTGGAAGGAGAGGCATGGAAGGCAATGGTAGATAGCCTGTAGATGCTGAATGCCTCAGTCCTATAGATATAAGGAATTAAATTCTGCCCAAAACTAGTGAGCTTAAAATAACTCTAAGCCTTAGATGAGACACCTTAATTTCAGCCTGGTTAGACCCAAGGCAGAGGATCCAGCTAATCTGTACTGGGATACTTGACTTGTAGAAACTGCAAGCTGATGACAAATATGTTTTAAGCCAGTAGGTTTGTGGTACTTTGTTATGCAGCATTAGAAAACTAATTCAAGGCATTATATGAAAACCATGCTGAGCTGAATTTTATCTGTATGTCTAGATAAAATTATTTTAATACAAATAGTACCCAAACCTATTGATTTTTAATTGGAAAAGGAAGTAAAAAGAGAGAAACTGTCCTATATTTAATAGGAAATTACCAACATTGACTGTATTTCCTGAAATTATTAGGATTCAATTAGCCACTGCAGTATTTTTAAGTTGCTATTTCAAAAAGAGAAATTGTTTTGTTGTGGAATGTCAACATCGTAAGATAGTTCCTACTGCTTTTCCAGAGTCAAATAGATGTTAAGAACTGATTTGCAGCTGTTATAAAGAAAGGAATTTACAAGCTTTTAGCTATTTTGCTATTACTTTATTGTTTAGGATATCATGGGGAAAAGGATATAAAATGGGAGTATTTTCATTCTGTTTATGATCCTCTTCTTATATGGAGAGAGAAGTCATCAGTGTGTCTGTTCTTATAGTTAAATCTTACAGGCTTTACTGAAAATCGAAGAGCAATAAAAGCAGATGGTAGTTTTACTTGAGAAATGTTTATCTTAGCTCCACTTCTCAGGTTGTGTAGACATATATGGACATAAAATAACCTAGGGCAGTACTGACTTGTCTCTCTTCATTTAAATGGTGGCACTCCTGGGAAAAAAGATCGTCATGTATACTATCAACATCATGATTTGCACCTATTTATTTAATTTTCATTCTGGTCAAATTTTTATTTAAATATCAAAGAAATATAAATCTTTAGGAAACATTTGTATCATCACTAGAGGACAGTAAAAGTCAGCATCCATAGGAGAAGGAAAAAAGTTCTTCACGGTATGATAGTGCAAAAAAAATTGAGGGTTAAAGGGAGATGTTGATTTGATTCTTAACTTGTAAAAAAGTATACATTACAAGGTGTATAAAGATAAGATTTCCAAAATTTTATTTTTAGTATAATTTTATTATTTTTTCTAAATTTTTATTATCAGTGGCTCTAAGACTGCAGAGATGATATTGCATGGGCTAGTCAGGCTGGTGAAAATCTCGATGCAGAGAATACTTTTAAGAAATAAAATGAAAGCCTGTTTATGGAAATATAATTACCCTTGCTTGAGATAGATTTCAAAATAAAGTGGCCACACCATAACATGGTTACAGTTAGGACAATGGTGCCTGCTACAGAAAAGAATCAAGTCCCAGATAAATTCAGGTTATCCCAACAAACACAGAAAAGTGATTAAAGCAAACAAATAATAAGTAAATAAAATATTAACAAATATATCCCAACAGCCTAGTAAAAGAATAATTGACAGTTAAGATATGTTCCCAGAATGCATGAATATTTATTTCCAAATTATAGATTTTCAACACAATGTATTTCACCAGTGATGAAATCGTAGCTAGTAAAGCTGAGATACCCATAGTTATTACAGTTGGTTTAAATTCTTCACCTCTAAAATAAAATAGATAACGAGAAAAATCTAACTGGACACAATGCCGATGTTCTGAATTCTTGCCTCAGCTTTGGCATGGTAACCAAGTGGACAATGAAAATATACATGAAAAATTCATTTTGGATGTTTATGTGAAAAATGTTAATTGTTTCAATTCCCTTAGCAAGACAAACACATAGCGTCTAATTACAAGTCTTTTTTTTTTTTTTTTTTTTTTAAGACTTTGCTTTATGAAAAATCTTGGTCTGTGCCATCCTGGTCTTTCTGAAAAATCTCATAACATGGACTCCTAGGGAGGAGTTGGCATTTCCCAGAAGGCCTCTAGGTCCTTGGGCAGCATGGCCTGTGTCATTTCCAATTTAGAACAATATGGTTGCAAAATTATGGACACTGTCATGAAAAGAAGGGAACAGGGACATGTTTAATGCCAGAGGCAATCAACAAATGTCCACTAGAAAAACTGTATTTGAGTTCTTATTTAATTTAATTTGCTGCAAATCTAGAGTATACTTTCTTTGCCCTGGTAATATTGATAAAAACTAATCATATTTTATAAGAAATCCTATTTTAATAACATAAAATTATATTAAAAATGAGAATAAATTAACTAATTATTCAATTCAAGAATGTAAGTTAAAAAACATTCTAAGCCAGCTAAGGAAAACTAATGGGAAGGAAAAAGTTATAGTTGAGACCAAACTTAGATAATAGCTTTAATAAAAACACTACAATCCCAAATTGACTCAACTACGAAAATTGAATAAAAGTTGTGAAAATAACTAGAGATATTTAAATTATCAAACAGTTTTAAATAAAAAGAAATAGCCAACTCAGTTTTACAGGTATGATCATTCAAACCCTTAAGTAATAGATAATTTCAAAATTACATTGTTATTTGAAAGAGAAAACATGATTATAGATATAAAATCCTACAACCAAACAACCCTCCGAAATCTAGTATCACAGAAATCAAAATTTATTCACACTTGGTGTATAAGCACTCCTACCCACAGGTGTTGGTTTTGGATGGTGGTGGCTGAGAGATCTATATTTTTAATTTCCACTGTGATAGGCCTTCATCAATCAGAGAATTTAATTAGGGTCTTCCTATGAAAAACAGAATCATTTTTGGATAAAATGCTGTGTGTTCAGTTTCTGCTCTCTTCCCATTCTTCTCCAACTCTCCCCTCCAAGGTTTTGATAAGGGTTTTAGAGAGGGCTTGTGACCTTGAATGAACAAAGGAAGACTGGAGGTATTTGGATTAACAAAGTGTCCTCTGCAGACTGCTGGATTCTGCTCTGAAATGTCTGGTCTAGGCTCCTCCTGGACTGGTAGGTCCATAATAATTTCTAGCTTCAGGGGAGCATGATGTGCTCTGACAGCCACTTGCTGGGGTCCTTAATCCTGGCCATTTACCAATATACTCACAAGCTTCACACCTCACACATTCTTTTTAATCTCATGCCTTTCTGGTCCCTGGGTATTCTCAACACTTCTCTGCGAACTTTCTGGTCACCTGGACAATTCTGGGTTCTTTTCTCATGATTCCCAGCACATAGGAATCCAGACTGGCTTCTGGATTACTCATCTAGTTGCTTTTTGCAGCTGCTGCACGGTTACCCTGGACCTTTGTGGAAAGTAGCAGTCTGTAGCACCTCCACTAGAGGCCTGGAAGTGTGCTAGTAGCTCTCAATGGTCTCAGCGCCCCCCTCCCCCCCCAGCTAGTTATTACTACCTCTGCCCCTATGTTCATCCTTCTGGGCAAGTTTGGAGCACAAATCATGTGAATCTGACCCCCTAGATCTACCTAAATCTCTTTTCTTGAACTGTCTAGTGGAACCAAAATTCTCAGGCTTTCTCCAAATCCTTTCAGTGTATGGAGGACCCACTTCCCCGGTTATGTAATATTCTATGCTCATATAATCCAAAGCTATCACTTTTTATGCTTAAAGATATAATAATGGATTTCAGAAAATCCTTTTTCTCTGGACTGTTCTCTGCTTTCACAAATACGGTCTTGCTAAAGAGGTCATGCAAGTCAGGTTTATGACTCAAAGCTGATCAATGGCTTCTTTCTTCTAGGAAATAAGTAAAGATTTCAGAACATATAGATTTTCTGTGAAGATTAAATGATAAAAAGCAAGCCAAGTCTCAGCACAGTGCTCACCATACAGTGATCATTCAGTGCATGTTGGCTGCTATGATTATTGTGGTAATAACCCTGTCATCAAAGGGAAATTCCCAGTCGTTTCTTAAAAATCAATTTCTCTGTTCAGAGAATGCCTTTGAATATTGTTTTGGATCTAGGCTTCCTCAACAAGGTTTTTGTTGAGGTTTTTTCTCAGACCTTCCCTTTTTTGTTCTCTGTAAAATCTCTCTGGATTCTAGTGAATTTCTGTGCATCTATTCTCTGCATATTCCCCCTGGGTACTCTCCTTTCATACCTTCCCTGCATTTTCTCCTGTGCTTATTTTTCCTGTATATTCTCTTCATATACTCACTGCATACTCCTCCTTGTGTCCTTTCTCTCCTGTCCAGCACTCTCCTAACATGAGCCATTGGGAACACTTAAGTCCCTCTGTACTCTTTTGGATGATTATTTTTTTACTCCTCCACTCAGTTTCAACTTCACCTGTAAGAATTAAACGCTTCTCCTAATACGTGCTTCTAATTCTTTACCTCTTTTTGTGTTCCTAGTATGCCATCACCTTTAAAACTAATAAAAAATTTTTTTTGGCTTAAATTATCTCATGGTCACTCCATCTGCTTTTTCCATGGTTTCCATTAGCAATGTGAGTCCTTCACACAAAAAATTCCAGGTAACAGGTTTCTTCTAATTTTTTTTTTTTTTGCTTTTGCATTTGAAATTATTCTTCTCAGAGATGACAAAAACTGATAGGCATGTGAACATTCTGAAGTCAAACTTCACAAGTTTACTGCTGAGTCTTTTCTTTTGCATTTTAGATAATCCCAGTTTGCTTACTTTCAGAAGTCATTGTTCACTGAAGTCACAACTGAGATGAGAATAAGGTTTTCCTCACAAAGATTAAAGTAATTCAAAGGAATTAATTCTGTCGAATTAACCTACTTCATGGCTAAAGGTACACTATGAAGGTACCTTTTTAACCCAAAACTGAAATATCATCGGTGAAGAGTTGTGAGTTGTGAGATGAGGCTTTCCTCATTCAGGAAATAAGCATTGATCATGATAAATGGTTTTACTATAGGACATGAGCCTTTACTTTGTTTCTAATATGGAAGTGGCAATACTTCTTGGGTGTATGTGGCAGTGTGTATGTGAGATGAGTGAAAGCCGAGGAAAAACAACGTATACTGGCCCAGAGCATCAGTTTGTTCTATGGTAAGTCATTTAGAACACCTTTTTAAAAATGATAAAACAAACCACATTATCATTTCAATCAAAAATAGACCAGAGTATAGGGTAAAATATGAAAAAGTAAAGGGATTTTTCTCTTTCTTTCAAGAGATATTTTACCCCACTCATATCATTCAGAGGCTTGTGTTATCTTGCCCATCCTGGTAATTAAAGTAAGTTTACATGGCTGAGAATTTTTAGGAATCACTGGATGTAAGCATATTCATAAACTAGGAATTCAGAGACCTGATGCTAGACTTGCCTCCCATTAATTAAAAGAGGTAATGATATTTAGTAGATTTAGAATAAACTTTATAAGCCAGAGAAAATTTAAATTTATTTTGTCTACTAGTTATTTGGCATTATTTCTTTAAGGAGAATATTTCTCCAAGGCCATATATTTGTAAAATGGATTTTAAATAATTTTGTTTAATAATAAACTAATAACTTGAGGATATTCCCATTCAATTCTGGGAGAATGTTTGCTTTTGGCCAGCAATAGCCATTAGATGCACAAGGTTATAGATCACCACACCAAAAGAATGCTGTTTTTTCTATTTATTATGTACAGTCTAGTTATTTAAAGATATTTGAAATTATACGTAGCTTATTTGGAATTTCAAAGGATGAGAAAAGGTTCCTAGGTGATAACATCAAAGACCTTCCCTATGTCCTTTTATAAGTTGCCATGGTGATTTTGTGGCAGGGCACTAAACATAGAGAAATGGACTATTTTTCCCTTCTGTCTCCTCAAAGAGAAGTCAGTCAGACAATGCCTGATTTCTGTGTCATAGTTACTGTGTGATCAATAGAATTCTTCTAAATTCTGATGCTCAGTTACACTGTATTCTTTTATCATATTCAAGAGCCTAAGGCTCATGAGTAACATGGCTGGGAGTAGGAAATGAATTAAGTTGTTGTTTCTAATTTGTTGTAATGTGGCAGGATTGCACAAAAAAATAATTGGAATAAAATTTGATACAAAATACATCTGTGGATATTAGTAACTTTGGAAGTAACGGCGGCTGTGGCTTAAAGTAACGGCGGCTGTGGCTTAAAAATGTGTATGTGGTGTCTGGTTCCAGTGAGTTTGGAAGTTATTTTATTGGAAAACGAATGGCTTCAGCTAATGAAGTTGTTGGTGGTAGACAGGATTTAAGAAATTTAGATTAGATTTATAAGAATTCAAGAAACTTGAATATAATTTTATATTCTCTGAAACTGTCATGTCTGCTCTTGATGCAAATATCTTGGCCTTGGTGAGGTAGGGAAACAGAGCATGAATGTTGGGAAGGTATAGTATGATAAAGAATATACTTGGGTTTTTTCCCTGGTTTTTAATGCAGAGCTTCAAAAGCTCTAGGAATTTCCTGAGTGAAAAAAGTTTCTTTCTTATGACAACATGGTGACTCATGCTGGGTCATGAATAGTTTCTGAATGGGAGCTGGTCCCTAGAAAGACCAAGCTTGTGATTAGAGGGTTCAGATGTTCAAATGCCAGACCTCTGGGGGATTAGAGAGGGGAGTAGAGGGAAGTAGAGAAGTTTATTCATGTGGTTGATGATTTAATCAGCCTTGTCTACATAGTGAAACCCCAATAAGAACTCTGGACACTGAAGTTATGGAGCTTCTTTGTTGGTGAGCATATTTGCCTGGTTAGTAAATCCTGATGACACAGAAGATCTGTGTTTGGAATGCTCCCAGACCTTGCCTTATGTATGTTATTTATGATAAAACTATAATCTTAAGTATAGCACTTTCAGTGAGTTCTGTGAGTTGTTTTAGTGATTTATGAAAACTGTGGGGATAATAACATTACAGTTTTTAGCTAGCTAGCCAGACACTAGTTCTGGGTGGATGGTTAGCATTGTAATTGTATTTTAGTATCCCCACTTGATGTTATATCAGTTGGGGGTGGAAGTAGAATAGAAGAGAAGGAGTCCAGGTACTCCAATAAATGTCTTTTAAGTAAGGATATATAGAGATAATGTCTTTGAATATAAATAAATATTTCCACTTTTATTTTCTGGTCAAGCCACTTCCCAGTATAGTTAAGAAGGATGTTCTAAAAGTCTTTTCTCAGTGAGAGGTGAGGAAAACCTGGTAACTGATGTTTTCCTTTAAGCTGATAAATAAAGTCTGCAGCGAAAAAGCCTATATTGTTGGGATGGAATTTGAAAGGGATTGCTTGTAAATAGAAATAAAGCCTGAAAGATTAAACAAGGCTTTTACTCTGAGATCAGTTGTACACCACTGTGTGACTTGAACAGGGAAGCAACATTTTTAAAAAGATCCCTTCAGGTGCTGTGTTGAGGCTGGGAAAAGAGGGGAATGACAGGAGTGACTAGGGTGACCAATGAAGAAGCCGTTGCAATAATCTGAGTGGAAGATGACTGGACCAGAATGGTGGCAGTTGCTAAAGTTGTTAAAGGAAAAGGAAAATGTCAAATGTAGTATACAAACTTTTAAGTGAAATTGTTCATGTAACTGAAACCAACCATACACTGTGCACAATTCTATAGTAAAATATAGAGGCACGCATGCAAATCTCTATGTGTTTGTAAGAAAATGCAGTCTCATATTTTAAAACACAAAAAAGAAAGACAGTATTTGGAAAGAAAATGTTTGTTAAAAGAATTATACCAAACCTATTTTTCATCAATTGATGTAAACAGAACACATTTAATTATTACAAAAAATATAGTTTTAACAAAGAATCCTACACTGAGTTTACTAGAAAAGATATATCTGAAATGAAAATGACACAAATGTCACTCATATTCTTAAAGTATGCAAAAATGCATACCAGATAGCTGCTAACAAAAAATAAAGAAATCTGTATTAATATCAAGTATTTTGAAATCAAGTTAAAAGTATTCAATAAGGGAAAGCGATGAGCTTTAAATCATAGAGGATAAATAAAGGTTATAGCCATTATATACATTTATAACACACAGAAGGGAAGCAAGAAAGTGACGGAAGAAAAGAAGGAAGAAGGAACAAGGGAAAAAAGAAAGGAAGGACAGGAGGAAAGCATAGAAATATAAAAATATATACAAAGTATAAATACAGGATGAGCAAAGAGAATTATTATAAGACACAACAGACATAGAGAAATTAATCTCATGTCTTTCAATTCTTCCTAATCAAATATCCCATATAATGATGGAATAGGTTATGTGATCATGTAATTTATACATTTGAACAAATGGACACATATGAAAATCTTTGCTTTCTTTTCAAGAAATAACACACACATATACTCTACAATCCTTCTGTCTCCATAAATAGTTACTCAATTAATTGCTAAATTATTCAAAATAAACATAGACCACTTTCTTTGAGTAACATTAATATTTGATATCAACATACAAAAAGAGAAAGAAGAAAACTGAAAATTAAATATCTCTCATAAATGACTCTTGAATAAATGGGAAAAAAAGGAGATTGTAAATTATCTAAGCAATAATGGTAAGGAAAACACAATATAACAAAATTAATATATGACTAAAATCCTAAGAAAAATTAACATACTTATTAACACACAAATAAACACAGCAGAATCAGTCTCAAAAAGTGTCATAAGTCTCACCCTTTATATTTAACTCTAGTGAAAAAAAATGGGGAAAGAATTTTTGACATTTCCAAAATTGGTATCTGCCTTTATTTACTTTAATTATTTTTCTGTTTTAAGTTTATGGGGCTTTGGCGAGATGCTCCAGCTTTTATACTTTATATTTTTCTATTCCGTCCTAGGGATATTGTCTCATCTTTTTTATTTTTTCCCCTCTTTTTCTTTTCCAATTTCTTATGGATGTTAAAAGGGCGGGTTGTGTGTAACATAAACCAGGACATTAATGTTATGTACCATGAATCAGAGCATTCTCAAAGCACAGCATAGGACAGTGGGACAACTAGAACTGACTAAAAGACTGGTTTTCTTATGAATTTCACACTCTAATATGAGGCAGAAAATGAGAGCTTTTATGAAAAAAAATAGAGCTAATTTGGGGAATTATTAATTAGTTAGGATATAGTTACAGAGTCCTCTTATAAGTCATAAGGAGCCCTAATTTGGAAGAGTATTTAATAAGCTCATCTGGGAAAGAAATTTTGAATCTCCTCTCCTCTGAATCTAGCTAGTTATAATAGCTACATTGACGAATAATGAACATTCTGCCTCTTTTCTTCTTAGAAGTTTAGGATATCTCTGTGGAAATCTTGAAATATGTTTATGTGGGGCAAACTACAAGGCCCTCTGTGTGTGGTTATGGACTGTGAAATGTGAAGAATAAATATTTTTTCCTTTCTAGCATGTAAAATTTAGGTAGTTTAGTATTTTTGATATATGCTGTTGAGCATTAAGACATATGTGCATAGTCTATTAGGGCCATAAAGGAATAAGACAAGATCATGGAAAATAAAGAATCATAAGCCTCTCACTTTGTTCCACTTTTTATAATGATGACTTGAATCTTGTTTTTAATATAGAAGCCACAGCATCTTTGAGCAAATGACTCTCTTGGTATCAAGTGTTAACTGGGTCATTGGCTGACCCAGAGTGTATGAACAATGCCATGCAATCAATATAATCTCCCACATATCTGTAACTAATTGAGGATGCTGTGTATTTCATGATATCCTAGACTCTTTCCCACCACAGCAAGACTAAAATTGGATAAGTTGAATTCTTGGTCCTATTCTCAAAGTGTTCTTTTTTTTAAATTTTGTTTATTTGACAGAGAGAAGGAGATCACAAGTAGGCAGAGAGGCAGGCAGAGGGAGAGGGGGAATCAGGCTCCCTGCTGAGCAGAGAGCCTGATGTGGTGCTCCATCCCAGGACCCTGAGATCATGACCCGAGCAGAAGGCAGCGGCTTAACCCACTGAGCCACCCAGGCGCCCCTCACAGTGTTCTTTGAAGAATTTTTTTTAAAGAGATTGTGTGCATGTGAGTGGGGGGAGGGGCTTGGGGAGAGTGAGAGACAGAATCCTAAGCAGACTCAGTGTGGAGACCAATGTGGGGCTTGATCTCATCATCCTGACATTATGACCTAAGTTAAAATCAGGAGTCAAACACTTAACTAAGCTACCGATGGATCTCTTCTTTGATGAATATTTATTTCCAATTATATTATATGTTATTTCGTAAATAGAAATGCATACATGGAAATGATATCTTGATACATAATTCTGACTGTGCTTTGGTACTATTAACAAAAAGCAGGTGAATGAGAGCTAAGCACAGATTTGAGGACTTGTTTCCAAACAGGTCAATGCATATTCTTCCCAAGCAGAGCTCCATCAGATGATGTGATACATCTTTGCTTCTAAGCATTCTTTAGTAATAGATGCTGTTAGGGACCATAAGGAGTAAGGACACATATTTAATATAATATTTGGGGCAATTATATATTTTACATTTTGCTGGAGAGTTTTTTGTTTGTTTGTTTTAGGGAAGGTAAGAGAGAGAGAAGTGAGGGGAGGGCAGAGGGAGAGAGAATCCTGAGTGGGACACCCAGTGTGGAACCTGACATGGGTCTTGATCCCACAACCCTGAGATCATGATGTGAGCCAAAATCAAGGGTTGGATGCTTAACCAAATGAGCTACCTAGGCACCCCAGAGCTTTTTTCCCCCCTATAAATAAATATATGAATTTTGCCTATATATTTTTATCTGGATTTTTTTGGTTGTTGAGATTAGATATTCTAAGTATTTAAACAAGGAGGAACTGTTTTATTTGAGAGGAAAAGAAATACTAGCTAACTTCCAATTCAAAATTTCCCTAAAGGCTAATAAGAGAAAGGCTAGCTTCTAAATAGTAAATTAGTCAAAGCATAGTCAGAAATATTTCACCAAATATCATCTCAATGTATGTATCTCAGTTTTTAATGCACTAAATAATCATAAAATTATCCATCAACAGTGCATGGTTTAATGCGTGTGGAACATGACTAAATGAGTATATAAAAATGTAACGTCATAGGGTTACATAGGGAAGGATGTGAATCTCTTGCTCTCTCACCCTCTTGCTCTTAAATACTCATCAGAATGATAGTCAACTTCTAATGGTTGGGTTCAGGAGTATTCATTTTTCATAAATTTTTTTTGTTTACTGACATATCTGTTATGAAGTTATTTTAATTTGTAAAAAAGCAGTCTTTGAAATTAACTATATTAATCTCATTGTGAAATTTTCCAATTTCTATATTTATGCTTTTTCATACCATATTTGAGTTAAATAAGAATATAACATTTAAAATCAGTGTATTGTTTTGTGTTTGTAAAAATTTGATGTTCCTACTTACTTTACTCTTATTTAGGTGACTTAAAGTTATAACTAAAGGTTACCTTTGTATGGAGTATAGAATACCAAAAAATTTTGTAAATTGATTTGTTAAAATTAATAAAGACTCTTTTAAGTAGAATATAAAAATGTTTTCAATGTGGGCTGCATATTAAAGCAAATACTGTTCTTAAACCTACTATGTTAAACTGTTGTTGAAAAACCGCACTTTGCCCGTCACAAAACATTGCTTTTCTTTGCAACACAAAATTAACCAGAATCCAATGACAGTATTTAACACTTATTTTTTTGTTGTAGTTAACAGATAAATACATTTTATATATGCATTCAGATGTTGATTTTTATAATCATACCAGAGATTGAAGTTCCTGTTTTATATCTTTCTCTGTAGGTCAGGAGTTTTCAATTTATTCATATTTCTAGTCAATGTTTATGACTTTCTGCATATGAGTAGAAATTATTTTTTTTTCCGGAGGCTAGACATATTTACCATGATGATTTTCTGGGGATAAGAATCTTGAACGTCATTTTCTGCTGGGGATCATTTCAACTACACAGAGACCACCACAAGCCAAATTGTACCATGTATATTATGAGAGTACAGTCATTTTTGAACATTTGCAGCTGTTTGGAAGCTTTCATTTTCCAACAGCATTTACTTTTTATAGTTTCATTTTAGCTATTAATTTTCTAAACCTTTGCTTTTCCAATCTCTTTATTGTATTGTTAGGAATACTTAAGTTCTTTGTTGGGTAGAAATTCAATTTTTGTGAATTTGTTTTGTATTTTCTTTGAAGATTCACTTCTTTAGGTTTAGCGCCTATAATTTGTCTATTAAGAGACAATGGACACATGCATAGAGTTATCAATTGCCATGGAGATGAGCATATCACCATAGCAACTTGTATCTTGTATATGTGTGTGAAAAATGCTGAGGGGTGAGGAAGGAAGATATTATGTGCATATGAGTATGTATTTTGAATTTTTAAAGGCTGAAAAAGAGTAATTTATCTTCTCCTAATTAGTATCTTACCAATTCATTGAAGAAATAGATTCACAGTCACCCTGCCAATTCTGGTGTTTTGCTCTGTGTCTAACATACACTCATTCTGTGTATGTAGTAAATTAGTTCTTCTCTTGCTGATCCACTTATAATATCCTGATATTTCTGAGTTCATAAATAGCATTTCAATTATTTGGACAATAGGTCAGCTTAATTAATAATAAAAACTACATTTCAATTATTTGGACAATAGGTCAGCTTAATTAATAATAAAAACTACTGCAGGGCATTCAGAACACCATAAGGCAGGAGGAGATTGTAGAGATTAAGCAATTAAGTTACTGAGATAAAACAGAGACAGTGATATAAGTAGATATAGGCCAAAAACTCAAACTTTTCATTATATTTAATTTTTGTATTTTATTAGTCAAAGAATTAGAGTTATATATATATATATATATATATATATATATATATATATATATACACATATAGTTTGGTTGGTTGGTTGGTTTTGTTATTTTATAAGTAGGCTCCATGCTGAGTGGGGAGCTCAAACCCGAGCTTGAACTTATGACACTGAGATCAAGCCCTGAGCTGAGATCAAGTCAGATGCTTAACTGACTGAGCCACCCAGGTACCCTAATAATTAGAGTTATATTAAGATATATATCTGGTTTTTTTTGGTTTTTGAGATTAGATATTCTAAGTATTTAAGTAGGCTCCATGCTGAGTGTGGAACAGTAAGAAAGTTCTTACTGTTCTAGTTAATTCTGTTCACAATCAATAAGTGCCCCCCTTCCCTGTCAGAGGATTGATTAGATATCCTACCCACCACCATATGACTTCATTACGGACAAATATACGTTCCATCACTTTGTGGGTTAGATCTTTTAGCTTGGTCTGACCAGTAAAATGTGAGGCGTTCACCCACACTATGTGTAAGCAGGAGCTTTAAGAGACATTGTAGATCTCTGTGAGTTCTCTTGCTCTTTTCTCTTTACACAGAAGTCACATTTCTCAAATATAGGTTCTTCCTCAACCTGAATTTTGGAAACAGAAGATAGATGGATCAGAGTGGCTGCAACTGATGCTGTTACCATTATGTGATGTTGTTGTAAGCCACGACTTCTTTCTAACTTTCGCAAACCTGGCAAATATATCAGTTAAAATGTACCTTTATTTTTGCTTTTAGTCATTTATTCATCTCTCATCCCTCCCTTATTCTTTTTATTAGTATTATTTTTATTACTGTAGAAAGAATACAACATGAGACCTGTTGTCGTAATTTTTAAGCGCACATAGCAGTATTGTTAACCATAGGCACAATTCTGTACAGATCTCTGTAATATTCATCTTGCATAATTGAAACTTTATACCTACTGAAAAACAGCTCCCTGTTTTCGCCTTCCCCAACCCTTGGCAACCACCATTCTACTCTATTTCAATTAGTTTGTCTTTTTCAGGTTTCACATAACAGTGGATGGAACCATGCAGTGTTTATTTTTTGACTGGCTAATTTTACTTAGCAAAGTATTTTCCAGGTTCATCATAAGCTCTTGATTATGGCAGGATTTCCTTCTTTTTTTGAAGCTTAATAATATTCCATTGCATAGGTATATAACCACTTTTTCCTTATTCATTCATCTTTCAGTGGAAACTTAGATGATTTCCATATCTTGACTGTTGTGAATGATAATGCAGTGAACATGGCATTTAATATATCTCTTTGAGATGCTGGTTTAAATTCTTTTGAATATTTACTAAAAGTGGGATTGTTGGGTCATTTGGTAATTCTATTTTTATTTCTTGGAGGGGATGTCCTTATCATTGTGCTTTCAGTAGAACTTACTCTACTCTCTTTGGCTTATGCTGGATCAAACGGAATATGGCTTTTTTCATGAGGTTCACTGAGACTAAGGGTCCCACCCAGAATTGTTGAAAGAGAGGCATTACATCCTTCTACTGCCTCCTGTGGGTCTGAACTTGGCAGAATATAGGCTGCTTCTGCTTTGGCAGCATACATCAGAAAGGAGAGATTCAACCTGAAGAAGGTTCTTGGATCAAGCGTCATTTGAAGTCATTAACCTTCAGTTAGGTAAAATAAATATTTCCCATTTTTGAAACCTGTTTGTTGGGGGTTTTAGTCATTTTGCTGTAGAAAATCAGTAACAATTATATTTTTCCCAATTTTTTGCTGTTTAAGAGTTTGGGTAAATATATACTAATGCTATAATTGGCACATGATAATGACTTAGTCTATGTGGATTTTGATTTATCAAATGAAATATTCCCGTTATTGCTATTATTTTTATTTAGGGTTATTATTTTGAGTTCTATTTTTTTGATATAGGCACTGCTGCACATATTATCTCCATTATATTATGTTTTGTTTCATTCCCATGTCTTTTTTTCCCTTTCATTTAATTTTAGGTAAATTTAAAAATAAGTAGAGATTTGAGTTTTGTTTTTGAGTCAAAATGCAGTATTTATCATGTCTTATCTTTACTAAGAACTTGTATTTATTTATCGATCTATTTATGAAAATATAGCATTCTTTTGTTTTGAGTTTTTACTTAAATTCCAGTTAGTTGACATATAGTGTAATATTAGTTGCAGGAGTATAATTTAGTGATTCATCACTCACATATAATACCCAGTGCTCATCACAACTTATGAGAACTTTAATTTTTTTTATTTTATTTAAAAAATATTTTACTTATTTATTTGAGAGAGAGTGAGCTAGAGGGAGAGAGAGCACAAGCCCAGATGTTGGGGGAGACAGAAGGAGAGGGAAAAGCAGACTCCTTGCTGAGCAAGGAGCCGGATGTGGGACTCCATCACAGGACTCTGGGATTATGATCTGAGCTGAAAGCAAATGCTTAACTGATGGAGCCAACCAGATGCCCCTACTAAGACCTTTTAAAGGTGATCATATGTTGTGAGATTTTACTTTTTTTCCTTCTGTTTTCATTTTTATGTTTCTCTGCTGTTTCTTAAATTATACTATGTCCATGATTCTTTGCGATATTTTTTACCCCTTGAATAAATTATCTAGTTTTATTTTTTAGTTAATTTTCTTGTCATTCTATTTAAAAATTATATTAGTTAACACTTTGCAAAGTGTTCTCTATGGTAGTTTTTAGTTTTAGAAAATAATGTAACTGTCCTTTTATATTGATAATTTAGGAGAAATATCTACATAATTTTATGATTTTCTAGTAAGCTGGAGTTAATCATTCTCTCTTTTTTTTTTGACATATGTCCTTTTTCCATTAATTTATTTTTAAAAGCAATGCTTCAGTGAATATTTTTGTGAATAATCTAAATATTTCCATAATGAAAATCCCTAAGAGTTTATTTTATGGGTTAAATAGACATCTTTGATACAAAGGTGCCTGGCTGCCTTAGTCAGTAGAGCATGCCACTTTTCATGTCAGGGTTGTGAATTTGAGCCCTGCATTGAGTGTAGAGATTACTTAAACATAAAATCTTTAAAAAATAATAAAATCTTTGATACATATTGATAGCTCACCCTCTAGAATGATTGTACCAACATATATTGCCACTATTAATGCATGCAGAAACCTTTCTTCTCACACATACCATTGCCCATCTGATGGGTATAAATTATCTTAATGCTTAAATAATGTTTCTATTGATAGTTCTTTTATCTAAGTTATTAATAACTTTCCACTAAAACTTCATTTGAATAAAGGACTATGTCTAGAAAAAGGTATAAATCTTGTGATCTAGTCTAATCCTTGTATGTTAGAGATGAAGAAATAGAACCTTTTGGAGTTAAGGGTCATATATAAGGTCACAATGCACAATAAGACAATCAGGATCAGAGCACTGATGCCCTGATGTCTGAGATCAATCTTTAGTTTTTCCATTTGTCAGAATGTGTCTGGGAATGCATATTTGCTCGGGGGAGCTTGCTCCTCCTAATGGGAAGGAGTCTAGAGTGTTGTCAGTGTGGGAATAAGTATAACATGTGTTTAATTTTGGCCTTCCTCTTTTATTCTACAGAATATAAAATATAGCCACTAAACAAATGGTAAGAAGGCAAGAAATTGGTGATTTCTCTATCAGTCTTGAGACTGTGTGCCCAGGGACTCGATGTTTAGGGAAACCATCTGCTTTGTATCTTTATTATTGACTAGTTAGATTATCTGTGTCTATTACTATCTCTTATATCCTGGAATTTGTAAAGTAGTCATATTTAACATATATTTCTTAAATATCAAAGTTCTTTCTTTTTTTCTGTTGCCTTTTACTCATATTAATATCTATAAGATGGCTTAACTGATTTTATCATATTTATCCTTTACTTCTTTTGTTCAGACTTTTCAAATGTACCTCTATAGCATCTGCTTTAATGTTATTTTACTTATGTTTTATCTCATCTAGGTGATATTTTTAGTTATGTTTATTTTATCCTGGTTTCTTGTAATTTTTACAATTTCACCTTTTTTTTTTTTTTAAAGATTTTATTTATTTGAGAGAGAGAGAATGAGAAAGAGTAAGCACAAGAGGGGGAAGGTCAGAAGGAGAAGGAGACCCCCTGCTGAGCAGGGAGCCTGCTGCAGGACTCAATCCTGGGACTCCAGGATCATGACCTGAGCTGAAGGCAGTCGCTCAACCAACTGAGCCACCCAGGCACCCTACAATTTCACTTTTAATTCATATTATTACGTTAGTTTTACTCTTTTTATACCTTAATGATTTTATCTTAGTTTTATTTCATGTTTTGTTATTCAAAATATTTTTAGCTTCCCATCCATTTTGATTACTTGGCTTTATCAGTGTATAAGAGGAGGCAGAGCCCAGAAAGAACTTATATGAGGATGAGTTGGTTTCCAGTGATCCTCTTCCGGCTTTGATTAAGTGACCCCACATTGTCTCTAATGTTGCATCCCTCATCATAACAAATTTAAGTGAATAAATCTGGATTCACTCTTTTTAAAATTTGTTAACAGCTTTATTGAAAGTAATTCAGGGGCGCCTGGGTGGCTCAGTGGATTAAAGCCTCTGCCTTCAGCTCATGTCATGATCTCGTCACTGATGCTAGCTATTGCTACTGAGCTTTGGTAGACTTTCTTGAATGCATATTTATTTCCTATATGCTCTAATAATGATTTTTAGAGACTCTGGATGATGTTTTTATAGCTTGCAACAGTTTCACTTGTGTTGCTGTCAGTGAGTCCATGGTACACCCCAGAAGTCTATTTCACATTCCAACACTTAGCGCAATAATGAGTTCACATTTAGTGATGAATCATTTGCATTGCTGGATCAGAACTGTTGAATCACATGCCCATTAACAAAAACCCTATTCATGCCCTCAAACAGTTTATAAGCAGCTACTGTACTATATGCCAGGTACTCTTTAAGGGAGTTTGTTTCCATGTAGTTTATATTCTAAGTAATTTTTGTGATATACATATATATATATATACACAGAATATATATATATACACACACACATATATATATACAGAATGTATATATATACATATATATTCTGTTTTTCATGCTATCATAAAATACTTTCATCCTGTCAGTGAGCTCCATAAAGATTGCCATTGTTTCTTCATTACTCATATGATGGAATTAAAAAATACCTTCCATCTCAAGGCTCTCTATAACTCAGCTCCTAAGCTCCTTTTCCACTTCTTCCTGTTGTGAAGCCTCCATGATAATCTCTTTTTCAAAAAAATTCAAATTACTTTTTCTTCATCATAGCAGGGTAATCTTGTTTCACCATGTTCATATATGCAAACTCTTTGCAGGAACAGTCATCTGCATTTATCTTAATTCTTAATTCTTTTCATCTTACAAAAACTATCTTACCAATAACCTACCTATAGTCCTCAGGAACTATATATAGTCTCTTGTAAAGTGATTATCACTCTCATATTTTCTCCAAGAAGTCTTCACAGAATCACTCCTTTGATACTTCTCTGGAGCTTTCTCATATTGTTAGTCATTCCATTTTAATTTCCATATATCATCAACTAAAGTTAAGCCTCTTGAAGACAGCATTAGTTCTTATTTATTTTTTATCCTCTAATACAAAATGATGAGTGTTCTGAAGATGATTCAATGTCCATAATAATGAAAAGTGGTGATACAAATGCATAAAGAGTAAATTAATTATTTTCAAAAATTTAAGTTTTGTATATTTTGATATTTTCACTTGCTACTTTATCATCAATAGGTGACTAAATTTTTTATTGTTTAATATTTAAGTCAGAATAAATTAAATTCATAGATTACTTAAAATCAATTTTTGTGATACTGATTTGTGTTTTTATTTTAAAATTCCCAAGATGTCACCACTGGTATCTCAAATCCCTCCAGCCTTGATATTTACCCAAATATTTACTTATTTTCTCTTACCTTATTCTCAGGAAAAAGAGAGGAAAAATACATTGCCATAAACAAATCTACATGGTTTATAGTCTTGCATAAGTTCTAAACAAAGCACCAGTATTGTTTGATTCTGAAATTAGAATGCAAAATATTACATTCTAATTTTGACTTGATTTTGAAACAATTTTGATTTGAACCAGAAGGCAATAAATCATTTTGGAGATAAATTTTTGGAATATGAGAGCTATGTTGGAATTTTGGTAACTCAGGCATTTATGGAGACAATGCGGTAAAAATATAGACTAGACTCAGATTAGATGTTCAAAATATTTATTGATCCTTCCCATTTTCCCCCAAATAATCTGATATTATTATTTGGGTTGATGTTTAGAAGGTCAGTTTTACTCAAAGTAACTTTTTTGCTGAAAGAAATCTCTGCTACTTTCCACCAATATTAAATGACATTTTGAAATATCAATAAGATGCAGGCTTCTGGCAAATTTAATTTCAATCTGTACTTTAATTCAGAAAAAAATATTTAACACACTAAGTCATGATTGTTTTTATTTTTATTTTCTTAAGTCATTAATAAAAAGACATAGAACCATATACAGATATAGGTATACAGATACAGATATATTTTTAGAAGTCACAGGGTCCTTTGGAAAACACTTTATGCCTCTTGATCTTGAAGAGACATTTACTGAAGCTCAACTATGTCAGAACATTGAACTATTGACAGACTATTTCAGAACAAGAAGCTACAATGTACAGTCCATGTGCCAAAAGGCGAAGGTCACAAGTATAGGAAAGAAGAGACATCAAGATCACCAATTCTAAAAAGGAGGTCATCTAAGGATGAGAAGAGCAACCTAGTTAACCTGTAGTTGTCACAGTTCCTACCGAGAAATAGACCTCTAGGATGACATTAATATTCTCAAAATCATTAGTGCATGGAATGGGGGAAAGAACCAGGTGTGCTGTAATCAATGCTGGTGGAGGTGAGGGTCAAGCTGAAAATCCATAGGTGAATTTACATTGCCAACCAATGAAAAGACCAACTTTGACACTCACTCAGGCATATCCTATAGCATGTACAACAGGCTAGCTAAAGCAGGATATATCCAAATTCTTTCTAGATGTTTCACATTTCCTC
>CM053610.1:78962548-78991075 GCA_028646535.1 Procyon lotor | reverse complement strand
TAATAGATATAAAAAAAGATGGAGTCCTTAAAAGTACAGAAACCTGCATGGTCATCTAAAGTAAATAATTTTCGGGGTGACTGGGTGGCTCAGTGGGTTAAAGCCTCTGCCTTCAGCTCAGGTCATGATCTCAGGGTCCTGGGATCGAGCCCCGCATCAGGCTCTCTGCTCAGCGGGGAGCCTGCTTCTCCCTCTCCCTCTGCCTGCCTCTCTGCCTACTTGTGATCTCTCTCTCTCTGTGTCAAATAAATAAATAAAATCTTTAAAAAAAATAAATAATTTTCCATATAACAGATTTAACTTAAGATATACAAGGTGGGTTAGATATTATTTTATTATTTTAATTGATGTTTATATGTTCGTTTTTTATTACCACAAATTTACCACAACACCCGTTTATTATTTCAAGGCTCTGTAGGTCAGAAGTCCAGGCAGGCTTTACTGGGTTCTCTGCTCCTGATCTCACAAAGCCTAAAGTCAAGGTCTTGGCTGAGCTGGGCTGTTATCTGGAGCCTCTGGTGAATAATTAGCTTGCAGGGTAATTTGGATGTTGTAAGAATTCAGGTCTTTAACTCTACAGGCTTGAGTTTCAAGTTTCCTTGATTGCTGTCACCTGGGACTACTCTCCACTCTTAATAACTGCTCACATTATTTTTCACGTGCTTCCTGCATTTCCAAAGCAGGCAACAGCCCATACATAGAATCCTTCTCATGCTTTGAATCTCTCTGGCTTTCCCTCTCCCCAACCCCCGACCCCTGCTGCCCCTGCCAGAGAAAATTCTCTGCTTTTAAAGGGCTCCTGTGATTAGATTGGGCCCATCTGATAATCTTTCTCTGCTCATAAACATGCTACATTCTCATTGGACTACACTTATAAACACTTATAAACAAGTTGTAAGGTGAAATTACTGAGTTAAAGAAAGTGAAAGCACAACGTGAAATCAAGCACAAAGCCCTTCTGAGCATGGGGCTCCGGGTGACACAGGTATGCACATCCATGAAGCTGGCTTAGATAGGAGAAACAAAAGAACACTCTCTAAATTTATGTAAGAATATTAAAATTGTATATTTGAGTGACTGACAAAATTATAGAACATTGAATTATAAATATCAAACTAACCAACAAAAAGGGTTGTGGAAGGGTAAATGAAACTATTTCAAAATAATTATAAAGCATTATGGAGTGAAATGATTTATTCCATGTTCATGGTATTTGTTGTATCTAGAGTTTTCAAGGTCAGAGTTGTGACTCAGAAAAAGATGAATTTAAAATTTGTCATTTTTTATTTCCTCAATTAGGAAAATATGAACAAAAATTAAAAAAATAAAGTATTTATTAATATAAGTTGGTACTTGAAAATAAATAGTAGTCTTGATAACTATACAGATACATGTGTATACAAAAATTAAAAACTAGTTCAAATCTCTGGTGAGGTCCATTAAAAAAGAAATAAGAAAGATCTAAAATATAGAACTGCTATACCAAAATTAAAATGAACAATAAAATCAATTAGTCTTTAATACATAATTTGATGTTATCGAGATGTTGAAACATTGCCAATGTGGCAAATAAATCCTAAAAGCTTTATGCGTAATGCAAAAAATATACTATTAATTAACTGAACTCCACATTTTCCAGCATTTTTAGTATAAAAGCCCCAATATATTAAACGGTATCGCTCATGATTGTAGGAAATTTTTGATAACATTTAATAATTAGATAAAGTTAAAAAGTAAATCCTGGCAGAATAGAAATAGAGGGAAACTTTTTTTCTTAGCTTTCTGAGATATAGTTGACATAATACGGTATAAGTTTAAGGTGTACTGTATACAGTATAATTATTTTACAAAATAATTACTACAGTAGGGTTAGTTAATATCTCTATTACCTCATATAACTACTATTTCATATTTACTCTCGTAGCCACTTTCAAGTATATAGTACAGTATTGTCAACTATAATCAGCAGCTGTACATTAGATCCCCAGAACCTATTTATCCTATTATAGCAAGTTTGTAGCCTTTGAACAATGTCTCCCTATTTTCCCCACCCTACTACTCCTGGAAACCATCAGTCTGCTATCTTTTCTTATGATTGGCTTTTTTAGATTCCAAATAAAAGTGAGATCATACTATTTTTCTTCTTCTGGCTTATTTCACTTAGCATAGTGCCCACAAGATCCATCCAAGATGATACAAGTACCAGGATTTTCTTATTTCTCATGACTTTATAATATTCCATTGTATAGACATACTACCTTTTATTCATCCATTCTTTCATAGACAGATACTTAGGTTGTTACTATATCTTGGCTATTCGAATAGAACATGCAAATGCAGATAGCTTTTCAAAATACTGATTTCGTTTCCTTTGGATATATATCCAGTAGTTGGATTGCTGGATCATATGGTAGTTCTATTTTTAATATATGAGGAACTTCCATACTGTTTTCCATAGTGGCTGCACCAATATTATTGGTAAATGATGCACAAGGGTTACCTTTTTTACACATCCTTGCCAGCACTTGTTATCTCTTGTCTTTTTGATAACCATTCTAACCAGGTGTGAAGTGATATCTCATTATGGCTTTGATGTGCATTTCCTTGAAAGTTACTGATGCTGAACATCTTTTTTGGTACCTGTGGCCCATTTGTATTCTTTGGAAAAAGAAATGTTGGTTCTTCTGCCCATTTTTTAATTGCATTGAGTTTTTTGTTTCTTTGCTATTGAGTTGTGTGAGTTCTTTATATCGTTTGAATATTAGTCTCTTATCAAATATATGGTTTTAAATAACTTCTCCCATTCTGTAGGTTGCATTTTCACTTTGTTGATTGTGTCTTTTGAAATACAGAAAAATCTTAGCTTGAGGCATCTTAATTTTTGCTTTTGTTGCTTATGTTGTGAACACCAAGAAATCATTGCCAAGATCGATGTAAAGGAATTTTTTTTTAACATTCTAGGAGTTTGTTCTTATGTTTGTCTTTAATCAATTTTGAGTTATGTTTTGTGAGGCCCAATTTTATTCTTTTGCATATGACTTTCCATTTTCTCCAATGTTGTTTATTTTTAATTATTTTTAAAGATTATTTATTTATTTTACAGAGAGAGAGAGAGAGAGAGATCACAAGTAGGAGAGAGGCAGGCAGAGAGAGAGGGGGAAGCAGGCTCCCTGCTGAGCAGAAGATCATGACCTGAGCTGAAGGCAGAGTCTTTAACCCACTGAGCCACCCAGGCGCCCCTCCAATGTTATTTATTTAAGAGATCATTCCTCCTAGGGTTTCTTGTGAATGACTCGTTGACTGTATGTGTGAAGGTTTATTTCTGGTCTCTTGATTCTGTTCCATTGGTGTATGTGTCTGTTTCTATGCCAGTACCATACTCTTTATTATAGCTTTATAGTATAGTTTACAATTATGAAATATGATGAGTCCAGCTGTTCTTCCAGCAATTCCAAACTCAATTTATGAGGTCAGCATTACCCTGGTACCAAAACCAGACAAGGACACTCAAGAAAACTATAGGCCAATATCCTGATAAATAAAAATGTAAAAATCCTCAACAACATACTAGCAAACTTAATTCAAATGTATACGAAAAGGTTCATACAACATGATCAAGTAAGATTCATCACTGAAATGCAAGTATGCTTGAACATGTGATATGCACATCCATAGAATGAAAGACATTCTTTCAGAATGAAAGACATCACACCTCATAAATTGAGTCAAAGAATTGCTTTGACAATCTGGTTTCTTTCGTGGTTCCATATGAATTATAGGATTTTTTTTTCTATTTCAGAGAAAAATGCCATTGGAGTTTTAATAGAGATTACACTGAATCCTTAGATGGCTTTGGGTAGTACAGACATCTTCATAACATTAATTTTTCTGGTCTGTGCACATTGGATATCTTTCTGTTTATTTGTATCCTCTTTGATTTCTTTGATCAAAATTATCCAGTTTTAAGTATAAGATCTTTCACCTACTTGGTTAAATTTATTTCTGTTTTGTTGCTGTTGATGATATTGTGAATGGGATTATTTTCTTTCTTGTTCACATTGTTTATTGTTATTGTGTAGAAATGCAACTGATTTTTATATGTTGATTTTGTGTCCTACAAGGTTACTAGATTTGTTGATTAGTTCTAACAGTTTTTTGATGGAGTCTCTCTAAGATTTACTTTTTTTAAAAAAATGTTTTTAAGATTTTCTTATATAAGAACATGGCCACTGCCACAAAGACAATTTTACTCTCTCATTTTTAATTTGGAAGGTTTTTTTTTTTTTCCTCTTTCTTGTCTAGTTACTCTACGTAGGTCTTCCAATACTTATGCTGAGAAGGGGGCCGGGTAAGAGAGGGCACTCTTACCTTGGTTTTGATCCTAGAGTAAAAGCTTTGAACTTGCAGCCAATGCATGTGATATTAGTTGTGGATTTGTCATATATTGCCTTTATTATGTTGGAATACAGTGCTTCTATACCAAATTTGTTGAAAACTTTTATCACGAAAGGATGATGAATTTTGTCAAATGCTTTTTCTGCATCTATTGAGAAGATCACGTGATTTTTGTCTTTCATTCTATGGATATGCTTATCACATGTTGAAGCATGTTTGCATTTCAGTGATGAATCTTACTTGATCATGTTGTATGAATCTTTTCGTATACATTTGAATTAAGTTTGCTAGTATGTTGTTGAGGATTTTTACATTTTTATTTATCAGGATATTGGCCTATAGTTTTCTTGAGTGTCCTTGTCTGGTTTTGGTATCAGGGTAATGCTGACCTCATAAATTGAGTTTAGAAGTGTGCCTTTCTATTCTATATTTTGGAAGAGTTTTAGAAGAATTTGTGTTACTTCTTTAAATATGTGATAAAATTAATCAGAGAAACCATCTGGTCCTGGATTTTTCTTTGTTGGGGAAGTTTTTGATTATTGATACAATTTCCTTAGTAGTATGTTCTGATTTTCTATTTTTTTCATGATTCAGTCTGGTTAGGTTGCATGTTTCTAGATTTATCCATTTCTTCCAGGTTATCCAAATTATTGGCTTGTACTTGTTCAAAGTAGTCTCATGATCATTTGTGTTTCTGTATTATCATTTGTAATGTCTCCTCTTTCATTGCTGATATTATTTATTTGAGTTTCTCTTTTTTTGTTAGTATAGCTAAAGTTTTGTTAATTTTGTTTATCTTTTAAATATAGCTCATATTTTGTTGACATTTTAAAAATTATTTATTGTTCTTTATTTCTGCTCTGATCTTTGTTATTTTCCTTCTACCACCTTTCGACTTAATTTATTCTTCTTCTAGTTCTTTGGGATGTAAAGTTAGATTGTTTGAGATCTTTCTTTTTTCTTAATGTAGTCACTTTTAACTCCCCTCATAGAACTGCTTTTGTAACATCCCATATTTTATCCGTTGTATTACCATTTACATTTGTTTCAACATATTTTTTGATTTCCTTTTTGACATTTTCTTTACTCACTAGTTTTTCAAGAATGTGTTGTTTGATTTTCACAACTTGTATATTATTCCAATTATTCCCAAATTTTCTCCTGTTTCATAACACTATTTTCACTGTTTTCCACTATTTTACCACTAGTTTCATACCACTGTATGATTACAAAAGATATTTGGTATGATTTTAACTTTCTTAAATTTATTAAGACTTGTGCTGTGACCCATCACTGTCAGGAATGTGACAGAGGACAGGCCACAGAGAGGGTGTGTATATGGGTGAGACATATAGGGCACTGGGGGTGTCCATATGCTATTTGGGGGATCCACAGATGAGGCATCCCTAGTGGATCTCGAGTGGGTTTCTTGATGATGTCCACAGCACAATTACTAGGACCCATATCACTTTGACGCTTCCAAGAGTCTTGTCTGTGGCTCTCCCAGATTCTTCCAACCTCCCAGTCATGAAGCTCACAACTTAGACCTCTGGATGGGATAAGAGAGAAATAGTCCTCTTTGGAACATCCCACACAACTGGGGAGGTCAGACACTCACTCCCATGTTCTCACTTCTCTCTAAGGGAGATAACACAGATGAAGGTCTCATTTGGCAATGAGCTGTGCTGTGCCAGCTGTGCTGCCTTGGTTAAAGGGTGATATGGGTAAAGTCATACTACTCCTCTTACCCTCTCCAGTGCATCCAAACTCATATTTTTTTGCTGTAATGGTGTGCTGGAATTTTTCTCCTGAAAACTTGTATTTCCACAAAGGCCTTGTCTCTGGATGATTGTCTAAGATGGTGTTCTCCAGGGGCTCCCAGACTGCAGTTGGGAGGACCTAAAGCTGGCTAATGAGACACTGAAGTATTCACAGCCAGGACCAAGTTCTTTATGCTTATTACCTGATGCACAGGTGGGCAAGACTCCCTGTTGGTGTATGTTTCTGGATCCCACAGCTCCCATAAAGACACCTCTGTCTATGGGTGGATGCCAAATTATTGTTGGAGTGGTATGATGAGGGACAGCTTATTCAGCGATGTTGCTGATGTTACTTTGAGGGAAATTTTCTTAACTTATTTGCTGCTGTTTACTTAAATAATACCGTACATGAGGGTAAACCTTAGGATTAGAACAAGAGAATGGTGCCAATTGTCACCACTGTGACTTAATATATGGTCAGTTCTTTCTAATACTGTAAGAAGAGAAAAGGAAATAAGAAATGTCAGAGTTGAAAAAGAAAAAAAAAAGCCTGCCATTTTGCTTTTAATACACTTATATCCTAGGAAAAAAAAGTAATAGAATCAAGAAATCATTAACACTTACAGAAGTGTTAAAGTTTCAGTTAAAATATTTTTATAAAAATTAATTACTATAGGGGTGCCTGGGTGGCTCAGTGGGTTAAAGCCTCTGCCTTTGGCTCAGGTCATGATCCCAGGGTCCTGGGATTGAGTCCCGTATCGGGCTCTCTGCTCGTCAGGGAGCCTGCTTCCTCCTCTCTCTCTGCCTGCCTCTCTGCCTACTTGTTTGTGATCTCTCTCTCTCTCTCTGTCAAATAAATAAATAAATAAAATGTTTTAAAAAATTAATTGCTATAACAACAAAAAACAATTAAAAATAAATATTTTTTGTAATAGCAACAAAACCTATAAAGCCTTTTAATAATACAGAAGACCTTTTTGGATAATAAACATACAAGCAAATATAAGCAAAATGAAATATTTTATACTTTTCTGTGATGAGTCAGTACTAAGAATCACCATTTCATTCCAACTTTTAAAAAGAAGAACTTAGTAAAAGAGTTGGATAATTTGCCTACCAGATAGTAAGGACTAGAAAAGCAGTAATAGACCAGTGTCTATATTACAGTTTGGCTTATAACTGAGCAGAAAGCAAAGAGAAAGAGAGAGGGAGGGAGAGACAAAGGAAGGGAGAAACAGGACTCAGTGGGTGAAGATGAATACTTCAATAGAATATTTTCAAAAAATAACCTCAACAATATCTCCTATCCTGCATGAAAACCCAAAGGGCCTTCAAGCATATGAAGAGATGTTCAAACTCATTAGTACTTGGAGACAAGTAAATCAAAGTAATAATGAAGTATCACACTGTTTCTGTCAGATTGGCATTGAGTGCAAAGTTGCATAGCACCACTTGGTGGGTGAGTTGGCACAGAGGAGCCCTTGTTTAGGATGGGAGGCTGGCACATCCAGGGAATGTGGTAGTCCAGGATCAAATTAACTGTAGAGGTACTCTTCTGACCCAATAATCCTGTCCCTACACAAGGATTCAAAATGAAACAAGTACAAAGATGTTTATTGCAGTTTCATTTGTGGAAATGGGCATTTGGAGGCATTTGATAGACTATCATTAGGTATTCTTTAAGTAGAATGTAGAGGGTACACTCTATGGAACATTAAGTAGCAGTTGGGTGCATGGCAACGTAAACAGACCTAAAAACAGTGCAGATTTTTGTTTTTTAAGAAACTGAATGGAATTTTAGGCAAATACCATTCATGTAAAATAAAAATACATGTATACAGAGCTCTAATGTACCTTTTACAAATATCTATTCTAAAATTAATTATGTTAAATATATTAGAATGTTTACACAGGGATATTGAAGTAGAAAATCGTGATTTTGACCATAAATAAATAAAACAAGACTGAACCATGATAAAATGTAGGTACAAGGTGAGAGGATAAAGTAACAGTCTACTGTTTATGAGATCAAAACCAAATTTATGCATTTCATTCAAGGCTAAGCAAATACTAATTGACAAAGAATATATACACTCAAATCTTTCTGACTATAAAAATTTGTTTATTTATTTGTTAAGTTGTACGTTATTTTCCTGTTTTAGTCACTAACTCAGGGAGGAAATAGATTTGTGTTTTGAGGTTCCAGACCTGAGGTGACCCAGCACTGTTTGCAAGGTATTGGCTAAGGCAAAACTTCACAGATTCCCCTACACTACCCAGGCTAGGCACTGTTTCTTAGATTTTTTTGTCCTGATGTAGCAATTGCATTTGGCCCAGCACCTAGTGCAGAGTGGACCCCATTGCTCTTGTTCATTCATTTACTTCACCTCTCATATTATTTTGAGAATGAGGACATCCCTAGCATACTAGGGAAATGAATTCTAGTCACCTTTACAGAATGCTAAAGTTGGAAGCAACGTCATGAACACCAAAAGAGAGCCACAGATTTTCAATCTGTAGTTCTGCAGAGGAACAGAGAATTCAGCAGCCCTCCTATCCCAGCTGCACAGAGATTAGTTTGGCTTTCTTATATTGTACCTATTGGATTATATATACAGTTTCATTAAAAAAAAATCTGTTTCTACAAATACATATGCACATCTACTTTGTGCTGAAAACTCTGTAAGTAGGCATAATACTTCGTATTTTGAGAGAGCATTTAAAAAATTATGTACAGCCTCCACGCTCTTCTTTTTCCTAACATTTAATGAGGGTCTTATAATATGCCTGGCTCTTTAAGCACTAGAAACACATTTTTTAGTATTTTACAAATTTTTGGCCATCAAGACAGAGAAAAACACATGAAAATTATTATCATTTTAGAAAAAAATTGTATTTATTTAGAGAAAGAGAGTGCCTGCATGTGAGAGGGGAGAGGGACAGAGGAAGAGGGAGACTAGCCCTATTGTGGGACTGAGATCATGACCTAAGCTGAAATCGAGAGTCAGATGCTTAACTGACTGAGCCACCCTGATACCCCTAGGATTAGCTTTTTGAATATGTCTAGTTATAGAGACATAAATGTGGAAGTGCCGGTCTGTGAGTTTCATATCAAGAGTTTGATACCACTCAATTCTTGATAATAACAAACATACCAAAGTTCTCATAGGTTCTCCAACACATTGATCAGAACTTTAAGCAATAAAGGAACAAAAAAAAAAATAGAGATTAGATAGATGATAGGTAGGTAGGAAGGTAGATGGGAAGAGAAGTGGCAGGGGAGACAGAGGAAAAAAACAACTGTTATTGAATGTGTACCTCATTTCAGTTACCATGGGAAGTTTATGCTTCTATCTCTTTTGTCATACATGAGGAAATCTTTAAGACTCTAGGGGGTTCAGCCACTTCTGGAGAGTTACAAAGCACATGAGTGGAAGAACAGTGATATCCAGAGCTACCCATAGCATTTCTCATGGGCCAGCAGCAATGCCATCATCTGAGAGATTGTTACAAATGAGAATTTCAGGCCTCACGCCTAACCTCTCAAATCAGAATCTGTGAGGTTGGGTCCAGAAAACTGTTTAAACAAGCTCTTCACATGATTTGTATGCACACTAAATTTTGAAATTCTCCAATCTAAAACTGTGCTGATTTTCTTCTTTTATGTGGTCTCTCCAATATGCTAAAAAAAGAAAAAAAAAAGCCTAAAGCCTAAAAGACTTCTTTGTGTTCTTTCTAGCATATTTAAACATTTCTAACCTGTGAAGCATTTTGGGGACACAACACATCAAGAAAGACTAGAAATATCTTATATGGTATCATTTTCTTCATTGATTTTTCGGAAGAGGGAAAAATGCTGCTTGAATAACTTTATTATGCAGAGAAAGTCCAATGCATATTTGTATTAGAGAGCATAGGAAATTATATCTTTTAAATGATTATCATTTAAGGAGAAATATCCTGAATCCACTTAAGCCAAAGTTGGGATTGAAAATTAAGTATAATTCTCATACGAACTGATGTGGTTGCCCACCTCTCATTAGTCCATTAGTTCTAGGATTAATTGTGCCTTTAAGTTCTCTGTTAAGTAGTGCATGTTTAATGTTCAACTGCACGTGAAGTATAATTCCATTTGCAGCAGTTGCCAGTGTAATATTAGTCTTCTTGTTCATGAATTTCCCCTCAGCTATAGTCATATGTTTAGTGTGATACATTGAATTTTCATCTGTTCATGTACGATCCAGAAATCTTTAATAGCTGCTTACTGAGAATTTGCCCGAAGTGACTGCAGTTCACACAGTGGCTTCAACATAGTGAGGCTGAAACACTATTAAGTTTGGGGGGGTGATTAAGATTTTTAAAGACTTTCTCAAGGTAAATATAGAGAAACAAAAACATTGTAATTTGAAACTATTAAGGATGGCAACTCAGTATGGTAGGAGTACTTCCTCCTTTTAAATTAACTGCTAGACTAAATTTGTAGTTCTTTGAACAGTATTGGAGTTTACCAGCATACTACTTCTACTTCCTTTTAATGAATTTGAAAACTTGTTTAAATATATTCACTCTCCACTATGGCAGGTTTTAAAATTCTGTCCTCTGATGAATATGTGCTTATTTAATCAGTTTTCTGGAACCAATCTCACAGATTCTGATTTGGGAGGTTAGGCATGAGGGCTGAAATTCTCATTTGTAAAATCTCCCAGGTGATAATATGTGCTGGGTCCTCTCTTTAACATCCTTTAATGCATGACTTTAACTTTAACACATGACATCCTTTAACGCATCCAACACTTCCAAGACTATTCCACTGACTTTGCACTCCATTGAGGTTGACCCAGTCCACAGATCATTACTGTTTTAATTATTCTGAGATATTATAGGCATTGCAATTTTAGTGAGTGGTGGTCTATATAAAGTCCTTCATGATTTCAAGGTTGTAATGCCAAAAATTTCTTTGTATACTTACAGATATTGAAGTCAGGTCCATGAAAAAATATAGCCATATAATCTACTTTACAGCCTATGAATTTTCTATAATAATAATAATATATATCTGATCCCATTTTCTCAAAACCTCTGCTTGATTGAAACTCTGTGTATATATGTATCTATGTATCTATCATCTATCTATAAGATTTCTGTCATAATTCAAAAATATGTCAGAAAATATTCCTATACCTATATGTAGTTTTCTTGTTTTGCTTTATTTTTCTCTAAAAAGAAATTGTATTTATAGTCTTGAAACTTGAGCTTTTACATAATAAATCAAAGATTTTTCCAGCTTAATGAGGTATATTTGACAAATAAAAATTGTATATTTGTTGTTCTGTAATGTGATTTTTAAAGTGTACAATGTGACGATTTAATATATCTGTACATTGTGAAATAATTTCAGCAATCAAGCTAATTAACACATCCATCACCTCACATTTTTTTAATGGTAATAACACTTAAGATCTATCCTCTAAGCAAATTTCAGGCATACGATGCCATATTATTGAGTATAGTTACTATGCTATATATTCGATTCCCATAATTTATTCATGTTATTACTGAAAGTTTGTATCCTTGGATTAACAGCTCCTCATTTCCCCTACCTTCCAACTTTGCAGCTATAGTTTTGATTCTCTGGTTCTGTGGGTTCAACATTTTAGATTCCATGTATAAGTGAGATTATACATTATTCATCTTTCTGAGTCTGGCTTATTTCATTTGGCAAAATGAAGAATCTTCTATATCAATATATTTAAGTTATCTTATAGGATAAAACAAATTATGTTTTAATTTTTATTTTTCATTGTCTAATTATAGAGGTTAGGATTTAAAAAGTAGAATTGCTAATTGTCCACTTTTTTCTTTTATTTATTTTTTTAAATTAAATGTTGCTATAGTTTTTCTCCCCTATGAAAAAGTTCAGAATGAATTATGCTTTCATTGTTTAGGGTTTATATAGTATATAGAATTTCACTCAAAGATATAGTGAATTGAAAGATACAGTTGAACTAGTCAGCATGACTTAGAAGTTGTTATGACTTATTTGTCTCTCTATGATATATTAGGTGAGTACATTGTAATTAGACTCCCTCCCTCTGCCATTGTATTAATAAGGTGAAAGATAAACCTCTACTTCTGATCACTGGAAAATAAAAAGACTAATGAAAAATTATTTATGTGTGTTAAATAGATAACATTTGGAAATAAGGTACTCTGTTTTCTGGTAAGGTTATATAACACATTTGACAGTAATAGTATCATAAATTCATTAACTTGTGAATCTCAATACCTGTTTTGTCAGCTTTTCCTGAAGTCCTGTTTGTAAAACCCAAGATCCCTGCCAGGGTTCAGAGGGAGCCATTAACACAGTATCTGGTATCAGTCTCTTTAATCAAAGAGGAAAATGACAAGGTCTGGGAAAATATTTTATGTTAGGACCAAGTATGCATGTAGATAGGAGTAAGGATTTATGCCATATCTGTATTTACCCTTTCCTGCACATCAACAAATGGGCCTCTTATGGTGTTCAGTATAAGTATTAATTTGATTGAGCAATATGGATCACCTAGGATAGTGGTCAGCAAACTTTCCATTAAAGTCTAGAGAGTAAGTATTTTAGGCCTTCCAGGAGGTCTCTTTGGCCACTGTTTAGGTCTGCATTGTGGCGTGAAAACAGCCATAGACAATACATAAATGAGTGAGCATTGCTATGTTCCAAGGCAACTTTAGTTATGGATGCAGATATTTTAATTTCATATAATTTTCTAGTGTCATGAAATATTCTCCTTTTGATTTTTAAAGATTATTTAAACATGTGGAACCATCCTCAGCTCATGGACCATACAAAACAGCACTTCAATAAGCTTAAATATGTAAAATGTTTGGTCTTAATCCAAGGGATATATTCTGAAGGAAACACAGTATATGCTTTGAGAGAACTTATGTCTTAGATTGAAAAACAGATGTATATCTAATAGATATGGTAGGTAAGATATAGGTATATTATGTCACATAAAACGTTTACTGACATGGACTATGGAGGAAAAATGCAAGATAAAATTGAAAGCCCTCAAGTATTTCACAGTTTGTTAGTTGAAGAACAGTGATAAATAGGAACACAAGTACAAATGTGATACATATTATAGAAGACATACAAATTATTTTTAAATATAAGAAAGACAAATTATGGGCTAATTTTGATTATGTAAGGCAATGCTACATAGAACGTAGCATGTTGCATGATTTAACAAATGCATAAAGCTTCAAAATAAAAAAAAGTATTTCAGACAGATCAAATAAGAGAAACAAAAGCATTGAGGTATTTGAAATGTATAGATATTACAAGATAAATGAAGTAGAGTGTTGTTTGGAGTGTTGAGAATTGAAGGCTAGACAGTTTAAAATAATCTGAAATAAGTCATTGCCATTTATGAATGAAAAATTAAATACAGACAAGTAACTGGTGGGTATATCAAAAATATATGTATATATTAGATCCTAAATACCCAAATCCTAAATGCGAAGGATTGTGATATTTAACAAAGAAACACAATTAGAAAAATACTAATGCAGTGTTGGCAAGAGACATATGCTTATACTAGAGCAGTGCCAGAAGAAATGGATAGGTCAGCTTAAAGAAATGTTTTAGAGATACCATTTATTCCATAGAGAGACAAAGAGGAGAAGTGAAGGCAAAATCAACTTTCAACCTTGATGACAGAAGGTATTAACATCATTAATTGCAGGTGTTTCAACTTTGTAAGTAAAATGCAGATTCACATATGCTATCTTATTTAAACTGTAGTGGATTCAGCAGACTAAGCAAATCAAGCATCAGTATTTCTCTTTTCTTGTAAGAAAATTTAAGTTCAGTTAAATAAACTTTTGGATGCAAGGTACAATAAGGGCAGGTAAATAAAAACAGTGTGCTTAAATCTAACTCTACGATCTTTTCTCATCATTTCAATGTTCCCTAACAATATAAACTTTAGGTACATTCAGTTTAGCAGGTTAAAGAAAGTTCCTGAAAGTTAAAAATGTGGAAAATCTGAGATACCCTTTTTAATGCATGTTATCATAGAGGTAGTAGCAGAAGTATGAAGAATGAATGAAATATCCCCTGGGCAGAAAGTCTAAAGTTATAAGAATACTAAAAACTTTAATTTTTTTTCAATGTTTGTGATGTGAAGTAAAAATGAAGTGAAAATATAAGTTATGAGTGCCAAGGCAATAGCCTGCTTCTTGGCTTTGGGGCACTGCATGATAAAATCCCTGATGAATACTATGTTATCCAAGTAGCATTTATGTGATCAGATGAGATAGGCACAAGCCAAGCAGAAGACTAAGAAGAAACAACCACAAGCAAAAACAACTGAAAGCAATTTTCTGTAGCTGTAGGGAACTGGAGAGGGCAGGAGCAGGCCAGTCAGCCTTACATGCTGCCATCATCAACAGGGGAGGTTCTCAAAGAGAACTGCATGTCCTCAGATAATACTACAGATATCTGTATTTTATCAAATCTAAAATAGCTATTTTTATAAACTAGTAAAATATAAAAACTGCTAATTAAATGCTAACAATATTTCAAAGAGAATTTTATACTTAATGAGAGGTCTTTTGATGAGTCTTGATTTATGTATCTTTTTTGTACATACATAAATTGAAAGTATAAGCACAGTAAATGTCAGATATCATTAAAATGATTTTCCATTCATAGTCGGATCTGCTGGGTCACTTTCCAACTTAGAATCATCATTTGTGGAAATAGCAGCCCTTATTCCATTATGAAAGTTGATGATGCAGTGTTTCATTGAAAAAATATAAAAGCGTTCTTTTATTGTTTTTGAAATTTTCTTCAAAACTCTGGAATAATGTAGCATATATGTGTGACATACTCTCAAATGGCTCAAGGAATAGAGGATGATAGATGGGGTATAGATCTAAGAACAACTAGTAAACCTGAAAAGAAATTTTTATTTTCTCTAACTGTGGATGACTAATAAGGCAGAGTTACTGATTATTCACAAGGGCATAAAAAGTGTGTGATTCTAATGACTTGAGGATCCAGAAATATCTAAAAAAATATACTTCCTTCTAGAAACTCAAAATATCACCATGAAGAAACACATTAGGAAGACTTATCTATATTGATCTAGACAAGAAAAGAGATCAGTGGAATGTGAAGGACAGGAAAGAGAGGAATGTGTTAAATGATAACATCAAGAAATAAATATGTAGTGAATATATACCACTATTAGTATGTTTGAAATATATCATTTTTAAAAAAATATTTTATTTACTTATTTGACACAGAGAGGGAGCACAAGTAGGCAGAGAGGCAGGCAGAGAGAGAAGGGGAAGCAGGCTCCTTACTGAGCAGAGAGCCCGATGCAGGGCTCGATCCCAGGACCCTGAGATCATGACCTGAACTGAAGGCAGAGGCTTTAACCCACTGAGCCACCCAGGTGCCCCTGAAATATATCATATTTTAAAAAGATTTTTTTATTTATTCATTTGAGAGAGAGTGGGCAAGAGCAGGAACAAGGGGAAGAATCACAGGGAAAGAGAGAAACAGACTCCCTGCTAAGCAGGGTGCCAGACACAGAGCTTTGATCACAGGACCCCAGGACTCTGACCTGAAATAAAGGCAGACACTTAACTGACTGATCCATCCAGGTGCCTCTGAAATATATCATATTAAAAATTTTAAAAATAAGGAAAGAAAGTTCACTATTCTCTGGAAATCCACCATCCAAGATATTTTCAAGAGCAGATTAGATTAGGTAGTATGAGACCTCTGTATTTCTTTTTTTTTTTATTTTTTTTTAAAGATTTTATTTATTTATTTGAAAGAGAGAGAGAGAGAGAGCATAAACAGGTGGAGCAGCAGAGGGAGAGGGAGAAGCAGGCTTCCCGCTGAGCGAGGAGCCAGACAGGGAGCTCAATCCCTGTACCCTAAGATCACGACCTGAGCTGAAAGCAGATGCTTAACTAACTGAGCCAGCCAGGTGCCCTGACACCTTTATATTTCAAATGTTTGGAGAAATGGGAGAGTGCACTGAAAAATTGAAGACAAAATGATGCTATGACAGATTTCATGCAGATTTGTAGAAGAATTAAGTAGTGAAAACTCTGGGAATTTAAACATTCAGTGGTTTCAGGGCACTTGGATGGCTTAGTCAGTTGAATGTCTGCCTTCAGCTCAGGTCATGATCCTGGAGTCTTGGGACAGAGCCCCACATTGGGCTCCCAGCTCAGTGGGGAGTCTGCTTCTCCCTCTACCCCTCACCCCACTCATGCTTTCTCTCTCTCTCAAATAAATAAATAAAATATTAAAAAAATAAAAATAAACATTCAGTGGTTTCAAAAGCTCCTAAGGAGAGAATTAGTGAAAGGGTGAGAAAATGGAAGAATTTTGGTAATGAATGCAGGCAAATATAAAGAAAATACAAAAGAAAAGTCAAATGTTAGAAGGGGTAAAACAAAAAAGTTTAAAATCAATCTAATAGAAATTCTAGAAGAGACTAGATAGTGGGGGTATTCAAATAATGCCTAGAAATTTTCCAAAATTGGTGGAAGATGTGAATCTTCAGATTCAAGTAGCATTTCTAACCATAATTAGGATAAATGCATAGCTAGACATGGTGTCATGAAACAAACACCAAAGACAAGGGAAGCCAATGAATACAGTTTGCTTTTATTTATGTTTTGTTTTTTGTTTTTTTCTTCCAAATTTTTATTTAAATTCTAGTTCTTAACATATAGTGTAATGTTGATTTCAGGAGTAGAATTTAGTGATTCATCACTTGCAAATAAAACCCAGTGCTCATCATAACAAGCACCCTCCTTAGTGCCCATCACCCACCTAGCCCGTTCCCTACCTGCCTCCCTACATTAACCTTCAGTTTGTACAATTTTCTTTTAAAGGAATAGCAGCTAGTGTGGCAACTGAATACTAAGTGCAACCACAAGAGCATGATATTGAACAATATCTTCAAGGCATGAGAGAAATTACTCCAAAACTAAAATTATGCAGTTACTCTAGGAATCCATTAAGAATTCAGAAAATTAAAAAAAAGTATTATAAGACAAAAATGAAACAAAACAAACCTTAGACTTTAGCATCAATAGGTTCTTAATTAAGGAACAGTATTTCAGGGCACCTGGGTGGCTTCCGTGGGTTAAAGCCTCTTTGTTCTGCTCAGGTTATGATCTCATGGTCCTGGGATCAAGCCCCCATTGGGCTCTCAGCCCCGCGGGGAGCCTGCTTCCCCCTTTCTCTTTGCCCGCCTCTCTGCCTACTTGTGATCTCTCTCTCTCTGTCAAATAAATAAATAAAATCTTTGAAAAAAAAGGAACAATATTTCATTCAACTTAAGATTTAATTAATTTTAATATTGTAACATGCACCATTATTTTATGTTCATTATGAAAGAGGAAAGCTGCTTATTAAACTGTGACATATAAACAATTGCAAAACTAACTATGATTTAAGTATTAGAAGGTTTAAGGATTAAGTATTAGAAGGTGTCTGGGTATAAAAAAATACAATATTCTAAATAAAAGAAAAAATATCTCTGAAGGATGATTTGATATATAAGAAAGAATAGTGCTTATTTCAAAAATAAAATGTTTGTTGCCTAACAATATGCATATCCTACTATCTCATTTTTTATTTTATATATGTGTATAAACATATATATAAACATGTATACATTTAAAGAGGGCATACAAAAATATGTACATGTGCATAAGTTATAGGGGGAAATAAATGAACATATGAAATAGTATAAAATATGTGTTTCTACATAATGTTAAAAATTTAATATTTAAGCTTTAAAAGTTTCATATTTACTTAAATATTGGAAAAATAGTACACAGTTTTCATTTATCTCACACCCAGTAATCTCTACTCAGTATCTTACATCAGTATAGCATATTTGTGATAAATAAGAATACAAATAAAACCGATATTAACCATTATTATTAACCCAACTCTATTTTTAATCCATATTTCTAAGATTTTTTCCTAATGTTCTTTTTTTCTTTCTGTCTTCCTGTCTTTATATCTTTCTGTTTTTTGTTGTTGTCTAGGATCCCATCAAGTGAAACACATTTAGTTTTTAGTCTATAGTCTTGTTTTTCTTAGACTTCCCTTGTTTTGATAATATTGATGGCTTTGAGCAATATTGGCCAGGTATTTTTGTACAGTGTCCCCTAATTTGGGTTTGTCTGATTTTTTTTCATGATTATACTGAGTTTATGTGTTTTTGAAAAGAAAACCATAGAAATAAAATGCAATTCTCATTATATCATATCCTGGATACTACTGTCAACATCACTTACCATCTTTGATGTTGACCTTGATTACCTGGCTTAGTTATTATTTGTCAGATTTCTCTATAACATAAAATTATCTACCCCACCCCCCTTCATGCTGTACTCTTAGAAGGAAGTCACTGAGTGAAGCTCACAATCCTTAAGTAGGAGATTTGTCCCTCTCCTCCAACCCAGATTATCGTCATAAATTACATAGAGATCTTTGAAATGAGAATTTATTTAACCATTTATTTTATCAGTATGGATTCCTGGGTATTAATTTTATAATCTAGATTATAATGAAATTACTATTTATTATTATTATTATTATTAATTTATTACTGTTATTATTGCTCAAAATTTTCCAGCTTTGGACACTGAGAACTCTTTCAGTTGACTTTTGTCTTTTTGACACACCTCCTTTGCTTTGTGTGTGTATGTGTGTGTGCCTGTGTGTGTGTTTGTGCGGTATTTGGTTTGTTTTGTTTGTTTTGCACTTCCTTTTTTCCGACTCTGCTCCTGAGTCATCTTGTGAATTTTCTTTCCCAACCTTAGAAGCAGTTATTTCTCCAAGGTATCCTCATTCCCTTTGTTGGAAAATGGTATCAGAAACTAAGTTCTGGGCAATGGGTATCCTCATTGCATAGGGGAATCTTTTATAACTCATTTATCCAATATAATATATTCTTTTTTTTTTTGTTTTTACTCTTGAACCCTTTGTCTGAGTCACTTCAAATTTCAGTTTATAATCAGACTTCTTTTTCTTTTACCTCATGGCACATAGGCTGAATATGCAGCATGTATTTATGTATTGATCATAATGAAATGTTTGTCCATTTGTGGGTATGGAGTTTTTTCTTCACTCCAAAGTTGCTTTCAATGTACATACACTGAGTGATCCATCAGAATCCAAGGTCTGGGAGAAAATTATTTCTTTACTTGGGTATTCCTACAGTGTAGTATAAATTGGAACTCAAATCCTGGATGTGGTTAAGTAGGGATGTGGACTTTTGTTTTTGTTTGTTTTTATGACAGATTTAGCCACCAATTTTTCTTATTCTCACTTCTGATCTTACTCCCCAGAACCACTGATTTGACTCTGAATACCTTCTTTCCTGTATACCTACTTTCCCTCACATTATTTCATCTCTAAATTTATCTTTGTTTATTTTAAGAACAAGTATACTCTTTTTAATATTTCCCTCCAAATCCAGCATAGTATGAAATTTGTAATAAGGAGAATTTAGAGTTCCTTTAGCTTGCTTTATTTTTAGAACCAGAAGTCTATTCTAATAATTTACAAGTTCTTATTGTAATTCAGTAAACTGATATTGCTACTAATGAGGATGACAGAGAATCAGGGAAAAATCCATCTTAGTTAAAAAACACAGGCATGTAAAGTAATTATGAATTACTTTGGGCTCAACAATTCTAAAATCAGACTAAAAAATATGTACTTTTTTTCTATATAATAAACCATCTAATTGTTATTTATTGACTTGTTGAGGTCTTTAGTTTTTTATTTAGATAAACAAAAAATAGTGAAATATGCATCATACAGAATACAATTCCATTTTCAATTATAAAGAAGATTACCAAATTAATTTTCAAATCCAGAAAATTTTTAAAGTGAAAGAGGGGGACACTTGGGTGGCTTAGTGAGTTAAGTGTCTGCCTTCAGCTAAGGTCATGATCCCAGGGTTCTGGGATCAAGTCCTACATTGGGCTCCTGCCCAGCAGGGAGCCTGCTTCTCCTTCTCTCTCTGCCTGACACTCCTCCCTGTTTGTATCCTCTCTCTGTCAAATAAACAAAATCTTTAAAAAAAATTTTAAAAAAAGTGAAAGAGGACAGTGTAAATGATTAAAACTTTATATATATATAATGTTTTTTAAAATTTTATAGGTTTGTATGTATGAATTTAATGTGTATATGTGTATATTTGGTTTACTGATAAAATATTTTATTATGGGTGCCTGTGTAGCTCAATCACTTAAGTGTCTGCCTTCAGCTCAGGTCATGATCCTGGAGTCCTGGGATTGAGTCTCTCATAGAGCTCCCTGCTCAGCAGGGAGTCTGCTTCTCCCTCTGCCCTTCACAGGGCTCATGCTTTCTCACTCACTTGCTCTCTCTCACAAATAAATAAATTAAAAAAAAAAAAAAGAAAATATTTTATTACATTTGTGGACCAATAAAATACTTCTTATAAAATGTTTTTAATATTTATTTTATTTTTCCCCAAAAATATGCATTCAGAGACTAAGGAGAAATAGCTTCTATTATTATTTCCATCATATCTGACACCTTGAAGAAACTATGTCACCTTACCAACTGTGTCCTCACTCTGTTTTCCCAAGTACCCCATAGATAGGCCTTGAAAAAGAGGTTTTAGTGATGCATGGTCTGGAAAGTATTAGAGAAGAAACAAAAAGTTGTATCTGGTTATCTTTTTTATTTAACTGTGCATTAAAGTAAGAACTTGGTTCACTGCTTATGTGTTTCATAAGCAAACAAGTGTAACCAGAGCAGAAGTATGAAGCATTCAGAAGAGGTTCACCAATCAGTGATGGCTTAGCTTAATGAATCTAGCTTTAATAATTCTCATCTAACATGTAAAAATCTAACACAAGTATGGGGCGCCTGGGTGGCTTAGTGGGTTAAAACCTCTGCTTTCGGCTCAGGTCATGATCTCAGGGTCCTGGGATCGAGCCCCGCATCGGGCTCTCTGTTCAGCAGGGAGCCTGCTTCTCCCTCTCTCTCTGCCTTCCTCTCTACCTACTTGTGATCTCTCTCTGTGTGTCAAATAAAGAAATAAAATCTTAAAAAAAAAATCTAACACAAGTATCAAACTACATGCAATATTAGAACAACGGGCATAAATGGGTCAGTTTTAGGCAAATGAGGAAATAAGATCACATTGATTATAAGTTTTAGACATTTTTTACTGTTTCTGTCCCTTTATAAGCTGTTTTTTTCCTTGATAGTTAACTTTCATATCAACTTAAGAAGTTATATTCTATCAATGAGGTTATATTTTAGAATGAAATGTATGTTGACTTTTACTTTTAACTTTGTAGCTCATCTTATGTATGAAAAAGAATTTGTTTTGTTTTTTTTAAAGATTTTATTTATTTATTTATTTGACAGAGAGAGAGAGAGAGAGATCACAAGTAGAGAGGAAGGCAGAGAGCTAGGGGGAAGCAGGCTTCCCTGCTGAGCAGGGAGCCTGATTGGGGCTCCGGTCTCCGGATCCCAGGACCCTGAGATCATGACATGAGCTGAAGGCAGAGACTTTAACCCACTGAGCCACCCAGGTGCCCCACGAATTTGTTTTAAATAGTTTTTGACTTTTTATTAAAGGGATATTAATTTGTAATGGTGAATAATTGTAGTTAAAAAAAAATTCCTCACTGAGGCTGAGATTTTCAGGTTGGTGGGATTTTAATAAGACTTTCCTTAAAAGTCACTCAATAATCTCATTCACTTGATGATGGAAAGGTAACTACATTAGCTCAGTGATGGAAGCAAATCACATCTATTTTAACATACAATATTTCAACTGATTTGAAATAAAGTAAGTATTACCCGGTATGGCTTTTAAGAAAATGTGACTTTTTTGTGAGATACTATTGTCAATTTCCAAAATGCTAACCGTAAATAAATAAATCATATGATAGGATTTGGCAGCAAATCAGTTAATCTTTCATTTCAAGTGGAAATGTTTTTTGCCTGTATAATTTTTCTTTACTTTTCTAAATTATTTTTTAAAATATATTTTTAGCAAGATATATTATACACATGAACACACAAAAATATATTTGTATGCTTTTTTTTTAAGGTTTTTAAAATTTATTTGAGAGAGAGAGAGAAGGATTGAGAGGGAGAAAAGGAGCAGAGGGAGAGGGAGAAGCAGATACCCTGCTGAGCAGGGAGCCTGACTTGGGGCCCATCCCAGGATTCCCAAGATCATGACCTGAGCTGTAGGCAGACACCCAGCCGACTGAGCCACCAAGTACCCCTGTACGCTTTTTCTTAACCCAGTATCTGGGTTTAATATGCCTTGGGTATCTTAATCCATTTACAAAATTGTGATAAATTATATTTTGGATTTTAGATATCTATTTTTATCAATTACTTACAAAGTCTTGCTATGCATTTTGTCATACATTTTAACATATGGACTATTTGGTGTTATTTCTTCTTGTGTAAATGGATTAAAACAATCTTAACTGATGCCAAAGGCATTTGATAAATTTAAATGGACATTTCTGATGAAGCAAATAGACATTAATGATGAAGTCATTAATCAGCATATTAATAATAGATATCATTAGAAGCCAAAAGCAGCAAATATTTATTAAAAGACTTTAAAGACAAAGACCTTAACACTAAATTAAAGAAGAAAACAAAGGAATTCAGTATTATAATATTGTTTAGAATCATTTGGAAAGATCTATCTAAAGCTGGAAAACAGTTTAAAAAGAAATAGTATGTTGTTAAAGAGCAAGTGTCCCTGATGTGTGTAAGGACAGGCAAACATGCCTTTTCCGGAGAGACTAGTACAGCCAATAGTGGAGAGAATGTTGAAACACTTCATAATAAGCCTTCTTTGGAGGCCAGTGATCTGGAGAACCAGGTGGACCAGACAAAGATGAGCTCTGTCTCTACTTCATAGGGAATAGGTTTATGACATTTTTACCAATAACAGAGTTTTTCAGAAGTGCTTCAGGATTCATAAACATTTAATTAAATTTTTAAAATAATATGTAATTATTTTAAACTGTATTTGAAAAATTAAACACACTAAAGTATTTTTTATAAAGTCAATAATTTTTTAAAATATTTTATTCATTTATTTGATAAAGAGAGGCACAGTGAGAGAGGGAACACAGGCAAGAGGAGTGGGCGAGGGAGAACCAGGCTTCTTACTGAGCAGGGAGCCCAATGCTGGGCTGGGTCGCAGAACCCTGGGATCATGACCTGAGTAGAAGGCAAATGCTTAATGACTGAGCCACCCAGGCACCCCACACTAAAATACTTTTTAATACCAAATTATGTAGCAGTCTTCAGATTTATTTTGAAATTTCCTTACTGTTAACCTGGGTTGCCTTGTGTTTAGTATAATTTGTTTGCTACTATCTCATGACATTTGCTCAGATTCTTATTCATTAGATATTTATTAGAAAGGTTGTAGATCTCTACAGAAATTTTCCTAAAAATCATTGCTGCTTATATTCACTCATAGAAAATTTGGGCACCTGAGTGACTTAGTTAGGTGTCTGCCTTTGGCTTTGGTCATGGTCCCAAGGTCCTGGGATGGAGCCCTGTTTTCCTAGGGCTCCCTACTCAGCGGGGAGTCTGCTTCTCCTTCTCCCTGTCCCTCTGTTCCTCCCTTTGCATGTCCTCTTTCTCTCTCTCTGAAATAAATAAATAAAATATTTTTTAAAAAAGAAAATAATGGAAGTCATTATAAACATATAGCCCATGTGTGCAAAGCTCAAATCAAAGCATCCTGGGGTTGCTGGTATATTTGCTTGTTAATGCTGCTTTCCAGCTTTCCAGAATACTATTCAGTAAATACTTGTGCTCAAGAAATATTTGTTAAAAAAAATAATGAAATTTTGAGCAAGGCTTAGTTTCTCAAGTTAAAAGGATTTCTTCTTCTAGTATAATGGAGGTGCAGTAAGTTGATTCATAATGCACTGAACTGTGATAATATCAAAATATAGATGTTGTAAGGACTTGTAACATTTGTTGCCACTGGAATAACTTTTATGATTATGAATGGTGTGATATTAATGGTGGACTAAATGATTAGAGAGAAATTTGGAGAAGGAGGACTTAGTACAAAATTTAAAAACAAATTGAAATTGGAAACTAGAAGTACAACTTAAACAGGCTCAAGATAAAATGACAAGTCATACTCTACTGGGATTAATTATTTCTTCAACTAGTTTAGATGTGTCTGATAATGCCATTCAATATTAAAAACAACATATCAAAATTTTTCACACAAAAAGACAAAGTAAAGACTATAAGAGTATAATGATAGTTAATTGGTCTTTGTTGTTGTGAATATGTTCCCAAGTCATTATAGTACCCGGCTGAATTTAGGATTTAAACTTAGAGTCAGAAGTGGAAAACGGGAATAAATGCAGAAACAAAACTCCAGTAATAGTTAGAGAATTTATGATGAATTGTGAATCAGGGATTTTAAGTTTTTGAGTTTTTTTCATTTTCATTATGTTGGTCTTTTTCTTAGAAGAGATATGATGGGTCTTTTGGGGTAGCACTAAAAGGGTGATCATAGGCAAATGCAATCAACTCTGTGTCTGGACTTAAAGTGAGTACTAGGGCTTCAGTGTTAGAGTGGCTCATTGCAATTTCCCATGGATAAAGGAAGCTTAGCCTTGCTTTATATGTATGCACCAAAGAAGAATATAGAAGAACATGGGGTGGTAGATCAGTCCCAGTAAAGTGAATTCCATTGAGTTATGGTGCTGTAAGAGAAGATTTTTTAAATTAAAATAATTTCACTCAGAGCAGTTCAGTATATTTTTAAAAGAAATACTATATGGGGCAAATGATACATTATATGTTAATAAAAAAAGAAAAAAATACTATATTCATCATATGGTACTTGGAAATTTCCAAGTATAAAGGGAAAAAATTTAATTGCTCTAAAGGTTCTCTACATATTTTAAATGTATTTCAACTTATCTCTACAGAGAATTTGCTCTCTTTCAGACAACTTAATATGATATTAGAGACAAACATGACACACCCAACTGAAATGTTGATTCTTACAGTAACTATAGATGGCTATCTCAGTAAGTACTTTTCTCAGTTTATCATTGGTGCCTTGGGAACTTTCTGTATCTTTATATGACTTATAAGTGAAGTGTTGTATTCCATGGAGGCAGTTGTGTTTCTGAATATCAAGTTTCCCTTTTTAAATTTATAACAAAATCACTATCAAAGACACTAATGGGTTATTATCTTTTCTTTTCAAACTAGTTATGGGGCTTTAATAGCTTGCACTTTTTTGACAGTATCATTTTTTCTTCTCCCTGACAAGGAAAATAATCAACCAATTATTTGTGAAGACATTTCTCTCTGTCTCTCTCTCTCTCTCTTTTTTTTTCTGGTTTCCTATTGAGAATGTCCTCTAAATTTAAATAAAGGACAATCTTCAAATTTGAATATGTTCTCAAAATCAATTTATTTCTCTGCTCTCCTCCTTTTATTATTGCTTCCATTCCCTAAGCTGAAGAATTCTTTATAAATATTTTCATTTTAAACACTTTAAAAAATTAAGTTAAAGACTGATACTTCTGGGACAAGACATTTGACTCCCTTGAATATCTAAATTTTACTTTGAAATAACTCAATCAGTATCAAAAGGAGTCTATATCATCACTGAAACCTAGAAAAATTCCTTCTAGTTGTCTGAAACTTAAAGGAATATTTTCCAAAAGAAAAGATGCAGGGTGAGTTGGGAAAAATGGAGCACAAACCAAATATATTTCAATGGGTACCAAAGGGAATTCCACTAGGATAATAAGTAAAATCTTTCCATCTTCTCTCAAAACACTCTCTAGAATGCTACTCACTTGCATTCTATGAGAGCAGGAACCAGAGATGAGGACAGGGTACAGTGGGCTCAGTGGAGAGAAGTAAATCTTACTACTGTCAGAACTTGTATCCTCCTTCACTGACTGTTTCAAATGGTCACCCCAGAATCTGCACAGTTTGTTATCCACCCCCACTCCCACACTACATAGCCTTTGGACCTCTCATTTTCCTCTGCCCCCTCTATCATACAAAATAGGGCTTCTTTCTTCTCCCTCAGCTCACACTTACTATGGGTCAAAGCCATCTGTCATGTAGTCTCAGATTGTATTGCATCTCCCCTTAGCAGCATTGCTGAGAGTTACTCTTATGAGAGTTTGCATAATTATTTGATTAATGTCTGTCTCTTGCACTAGAATGAAGCTTCATGAAGGTAGGGTTTTCATGTGTCTTTGCTCACCACTTTATAGCCAACACAGGTTGAGTAGACAGTGGACAATCAATAAATATATGTTGAAGGAAGGAAAGGTAGAGATAGGTTTTGAGCTAATGGAGGGTAAATGTGCAATAGCAAACTTGAAACTGAGAATTAGAAACCACTGCCTAAAGTCCACTAGTAATTCCTTGCCACAGGCAATTTTTCATCGTGCTATTCTTAGACTGCAGAGTATTGCAAGTTTATTCATCTTCTCATCCCACTGCTACCTCAGGTTTAGTTTGCCAAATTCTATTCTTTTTCTTTTTCTTTTTTTTTTAAAGATTTTATGTATTTGACAGAGAGAAACACAGCGAGAGAGGGGACACAAGCAGAGGGAATGGTAGTGGGAGAAGCAGGCTCCCTGCTGCGCAGAGAGCCCGATGTGGGACTCGATCCCAGGACCCCGGGATCATGACCCCAGCCGAAGGCAGACACTTAATGACTGAGCCACCCAGGCGCCCCCCTCTATTCTTTTTCTTTGCAGAGTAAATAATCAGTATTTATTTTACTTTTTGTTTATTTTTTACTTTTGGATCTTCATTGTTGTAACATGGCTGTTAGGTGAGGAGTATTTCTCATTTACATTCATGATCATAACAAACCTATTTCCTAAATATAGTTCTGTATTTCCCTGATATAAACAATGCTGATAAAATGTAAAACCAGAGCAATCAATATTTTTGTGAACAGAGTACATATGTTTTTAAAATCTATATTTATAAATATATTTGTACATGTAAATACGTAAATATATAAAATACATTTTGTAATATATAGGTATGAAATTAAGAGCAGTTATCGCTGAATGGTAAATATCATATTGTTATAGATATCTACAGTTTTAAAAATTCCTATGATGTGACAGTTATGTAATAATCAAAAAGTTACCAAAAAAGGGGAAAACTAAATTTTGATGATGATCTCTTTTTCCTCTTATTGTTTTTCAACAAACTAATCCAAGTATCTAATTTGATACAGGTTTTTAAACATGACCTCAAATTATATCAATTTTGAAATTGATTTACTTATCCTGAAAATTAACTCACACTATTAAATTAAATGGTTACATTATATCTTATTTTCTGCCAACCAGAGATTTAATTTGCTGTCTCTCCATTGTACATATAATTAGAAGAAAAAAGGCACTGATAATCCCATGCACATATAATTTTTCTACTGACAATTCAAACATTAAAGGAGGTAAGACAGGAGGTGTTTTCCATCCTCAGATTAGTTTATTCACTAATGAAGCCATTCTTTAGTTCATGCTAACTGGAAACTCCATTCCTCTGCCTTATCTAAAATAGGGAGGTCATTTACTGCATAGATCCTGTATGGAGCAAAAAAATTGTGCTTTATTATGTTATTCACGAATCTGCACCAGATCTTCCCTCTATAGTGCTGGCATTAAGTAGACTTTACTAACTTTCAAACAAACCATTCCATGTAGGGATGGGGATGCAGTGAGGGGGTTTGGATTTCTGCTTCAAAGATAGATTACAATAAGTAAAAATACCATGCGGTGAAAGCAAATGTCCTTAACTGGGTATTATAAATAACTTATTTCAACCAACAACATGAAATTCCTATGTTTCAGAGGGAAAATAAAAAGGAAAGGAAACGAAAGAAAAGAAAAAACACAAACTAGAACAAAAAGTAGACTCTAGGAGCGCCTGGGTGGCTCAGTGGGTTAAGCCTCTGCCTTCGGCTCAGGCCATGATCCCAGGGTCCTGGGATCGAGCCCCGCATTGGGCTCCCTGCGTGGCAGGAAGCCTGCTTCTCCTGCTACCATTCCCTCTGCTTGCGTTCTCTCTCTCACTGTGTTTTTCTCTGTCAAATAAATAAAATCTTAAAAAAAACAAAAAACAAAAAAACAAGCACTTTGAATGACACCTTGGACCAAATGGACCTCATAGATATATACAGAATATTCCACCCTAAAACAACAGAATACTTATTCTTCTTGAGCCCAGATGGAAACTTTTTCCAGAATAGACCACATACTGGGT
>CM053610.1:78937864-78962048 GCA_028646535.1 Procyon lotor | reverse complement strand
TTTTTTTAAGATTTTATTTATTTGACAGAGAAAAACACAGTGAGAGAGGGAACGCAAGCAGAGGGAATGGTAGCAGGAGAAGCAGGCTTCCTGCCACGCAGGGAGCCCAATGCGGGGCTCGATCCCAGGACCCTGGGATCATGACCTGAGCTGAAGGCAGATGCTTAATGACTGAGCCACCCAGGTGCTCCAAAAGCTCTTGTTTCTTGATTGATTTTCTGTTTGGATAATATGCCTGTTACTGAGAGTGGCATGTTAAAATCTATAATTAGTGTATTCATATCAATATGACTCTTTATTTTCATTAACCGTTGGCTTATGTAGTTGGCTGCTCCTATATTGGGGGCATAAATGTTTACAATTGTTAGATCTTCTTGGAGGACAGACCCTTTAAGAATGATGTAGTGTCCTTCTGTATCTCTGCCTATTGTCTTTAGCTTAAAATCTAATTTATCTGATAAAAGAATTGCTACCCCAACTTTCTTTTGAGGCCCATTAGCATGAAAGATGGTTCTCCTTCCCTTCACTTTCAGTCTGGATGTATCTTTAGTTTCCGAATGTGTCACTTGTTGACAGAATATGGATGGGTCCTGTCATTTTATCTGGTCTGCAACCCTGTACTGTTTTATGAGATCATTTAGGTCATTCACATTGAGAGTGATTATTGAAAGATAAGTTTTTATTGACATCATGTTGCCTGTGAAGTCCTTGTTTCTATAGATTGTAAGTTTCTGTTCTTTGTTACTCATGTGCTCTTTCTTCTTTTATAGAACCCCCTTAATATTTCTTGTAGTGCTGGCTTGGTCGTCACATACTCTTTTAACCCTGCTGGTCTTGGAAGCTCTTTATCTCTCCATCTATTTCGAATGTCAGCCTTTGCCAGACAAAGTCTTCTTGGCTGCATGTTCTCATTTAGTGTCCTGAATATATCATGCCAGCCCTTTCTGGCTTGCCAGGTTTCTGTGGACAGTTCTGATGTTTTTCTGATGGGTCTTCCTCTGTACATAAGGAATCTCTCCCCCCAGCTGCCCTCAGGACCTCTTGTCTAAAATTACAATTCGCAAATTTTACAATTTTGTGTCTGGGTGTCTTTCTAGACCAATTGATCTTGCGGTGTGTCCTTTCTGCCTCTAGGACATGAACACTTGTTCCATTCCCCAGATTGGGGAAATTTTCATTCAGAATTTGGTCAGCTATATCTTCTAGTATTCTGTCTTTCTCCACCCCCTCAGGGATTCCACTAATTCTGAAATTGAAACATTTCATGGTGTCATTTATTTCCATAAGTCTTTTCTCATGGTTCGTAAGCAGTTTGTTCCAGCCCTCCTTGTGACCTTTCTTCTCTTCCAGCTTGTCCTCTAGATCACTAATTCTATCCTTTTTCTCTGTTACTCTAGCTGTTAGACTATATAGATTAGATTTGATCTCATTGATAGCATTTTTAACATCTGCCACACTGGTTCTCAACTCCACCCTTAGAGATTCTATGTTATCATTAATGTTTTTCTCCATCCTAGCCATTGCCTGATAGTTATTATGCTGAATTCCCTTTCTGACATACTGTCTTTGTCCATATCCAATAGTTCTGAGAGAGAGGGCACAGTCTCTGGGTTTTTCCTCTGTTGGGTGTTCCTCCTCCTAGTTATTTTGATGGGAAGTGGTTGAGGGGATGTATAGCTGAATGTATCACCCACGATCCAGGCAAGGTGTACCCTGGAAGGTTTCAGAGCATTTTGAATTCACCACCAAAAAGAAAGAGAAAAGATAAAAAGAGAAAGAGAGAAAGAGAAGAAAAGAAATCCCAGATAAAATGAGCCCCCAAAATAAGATTTATAATGTATATAAACAAACATGAACAAACATAAAAACCGACAAAAGTAAATGACAAGAAATAAAAGAACCTAGTCAGAATGAACCCCAAGAATAAGATTTATATAATACCATAACATAAACAAATACACAGAAACAATGATAGAAGGGTAAGATGGGAGGGTGGTTATAAATCCTTAATGCAGACAAGGAAGGTTATTTCAGATCTTCCTGAGTGTATTGCTGTATTAAGCCTCTAGTTGTAATGTTAAGTAGTTTAAAAAAAAATTAAAAGACCAAGAATCATGAGAATAAATAAAAAAAATAGAAAAAACTTGTATCAATGAAATGTATAGGTTTTAAGGCATTCATTATCAGGAACTTAATATATGTTGGGGTTTTACAGTTCTGTGGGGACCCTGTGGTTATTGTCCTCTTGGTTTTGGCTTGTCTTCTAGAGGGGAGGGGCCTGCCATGTTGTTTTCCAGTCAAACTTGCTTGGGTTGAGTCATCCTTCTGGCTATCACGAGGCTTGGTTCTGTGGAAACCCGTTTTTGAAGCTTTTGTTTTCTGGAGGTTTTTGTTCTTTCACGGCTTTTTGCGGGCTTTTCAGAGGGTCCAAGCAAAGAATCTGCCCATACCCAGACCTTTGCCTCTGAGAGAAGCCTCAGTCTGCTCCCCTCTGGGTAGTCCAGAACACACAGATTCCCCTTCTCCAAACTCCGATCACACCGCAGCCTCTCACAGGTGGTGTGCCTCCCCAGCCCCCCTCCCAGTGGCCCAGCACCACTAAAGGTGCAAGTGATAGTGATCTGGGACATACTGGTCTGGGAAGCTCGTTTTTGGTGGCCACCATTGCTGGGACTGCTCTCTGGGCTCCCGTCCCACCCTAGGTGCAGTCTGCAGGGTTCCCTCATGCATAGCTGGGAGCACTCAGACTCTGGGGCTGGAGGGGGATGACCAAGGTCCTAGAGACCGCTGGCTAAGGCTCACACTGGCCTCTTTCAAGCTCTTGCAGGAGAGCACCCAGTCAACACAGTGATGCATGTAAAGGGAAGCTGCAAGCTCATGGACCACACCAAGTTCTCTAAGGCACTTACTGGGAGTGTACCCAGCCCACAAAGTGGTGCAAGCAGCAGAAATCTGCAGTTCATGGACCATGGACTGGACCCCCCACCAGTCTGTCTTTGACATTGTGGGGGGTGGGTGGTGTCGCCATGGTGGTGTGCTTCCTGGGAACATGGGCTTAGGCCTGTGCCCATGACCACCCACTTGCACTAGTTGCTTCTTAGGATCTTTTGCTCTTTTTGAGTGTTTTTAACCAGACTCTAAGTTAATGGTGTTCCCCAGCCACAGGGTACTTTTGATTGGGGTATTACTTTTCTTGGGTCGCTTCTGGTGGCTCCCTCCCCCTTCTCTTTATCCTCCAATATAGGTCCCAGGGTTCCCACTATCTACTGCTGCTTTCTGCTCCTGTAGAGATCCAGAAGTGAATAATCTTACTTCTCAGGCTGATTTCCTGGGTGTTCAGCGTGTTCTGGTAGATATCCAGCTCTCTTTGGAGGACAGGTTGGAACAGGGTCTCCTACTTCTCTGCCATCTTCCTCCAAGTGCCAAACATGGGTTTGTAAGAACCTATCACATTCTTTATTTTCTATGAGTCAAATTAGTTTTTATTTCAAGCCCCCATCACCTCAGGATGGTAGGAAATCTTCCCATAGTCAGAGTTATTCCTCTTACTAAAAGGCATGGGATACATAGAGTACCAAGACATTGGGGATGAGGGATGGGGAAGAGCCAACTCCCACTGATGATTAATGAGACATACAATATTCTTTGCCTTTCTCCCCAAATATTACAAATTCATGTTCTAACCACTTTCATGTGTCTGTTGGCCTTTTGGATGTCTTCTTTGCATAAATGTCTCTTCATGTCTTCTGCCCTTTTCTTAATTGGATTATTTGTTCTTTGGGTGTTGAGTTTGATAAGTTCTTTATAGATTTTGGATACTAGCTCTTAATCTGATATGTCATTTGCAAATACCTTGTCCTATTCTGTCGGTTGTCTTTTGGTTTTGTCGACTGTTTCCTTTGCTGTGCAAAAGCTTTTGATCTTATGCAAGTCCTAATAGTTCATTTTTGCCCTTACTTCCCTTGTCTTTGGCAATGTTTCTAGGAAGAAGTTGCTGCAGCTGAGGTCAAAGAGGTTGCTGCCTCTGTTCTCCTCAAGGATTTTGATGGACACTTGTTTCACTTTGAGATCTTTCATTCATTCTGTATCCTTTTTTGTGTGTGATGTAAGGAAATGATCCAGTTTCATTCTTTTTTATGTGACTATCCAGTTTTCCCAGCACCATTTGTTGAAGAGGCTGTCTTTTTTCCATTGGACATTCTTCCTGCTTTGTCCAAGATTAGTTGACCATAAAGTGGAGGGTCCATTTCTGGGCTCTCTATTCTGTTCCATTGATCTATATGTCTGGTTTTTGCCTGTACAATGCTATCCTGATAATTACAGCTTTGTAATAGAGTTAGAAGTCTGGAATTGTGATGCCGCCAGCTTTGGTTTTCTTTTGAACCCAGTCTAATTTTAGAATTTTGGAACGTCAAAACCATAAATTCTGTCTTCAGTAGGACAGCAGTTAGACCCTACTGTGTAGCCAGATGAGTTAAGTCAGCAAACAGATGTGTTAGTTCAATATGAGTGTGCCGCAAACAATAGTTTTTTCTTAGAGTACTCTGATTCAGACACTCTTTACAGAAGATTGGGTGAATTATAAAACAATATTGCTTTTTTAAAAAATATTATTTGAGAGAGTGAGAAAGTAAGCATGAGAAGGGGGGGTAGAGAGAGAAGCAGACTCCCCACTGAGCAAGGCACCCAATGCAGGACTTGAGCCCAGGACTCCGGGATCATGACCTGAGCTGAAGGCAGACGCTTAACCAATTTAGGCACTCAGGCACCCAATAATATTGCTTTTAAGAACAACTACTTAGCAATTAGATTTGATCTTCTTATACTTGTTATCTAAATTGTCAATAATTAGAAACTTAATAATGTTAGTGGGAAGGGTTGTGTTTAACTCAATATGAGCAGTTAAATTGTTATTTTTATCATAGCCAGCTCTTGTTCATACCCTTATTCATTATTTTTTTCTTTATTTGGAAATCCTTGACGCACACCTGCTGCTTGGAGAAATAAAGTGGCATTATTCTCCATTCCACTCAAACATGTGCTGCTTCATTGTGACCATTGAGGGGAATTTTTCAACTGTCAAGGGAATTTTTGTAGGTATTTAATAAAAATGAATGTTAAATTTTTGGCAGAGTCAAGGAATGGGAAATACTTGGGGAGGATTTGTCATGTGTGATTTATGGTTTCTCAAGTATGTTTTGTTGATGATAATGGGAATTACACATAATTAAATTAGTCTTGGGAAATGAGAAATTAAAGACAGATTCTTTTCCATCGTATTTCTTAAAGTTTTAATAGGTGAAAGTGCAAGTTGAATCTTCAAGAGGAGCAAATAGAATTTCTGTATATCTCAGAGTATTTGACAGTGAGCCATATTGTACTGGGTAATCTTGGGAAATTTCTGTATAGACTTGTATTATATTAGACTTGTAAATATCCTTAAAAATTATCTGACTGAACACATTTATTTTATAGATGAGGAAATTGGGACCCAGAAAGATCTCTAAATTTTCCTAAATTCTACTTAATTGTAGATAGAAAAAGGAATTCACATTCATGTTCCAGGTCAGAGATTTTTTTTCCCAACACATTATGCTCAGTTTTAGTAGTTAACTTCAGTGCCTTAAAATATTTAATTATAGGCTAATAGTGAATTTAATAAAAATTAGCTTTGTTATTCAAGTAAGGATGACAAATGAAGCAAAATATTGAAGACCCTATTGTCAGAGATTATAGCCTGCCTGTATTCTAGGGAAAGGTGACCTTTACATTTTCAAACCTTGAAAAAATTTCAGTAAGACATATAACAGGTGAGATAAGACTAGGGAACACTTCTTGTAATGTTCATACTCACTTGGGAAATGAGGGAATGGAATTTTAGTAGAACTCCAAAAACAACTCAAGCAGAAGAGAAAAAGTGCTAAAAGGTACACAAAGCAACAGTTTAAAGGCAGCTGATTGCCAGGACACAATCCTGGCACCTGGCGGGTTAAACTCCTGGTTAAGCTCCTGGTTAAGCTCCTGCCTTCAGCTCACGTCATGATCCCAGGGTCCTGGGATTGAGTCCCATATCCAGCTCCTTGCTTAGCAAGGAGCCTGCTTCTCCCTCTGTCTCCTTCTCTCTCTGCTTGTACTCTCTCTCTCTGGCAAGTAAATAAATAAAATATTTTAAAAAAGAAGCGAGGGAACTGATTCCTCTAGACTCTGAATGATGTATCACCAACAAAGGCATTCATTGTTGTGAAGTGGGGAGAATTCTTTTTCCAGCTAACTCTTTATAAGGATTGATTTACCAGTCTGTAGTTTCAATACTAGGTAAATAAACTCTTTATAATTTATGTCTTTGTCCTAGAAAGAATTTGTGAGAAATCTAGTATACAGAATCCTAAATCCTATGCTCCTGTGGCCACTGATCTATGTGATATCACTGGATACAGCACTGAGAAGAGCTTAGACATTTCAGTATTTTTATGAAGGTGAACAAGAACAAGAGAAAGGATGTGCATTGATTTGCTTTTCTGTTCTTTCTAATACAATATGTAGTGAGGCCCAGAGACTACCAGAGATATTTCTGTAATCTCTTGGTTTTGCCATTGATTTCCCATAAATCCACCTGGTATCAATTCAATGGAAAATTGAGTCTCTCTTGGCCATTTTGGAGTCTCTTTGATTTTTTCTCAAAAACCTCTGAAATTGGATATTACTTTGGTTCATTGTTAAACCATCTATACACTAGGTCAATAAACCAGTAAGCTTATTCTTTTTTTCAAATTCTAACCATACGTACACTACACATTAACATGATTTGCTGTATGTGCATTTACCACAATATTAGTGACAAAAATTCTCCCAATTTTTTGTCATCCTTTATAAAGGCAAGCGCCTTGAATCCTACAGAAAATAGCCCTTTTCTCAACTAAATCTGTCATTCATTTTCACAAAGAGAAATTATTGTTTTGTATTTAAAACAACAAACAAACTTTCCTTTTTCTCCCTTTTCTTTCTGTTTCTCATTATGTTTCCAGAAAGGTCCTTATTTGGAACTTTCATCAATGGGAACTAATGAAACTTATTTAGCATATTTGTTTCTCTAACCCAAAGCATCTTAGATATAATGATTTCTAAAGATCTAGAACACAACACATTGTTAGTCCTACAGTCCTTAATTAGAAAACGCAAGCAAATCTTTAGCACCAAATGTGAATTTCACAGCAAATAATGCTCTACTAAACCTCATACCATAGCATCATCCTCAAAGCAAAGTTATTCCAAGAACCAATCCTTAGTATAGTATACATAAGCAATGCTCCTAGTCTAGATATGGTGTTATTTGGGGAGAAAAAGAGAAGAGAAAGATGAAGTTTGTATTCTCAGGCAATATATGCAAATTCTCCAAAGTCCCACTAATGACCATATTCTTTAAGATGTTAATTGTGACATTAAAATTTCCTTATACTGGGTAAATTTTGTAATAATTACACTATTTCTTTCTCTCTGAAATCAAATCTTGCATACTTTAGAAATTTGTAAAATGTCAGTAATAGTTTGCTGATCTTTCTTGAGTCCACATTCTTCATTTATCTTTCAGTCTTAATCCCTTTTCATGTCCATTTTGAAGAAGCCCTCTTCCGTTAATGAACTAAAAGATCCTATCACTCATACATTTTCAGTCCTTGATTTCTTCTTAGATCCAGCATTGCTAATAAAAAGTCTGATATTGATAAGATTCTCCTGTCATATTATTTTCTTCTTTATGTTTTTATGATCTTCTCTGTAACCTTGTTGTTTTCATTCCTTACAAAATTCTTATGTATGTATGTATGTATGTATATATGTATGTATGTGGTATATATATGTATCTTCCATCATCTCTTAGCACATTTGCTTGAGCTATTTCTTTAATAATTTCTTCCCCTTTATTTTCTCTGTGGTCTCTTTCTATAACAACTAATAATTCATTATTAGACTTTTTACAAGGTTTTTTAAAAAATCTTTTATGTAGGACTTTTATCTCTCAGGCTTCAGTTCTTTACTTTTGGACTTTCCTGAATTTAATTGTCAACAATTTATTGATTTAAATAATAGAAATCACATTTTTAACTTATAATGATAATACCTTTTGTCCTAATTTTTAAAATTCCTTTTAAACTCATTTTGGTCAAGTTCAAGAGATGTGCTAATACCTTTAGTCTTTCTTTATTTACCAATATGAAAGTTTTATCTTTTCCACCTTTATATAATTATTTCCTTTGTTTATCTAGGGTATTTGTTTGCCATAATTTTGGCTTTTCAGAAACATGATGATTCGTGGTTTTCCATTCATTCTTTAAAATGTGGAACAGGGAATCTGTCTTATATTTTAGCTGGAATTTTCACTTCAAAAATTATATTCAAAATATTATTTTCGCTTATATTTTAGCTGGAATTTTCAATCCTGTGCTTTCCCCCTCGTCTGAGAGTTTTTGTTTTTATCTGCTGTTATCTCATTTTATTTTTATTTATTTATTTATTTAATTAAAAAAATTTTTATTTATTTATTTGACAGAGAGAGAGAGAGATCACAAGTAGGCAGAGAGGCAGGCAGAGAGAGAGGGGAAAGCAGGCTCCCCACTAAGCAGAGAACCCGATGTGGGGCTTGATCCCAGGACACTGGGATCATGACCTGAGCCGAAGGCAGAGGCTTTAACCCACTGAGCCACCCAGGAGCCCCTGTTATCTCATTTTAAAAATACTTCTTGTATTATTTTTATCTAACATAGATTTTAGGTTTCTTGTTTTGTCCTCTATTTGTCTTTGTAGCTCTCCCTTTGTGTGTGGTATAGACACACTTGGCTTTTGTATTTTATCTGGCCACCAGATGTTTTTTTGTGATCTCACTGTAGTCGGCATGTTTATGTCACAAACTTGTATTTATTATTATGGAGTAAGTGAATTTTATCTCTCAGACTCCTTTTGAGCCTCATGATGGTGAGTGGGTATTGTTGAATCTTTCTTTCTATCATCTAAGTTACCATGACTAGTGAGTAGGGCTTTCAGCGGTGAAAGTATACCTGACCCATCATCTTTCCCTTGAATTTTTACTGATACTCCTACAACAGAACTCATTCCATCTTAGTGGGATATATTCTCGGGGATATGATCTTACTCTTAGTCAGGAAATAGTTTGTTTTTCACAACTGAACTCGTTATTTGAAATCTGTTCTCATTTGTTACTCTTCTGGAGAATAAATAAGAAATTTGGGGGGGGGCATGGAGGGGGGTTGATTCTAATGTCATTACTGGAAAGTTGTAAACCATGTTTTAAAGAAGTAAGACAAGAATTTCCTTCTGTGTTCCACCTATGTCTTTTTCACACATATGCCGTTATTTCGGTAAATCTTAATTTATATATATTTTTGCTATTAGCTCTGCTACTTAATTTATTATCAGTTATTATCTCTGGGTAATATACTCTTTCTTCTTTTCCTTTCTATGTTTGCTCCTGTCTCTTTAGTTTTTTTTTTTTTTTTTTCCTTTCTTTGAAGAGCTATTGAGGGGGCAAAAATGGACTTTTACCCTCATGGAAAAAAGTTTTCCATGATTTTTTCTAGATTTAGGCATTTACCTGTTTTCCGTTACCAGCTGTAGCAATCAAATGAAGAGGCCATAGTTTTTATTTCTGGTACTCTCTGTGGGGAGGACCAGGGGTGAACTGATCTTAAGCACTTATTTCAGCACTCTAAGGTTTTCAACTAATTTAAAGGAAAAAATTGCATTGTCTATTTCATAGGGTTATTATGATTAAATAGTCCATGTATTATAATATAATGTCTTATGATTTAAAAACATGAGGCCAGGAGTGCCTGGGTGGCTCAGTCAGTTAAGCATCTGCCTTGGGCTCAGGTCATGATCTCAGGGACCTGGGATGGAGTCCCACAGCGGCTCCCTCCTCAGTGGGGAGTCTGCTCTGCATCCCTCTGCTCATCTTCCTACTTCTCTGCTTGTGCTCTCTGCTTTCTTTCCTGCATTCTCTATCTCAGTTTTTCAAATTAATAAGTAAAAAATATTTTAAAAATGAGGCCAATGTGATTTTTTAAAAATTTACTCAATTTTGGTGGTAGGAACATGAGGATTTGCTATATTCTTATATTTACATTTTTAAACTAAAAAGTAGCAGATGCATCAAAACCTCTGGGTAAAGGGTTTAAAATAATATTCAGTATCTACATCTTAATATTTTTATATATAACATATATTCTATTTCTGTGAGAAAATATGATTAAATAACACTGATTGCCTGTTTTATTACTTAATAATATATCTCAGCATAGATGTATAATAAACCCCTTTTGAATGTAGGTATGACTAAAAAAAATAATTGCAACTATTTTTAAGCAAAAGTTATCTGAATCAATTTTCAAATCAAAAATATTTTCCTAAAAAGCTAGTAGCAAATATTTTATGGTGTAGGGGACATGAATTAAGAATGTATCTCTTTTAAAAATTGAAGAAAAAATAAAAAAAATTGAAATTATTTTAAGTGGAACACTAGATTTCGCTTCATAACTAAAATTCCACTACCCACAGGTTTCATAAATTTTGTTCAGATTGTTCTAGATATAGTTAAAATGGGAGGCCTTAAATAAATTTCCCCCACATAGTATTTTTAGTGTATTTTATAAACATGTTTCTTTCCAGCTGTGTATGAAATTATTTAATCAATTTTTCTTGTGTTGTATCTGGTGGAAATAGAGCATTCTATTACAAAATGAATTTTTAAGTGGGAAAGTAAGAAAAATTTGTAACCTTTACCAGTTCTGCCAAGTTCATACATAAAGATCTTAGACAATAGATAAAATTTTAGAGCTAAAGCCTCCTGATCTTCCAGTTCTTCTGAATCTCACTAACTTTAACTGAACATCCTACTAGTACAAAGCTCTGTGCAACACTGCATGACATAAAGGTTAGCATCTGTTACCCTCCCCTCACCTTTTCAAGAAGATTTTTATTATCCCCATGTAACAAAGGAAAATGGAGTAGTTTAGGTACTTAATCAAATTACCCAAGGAATTATAGTGCAAAGGTATAAAGTGGAGAATGTCACCTCAAACTGTATTCTGTGATCCTAAGGTTAGTGCTGGTTTTATTATACCTTGATACTTATATTTTTGTAATTCATGCTCAAGAGAGATAAGTGACTTGCCCAACATGTATTTTAAAAAGGGCGGGTGAGATTGAAGTAGGCACTCTTTTCATTCCCAGGCCAAGTTTACTTCACTGTGTGTCAAACAACTGAGCCACTTATATGGCAACTGAGGCAGGGGAATGGTAAAGGAGACTGGCATTGAAAATTAACTATAGGAAGTCACATCATACATGCTTTAAAATTAAGTGAAATTTAAATGCTTGGTCACAAAGCCAAATATTTTCAGTTCTATACATTGTAGCCAGGCTGTTTGTGGTATTTTACTGCAACCATAATAGGAACTATAACAGATGGGATGAAAAGTTGATAACCAAGGATGGCAGATCCAGCTATCCCTAAGGAAATGTGATTTAAAAAGCATCTTGATAAAGACAGGAAGACCAACTGAGCTAAAACAGCTGCAATTGCAAAGCAAAGTAACAACTCAGATGTATCCTTTTTTTGATGTGCATTCTCTTGACAATATAACTGTCCACAGAAGGAACAGAAGGGAGTGTGTATGTGTGTGTGTGTGTGTGTGTGTGTGTGTGTGTATTCTGCAGACTTTAGGCAAAGTTTGCACAAAGAATATCAGCAGCTTCTTAAGAAGCTGAATAGTAAGGCTTTTTCCATTGTTCTTCCTTCTTCAAGTCTCCCAGTCATACAGATAACATATTGGCTAACTTTATTGTGAGCATATGGTTAAAGAGTGTCTCTTCATGAGGAGGAATTAATTTATGTCTGCACCTGGTAAGAGCAGCTAGAGAATCTTCTGCTTAACAAAAAAAGTTGGCTAGACTAATGGAAGTGGAAAATAATGCTCAACATGAATTTATAAAACAAGGCTGTTACTAATAGATATTAATCAGAATCTTAAAGAGAAGCAAAATTTTAGCTACTTAAATATAGTGGGTAAAAACAAAACAAAACAAAAACAACCCCCAAAATACTCTTTCCTTCACTGCCAGCCCTTTGCAGAATAAAATGGCCAAATACTGGCAAGGAAGTTTGCCAGACTTCAAGGTCTGACTGCACCAGGGATATATCTATATCATTTTAATTGATGTCCTCCATAAACAGATAGTAGAGAATCATCTTTTCTCCCATATGTTATTTTACAAGCCAATACACCTGACCTTAGATCAGGCACACTGTATCAGAATTTTGAGAGACAAGGGCAAACTTGCACAGTAATCTTGTCAGCAAATTACCCATAGGGGATCTTGGAGATATGTTGTCACTGAACTTTCAGATTCCTCATATTTTTACTTGCTACTAAAGTTTGTCTTGTGATTAGAAAACCCAATAAAAGGTAGAGTAGCATTTTACTAGCTAATTATGGATCAAAATAGTTCTACTTCAAGGAATCTTAGCTGAGTCAACAATTGTCAGAAAATTTATATCCAAAAAATATAATATGAAATAGAAGAGAAGGCATAAAATGAATAGACAATGTAAGAAAATGTTTTGCTTCACACATTACCCAGGAGACAAGAAGTCTTGAAAAAGTTTTATATCTGTCTGAAATGTAGAAAATGCAAGAATATTTTACTCCCTACTCTTAGAACCTCTTCGGTGTCACTCCCAAGTCAACATTTCAGATATCTCTGTGGAATTACAGTGTCGAATTTTTATATTTGCTTTTACCTTTGCTAGAATTATTTAAAACTTAGAAGAAGTTGCTCTATATGTAAAAGTAAAAGACATTGTAATTGAGAGCAATATTCTAAACTTTTCTTAGCTTTTGATGCTGAAGATGGATTCAGGGCTAGTAACTGAAAGTGATGGTCACATATATCCCTAACAAAATGTGGTGATGACGTTTTCATAATTTTTTACTTAATAACTATTACTTCAACCTAAAAAAACAAACAAACAAAAAACAAGTGAATAAAATGAAACAAAGATTCTAGGCTTCAGTTAATAGAACATTTGTTTATAGATGCTTTTTAAAAGCTTTTGTTTTTCACAGAAGGTATATTTGTGAATTGTTTTCTAGGTTAATAACTTGTACACTGAAGGTTCTTTGGGATATTATTTTTAGTCAATATATATTTTTAAATTTATTAGAAAGAAAGAAATACACACATTATGTCTTATCACTTGTTTTGGAGACAACTGAATTCTATAAAATTGACAGTATTTATTACATACATTAAAGATAATAAGTACCTAAAAACATGCTATCATGATTTCTGTTTGATATATGAAGGAAATCTGATGCTATATATTTATTGAAAAAGTAATACCATAAAACATATATTATACAAATCAAGCAAGTAATAATAATTATAAAGACAATGATAATATAATTATAATTGTTATACTTCTCAGTAAAATTGGAAATCTGAACATATTTTCTCTTTACAATTTCTGCCTAAAAGCCAAAGGGAATATATGATAAATTTAATGGCATACATTGCTGACACCAGGTAAGCATGACTGATTAATAAACATCAAGGCTTTTCTACAATGCGTTCTGTAGGTATGATGGGTTAAATGTAAAAACAACACACCTATTCTGTTTGACATGTAATGAAAATAATTACATATGAAATTAAGTGGAAGGAAACCCATTAAAATGGGAGGGTTTTAAGCTGAAATGCCTGCTTGGGAAGCAAGAAGGATACATGGCATGCATGCAAAGGGTCAAATTCAAGCAAGAGAGCTCCTGTAGTTGTGCTTCCTGGCTTCTTTTTGGATGCTCATGACAACAGTGGTACCACTGGAAAAGAGAGTTTTGCATTCCTGACTATCATGCTGTTAATATCAGAGTTGAAAATTTGAAGGAAGTACAACATGAAAGCTCCTAGTGCTGCACAGGTAATTGCATAATTATAGGGAGAAGAAGAGTTTATAAAACATGAAGTTGCTGGTTAAAAGGACTGCATTGTTGGGAAAAGAGGAAAGTGGTCACCCAAGGACTTAGGTTCAGCACACCACTGTTCTTTATCCTAACACAATGACAGGTTTTAATTTATATCAGAGTAACCCAAGATCCCCTTCAAGATTTTTCATGATGATTGATACAAATAGAGATGCTTTCTCAATTTCAAGAAAGGAAGATGAGACATTATGTTCTTTAACAGGAGAGGATACCTGTACTAAAAGTTATCAAATAAGAAAGATGTTTTTGATGTTTTATTTCCATGAATAAGCTTCAAGCCTTTATAGATCTTCAATGTTATACCCTCTTTGTTCTTAAGAACAAATACTGTTAACTTCCTTTATTTTCACATATAAATCTGACCTCTTCTGAAATGTGTAGTTGACCCTTTTAATATATGTTATCAGTATACCTTTCAAGTAGGCTCTTTAAAGTTTGGTAACTTGTGACTGTAAGGTCTATTTCCCACCCACCCTGAAGATCTATTCATTTATGTGCAAGTGGCTTTATCATACTCTATGACTTATTAAACTAACTATAGATATAAAATCTCCATTCTTCATCTAAGCTAAAAGATTTCAATAGGGATGTTCAGAGACTGACAGAACCCATAACAACTCAATTCAGCAGTTATATTCATGTCCCTCAGAATAAGCAAAGAGAAAAATAGCATTAGAGATATGAATATGAATGCACTAAGCTGTTAAATATGTGTGGAATAACTTGAAATTTTAGAACACATATCTCCATAAAACATTCTGCAAAGTATAAACTAAATCTTTTGAAAATACTTAACTTCTGTTTGCAACTGAAATTTTGAGAATATTTATGCTACATATGATACCAATTTAAAATAATTATGATGTAGTATAAGGGATTATCAGAATAGAAACTATAAAAATCAACCTCACAAAACTTAAAGACAAAAAAATTTTTCAAAGAAATCATATGAAATAATTCAAACATTAAAAATAAATCTGAGAATAGCCAGAGACAGAACTGCATATAGAGAAGGAACCCAAACTATAAGTACAGATGCTAATAACTATGTATAAATTTTTTTAATTAAGAGCTAAAGAATACAAAAAACAAATAGTCAACACTGTAAGAAGTCAACAGTGTAAGAGAAGGAACTTATCCTGAACTAAAACATAATGGGGAGGAGAATTTTCATACACATATACTTGAGAAAAAAATATATTACACAGGTAGGCACATAGTGAGAAAATCACAGAAGTTCCAGCACAGAGTAAAAAGTAAGTAAATAATAAGGCACTAAAATAAATGAAACAGATTATCCAACCCCTTTCTTTCCATCCCCCCAAGCCACAAAATAATCTGGTGGGCAACAGACTTGTCCATAATATTAAATATCTTGAGGTAATTATTTTAGCCCATTTGGGCTGCTATAGCAAAATAGCACAGACAGGTTCAGATCCAAGATGGGGACATAGGAATTTTCTGAAAACCCATCTTCCCCTGCAGGCACTTTGAATTTACAGCTATACACACAGCAACTTTGTGTGAAAATATACAGAAACTAGCTGAGCAACTCCTGAATATAATATACTCACATCATATATATTATATGTAAATATAATATACTCACATCACCCACTTTGAAATGGGTAAGAATGGCTAAGAAACATGCTCTCAGGATACCCCAACCCCAGCATAGAGCCATACAACCTGGGGAGAACTCCCAACTCCTAGCTTCTCCCTGAGAAATGAGGTGTTTGGGCCCAACATCTAGTATTCCAATTTTTAAGACTGGAGATGGGCACCCCAAACACCCAGGTCTGAAAGCCAATGGGGTTTATATCTGTGAGAATAACAAGACTATAGCAAACACAGAAGTAATTTTAAAGGGCTCCTGAAGACTATCCCCCAGGCTTACCACAGAGAGAGCAGACAAAAAAACTCCTAGCCGCCAGTCTTATCCTGGTAGAGACCTATTTGCATACTTTAAAAGGAACAAAAAGAAAAAAGAATTAAAAAGAGTGAAGATAGCTTAAGAGACTTAAAGGGATATGTCAAGCAGATGAGTATACACATTACAAGGTGCCCAGAAGGAGAGAAGAGAAAGGGACAGAAAGTTTATTCAAAGAGATAATGGCTGAAAATTTCCTAACCAGGGAAAACAAATAGACACCCAGATCCAGGAAGACCAGACTATTTTAAATATAATGAAAACAAATGGACCCACACAAAAACACATTATAATTAAACTGTCCAAAATAAGACAAGGAGACAGTGTTACAAGAGAAAAACAACATATTATTCACAAGGGAACCCCCATAAGACTATTCCCAGATTTTTCAGCAGAAACTTCCAGGCTGAAGAAAGTGGCACGATGTATTTAAAATGCCGAAAGAAAACAAACAAAAAACTGCCCACCAAGAATACTTTACCCAGTAAGATTGTCCTTCAGAATTGAAGGAGAAATAAAAGGTTTTCCAGACAAACAAAAAACTTCAGAGGTTCATCACCACAAGAACAGCCTTATAAGAAACATTAAAGGGAATTCCTTTAACCCAAACAAAAGGGTTCCAAACAGTAACAGAAAAACATACAAGAGCGAAGATGGATACTCTAATGTTGTAGTGATGGTGGGTAAGTCACTTATAAATCTACTATGAATGTTAAAAAATGAAAGTATTAAAAATAACTATAACTACAATAATTTGTTATGATAACAAGGTAAAAAATGTATATTGTGACATTAAAATCATAAAATGTGAGAAAGGTGTAAAAATCTATAATTGTATGTCAAAATTAAGTTCTTATCAGTTTAAAATGGGTTTATAAATATAAGATGTTTTATGTAAGCCTGATAACTGTAAAGCAAAAACATATAATAGATACACAGAGGATAAAAAGAAAGGAATCTAAGCATACCATAACAGAAAATCATCAAATAACAAGGGAAAAAAAGAAAGATGGAAAAAACAACGGAATTATAAAACACCCAAAAAACAATCAACCAAATGATAATTTTAAGTCCATATCTATAAAGAATCAATTTAAACGTAAATAGACTAAGTTCTTCAATCAAAAGTCATTGAATGGAGGACTGGTTAAAAAAAAAAAGACCCAACTCTATACTGTTACAGGAGGCTCACTTCAGCTTTAAGAAAACACACAAACTAAAAAATGGAGGGAGAGAAAAAGCTATTTCGTATAAATGGAAATCAAAAGAGAGAAAGAATAGCTATATAAGAGTAACTATACTTATATCAGACAAGACAGACTTAAGCTATAGACTATGATAAACAGCAAAAAGGTCATTACATAATGAGAAAGCAGTCAATTCCACAGGAATACATACTATTTTAAATATATAATCAAGATGGGAACAGCTAAATATATAAAACATATTTTAATACACCTGTAGGGTGAAAACAACAGCAATACTAAAAAAGTAGGAGACTTCAATACCCAACTCTCAACAATGAAAAGATCATCTAGACAGAAAATCAGTAAGGAAACATTTGGCTTAAACTACATGTTGTACCAGATGAACTTAATGGACATTTACAGAACATTCTATCCAATAACAACAAAATACACATTCTTCTCAAGGGCACATGAGCATTCTCTGAGATAAAAGGGAATTTATGGCCTTTTATGTGGCCTATGCTAGGCCACAAAACATGTTTAATAAATGTAAAAAGATTGAGGTAATATCAAATATCTTCTCCAACCACTGTGGTATTTATGAAGCATGAGGAGGCTGCTCTTGGACATTGGTTGGCAATTATTTTTTGGATTTGACACCAAAGGCGAAGGTAACAAAGGGAAAAATAAGTAAGTGGGATCATATCAAACTAAAAAAGGTTCTGTACAGTAAAGGAAACCATCAATAAAATGAAATGGCAAGCTATGGAATGAGAGAAAATATTTGCAAATTATACATCTGGTAAGAGGTCAAAATCCAAAATATAAAAAGAGCTGATACAATAGAAAAAATTAAATTAAAATATGGACAGAGGAACTGAATAGAGATTTTTCCAAAGAAGAGTTATAGATGGCCAATAGATACATGAAAATATGCTCAACACCAGTCCTCAGGACTGAGATTTTATCTCCTACCTATTTTAATGATTATCATCAAAAAGAGAAGAGATTATAAGTTTTGGTGAGGATGTGGAGAAAAGAGAATACTTCTGCACTATTGCTGGGAATATATATTGGTACAGTCACTGTGGAAAACAGAATGGAGTTTTTTTGGTAAAAATTAAAAATAGAACTACCGTTTCACCCAACAATTCCACTTTTGGGTATATATCCAAAGGGAATGCAAACAGAATGTCAAAAGGTATCTACACTTGCATGTTTGTTACAGCATTATTCCCAATAGCCAGGATGTGAAAACAACTTAAGTGTCCATCAGCTGACGAATGGGAAATTATTTTTTATGTCTACACAATAGAATATTCTTTAGCCCTGAGAAAGTAGGAAATCCAACCATTTTTGACATCGATGAAACTTGAGGTTATTATGGAAAGTGAAATAACCTAGACAGACATTGACAAATATTGCATAGTATCACTTATATGTGGAAATTTAAAAACAAAACAAGTCATACTCAAAGAAACCTAATTAAGAGAGTGACTTCCAGGAGCTGAAGGTTAAGGTAAATAGGGACATTTTAGTAAAAGATTACAAACTATCATTTATAAGATGCGTAAAGTCTGAGGATCTAATATGTAATATGGTGACTGTATAGTTAGTAACTCTACTGTGTAGTTGAAATTCACTAAGAATAGAACTGAAATATGCTCATGAAAAGATGAATATTTGATATGATAGATGTATTAACTACATGGTAGAAATCATTTGACAAATATACATATATCAAATACATCAAATCATCATGGTATATCTTTTAAATATCTTATAATTTTATTGTTAGTTATAGTCCAATAAAGCTGGGAAGAAAACACCACAAACTGAGTGATTTACTAATAGGGAAATTAATCTTCATTGTTCTGGAGGCTGAAGTTCAAGTACAGGGTGCCAGCATGTTTTGGTTCTGGTGAGAATCTGAAGATTGCCAGTTCCTTACTATATATTTGCATAGTGAAAGGGGTTAGGGAGCTCTGTGGGTTCTCTCTGATCAGTGCAGTAATTCAAAATAAAAGTTTTGGGTGGACACATTCACATGAATTCAGTGATGAAACAGATTCAGGACTTATTGTTCGAAAATAGAAGTTTGTAACCTAAACCTAGTAATGTTTTTGTACAAAAAAAAAAAAGCAAAATAAAAGAGAAATATTCCTTCCATGTAGATTTTCAGTTTTAAAAATAGTTTTGCATTACAGCAAACTTATGAAAAAGTAATCAAAACTCAATTATTTATCATAAAGACATCACATTATTCTCCACTCATATAATAAATAATGCCCAGCAACTCAGGCCCTCTTTACACATCAACTTGATCACTGTTCTACCTGTCTTTGTTGGAGAGTAACAGCATAGTAATTTTTATAGTAATTACTTCTTTCCTTAATAGTTTTGCCACCTGTGGTTATACCACCTGTTAAAATTTCGGAAATTAGTTTCTCTTTTTTTTTCTACTTTTGAACCTTAAGTAAATGGAATCATAAAGTACTCTTTTGTTTTTAAGATTCATATATATTGTTTTGTTTGAATGTAGTTTATCGTATTTCAGTATTCCAAATGATACAATTTATCCACTTGCTTAAGGACAAATGAGTTGCTTTCTTTTATAACTATTGTGAGTAATATGCTTTTATAATTCTGGTGAGCGTAAGCACATATTTCTGTAGGGTAGGTAACACGTATAGGCTAGGTAATAGGATATATAATATTCTCAGTTTCATTAGGTGATTTTCAATTCCCTGATTAGTAAGTAAAAGTACTCTCCAAAGAGTACCTTTGATTGTAGTCATTCTACTTAAGGAGTGATAGTTGTTGCTATTTCAAAGTCTATTCTAAATAAAATCCTTTGTCAATTTTATTTAGTTTAGATACCTTTTCTTACTCTTTAGTTTGTCAGTTTTCTCTGTTAATAGAGTTTTTGATAAATATAAGTTCTTAATTTTAATATGAAATTTATCAATATTTTTCTCTGAAGGAGTCTATTTTCTTTTAATCTTTTTTATACCCCAATTTCAATACAATAGTCTCATATATCTCTAATTCAGCTGGAATAAATTTTAATTTAGCATAAAGTATACTTTCAGTTTTACTCTTTTCCATGTATACACCAATTGTCCAAATACAATTTGTTGAAAAAATTGTTTTCATTGGTTCAGTGCTCTTTTGTTAATTAATATCCCTGTATGTATGGGTCTGTTTCTAGGCTTTCTTTTCTGTTTATTTGACTTTTATCTAAGCTTTCAACCTTACCACACTTTTTCAATGATTTTAGCGTTACAAGTTTCCAAATCTATATTTTTTAATCTCCAAGAATGCCTTGGATATTCTTAGCCCATTACATTTTAGATTCAATCTGCCGTCTTTGATGGAAAATTAAATTTGTCCTTTTGTGTTTGAAATTTTGTATGGTGGTGCTAAATGACAAACAAGCATCAAAGCTAGGACTTCAATTTTCTGTTTATTTGTTTTGTTTTGATATGATAGATGGGAAGGAATCCTTAGGAATAGAGTTTGGTATAATTTTTCAGTACTTTATTTCATTGCATTATTTATAAATATAAGTGGTTAATTAAAACTAAATAATCATAATATGGATTTTATAGGCCAAATCTTTATACATATTTATCCATTCATCATCCATATAATTCATATACATATGTGTGTATCTTTATATGCATCCATACATATATACAACGTATGAAACTACAGTTATATCATATTATATCTGTATATCTATACCTATTTATATTTAAATATGTATTGTATATGCATGTATAGAAATTAGATACATATATATATATATATATATATGGACAGATAGACATATAAATATTTAGATATGTCAAAAGTAGTGACTTTTAACCACATTTGAAGTTTCATACAGACTTAGTGTCATTTACTAATATTCAAGGATGACTACAATAAAAGGTACAAGTTGGTGAGGATGTAGAGAATTTAGAACCCTTGTGTACTGTCAATAGGTATAAAAAATGGTGCAGCAACTATAGAGGACACTATGGAACTTCTGCAAAAAGTTAAACATAGAATTGCTATTTAATCCAGCAATTCCTCTTTTGGAAATATATATCAAAGAATTAAATGTAGGGTCTTAAAGAGATACTTGTAGCTCCATGTTCAGAGCTACATTATTTACAATAGCCAAAAGGTAGAAGGACCCCAAATGTTCATTCATGGGTGAATGGATAAGTAAAATGTGGTAAATATATACAGTGAAATATTAATTTTAAAAAGGAAGGAAATTCTGACACATGGTGCAACATGGATGAACCTTGAGGACAGTATTATAAATTAATTAAGCCAGTCATAAAAAAGACGAATACTATAGGATTCCACTTTCAGGTACCTAGAGTAGTCAAATCCATAGAAACAGAAAGCAGAATGGTTGCTGGGGCTTGGGAGGAATGGGAATTATTGTTTAACGGGTATTGTTTCAGTTTTGCAAGACGAGTTCTGAAGATTTCAATGTGAATTTACTTAACACAACTGAACTACATGCTTAAAAATATTTAAGATGGCAATTTTATTATGTATATTTTATAATTATTAAAAAAACTAAAAAATGTATTCAATTATAAATGGAAAATGGAAAATAAATTTTAGAATACAAAACTGACTGCATAATCTGTTAAATTCTGGAAGTTTGGAAGTTATAGTGAGAATGCACTTCCGCTTCAAATTGCAGAGGTTCATATAATTAAAAAAGCAAGGGGATCCCACAGCATAGGTCATCCACATGTTACCCAATTCTCTTTGCCTTCAGAAATATAATTAACTATAATCAGTTTGCATCCCCACCCATAGATTTTTATAAATTTTGCAACGTCTTTTCTTTTGACTTACTACAATTTATGGTCTCAGTTGAGCCAATTTGTTTGACTGAAATATTGATCCAAGAACCCAATATATCACTATTTCAAAATCTTCAAAATACCTATTCCACAAAGCCCCTGTGATTAGACTGACATTCTCAAGATTTGTTAGGGAGGGGAATCATGGCAACACAAAGGACTGCTAAAGGTTTTAAGGCATAACCCTTTTAAAAATGTCCATCAACAGCTCTAGACTATGTGGTAGCATTTGCCTTTCAATCCACCCTGAGCTGTTTTGTTGTATGATTCTTTCTATTCTTTCCTTTTCTTTTTCCTTCATTTGTTCTCTATGCTTTTTAGGATCATAAAAGCAAAATTTATTGTGTGTGTCATACAGAGCATATTTCTTTCCCTATTTTTCAAGCCACACATTAGGTGAAAAGCTGTGGGAATTTTGCATGAGGGGCTCACTTTTTAACTCAAGTCTAGGGCATTTTTTCAAATAAAGGCAGTGTTATTCTTAAGAGGAATCTGATAGAATTATTTCCACATAGTTATTGTAAAAGAAAAATGTTTTCAATCAAATATTAGTAAATGCCATTCAGCTATCTAGGAAAAGAATCCATAATCCCATTGGGATGTTACAGAAATGCTCAGGCATTAAAATGAATGAATGAATGAATGACATGCAATACTGTAATTTTTTAAAAAAACTGTAAAATGTAAAATACTTTAAATTTAAAAATGTTGAATACTTAAAATGATTAAAGGAAAACATGATTTTAATAGATCTGAAAACAAAGGGCATAAAAATAAAAACAAAATAGTAGAAAAATACTACAATTATTTTTAGTATAAAAGAGAGTTTCACATCCTAGCAATATGAATTTTTAAATCATACTCAAATTATTAGCCAGTATTTTGTTTTATTTGAAAAACCAAGGCTTTTTTTTCCTGTTAAATAGGAACAAAACTGGAATAGCTGCTATCACTGCTATTATTTAGTATTTTTGGTATCATTCTATTCAATTTATTTTAAGAACTGAACAATTAATAGTTACAAATATCTGAATGAAGGAGGCATCTTACTATTTTTAAGTGATTATCTGTTTCATTCAAGAGAAACAGGCAAACTGAAAGAGCAGAGCAAGGCTAACTCCATTTTGTGCTACACCCGCCATCTTGTGTATAACCCCTACGTGATCTGCTCCTGAGAAAGGTCACAGAATGTCAGAACATTGCCTAGCCTGCCCTTGAGCTAGTTTGAGTTAGCCCATGGGAATGCGGAACCCCTAACCGACACAGTATGTAAACCCCGCCTCTTGCAGGGCAATTCTGACCAGAGTGATAGGCTAGTTCAAACAGCTACTATAGGGCAAATTGCAATTCAAATAGCCACCTGCATGTGGCCTAACATGACTGTGCAACTTCCTGTGTGTGTTACCATCTCAGTGGCCACTGGCCCCTATAAAACTGCGGTGCTTTTCGAAACTCGCTCTCTTTCTCTACATCACGCCGCTGCGTTGGTGAGTGTGGCAGACTGAGCTTGAGCTAGCTCGAATAAAGGCTCTTTTGCTTTTGCATCGGACTCGGCTCCCTGGTGGTCTTCGGGGATTTCAAAATCTGGGCACAACAAAACAAATGATTATTATCCAGTGCTAAAAAAATAATTGTTATTAATTTTTTGTATTAAATCAGATTTCTAAGAATTCAGTGATAGTAATTTTCTAAGCTTCTAAAATCTTTATTCCTTTTAGAAGAAAATATCTATCATTCAATATTTAGTATGCAGAGATTATGTTGAACATTTTACAAAAATTATTTTATAAGTAGATACTACTATCCACATTTTACACATAAAATATTTTTCAGATAGTTTAAGAAAATTACCCATGTTTATGTAGTTTTCTTTTCTTTTTTTTTTTTTAAGATTTTATTTATTTGACAGAGAGAAACACAGCGAGAGAGGGAACACAAGCAAAGGGAATGGTAGCAGAGAAGCAGGCTTCCCACTATCAGGGAGCCCAATGTGGGGCTCGATCTCAGGACCCTGGGATCATGACCTGAGCTGAAGGCAGACGCTTGATGATTGAGCCACCCAGGTACCCCGTTTATGTAGTTTTCTAGTTGGATTTCAAACATTCCAGGTTTAAAATTTTTCCTTTTTAATAATTCTGC
>CM053610.1:78902985-78937364 GCA_028646535.1 Procyon lotor | reverse complement strand
CTTTATATATCATTTATACTTATTTTTAAAATTTTGTTAGTGATTATCCTTTGCAATACACATTTTTAATTAATCTAGTTTATCTTTAAAGATTTATTTATTTTAGGGGTGCCTGGGTGGCTCAGTGGGTTAAAGCCTCTGCCTTCAGCTCAGGTCATGATCTCAGGGTCCTGAGATCGAGCCCCGTATCAGGCTCTCTGCTCAGCAGGGAACCTGCTTCCCTCTCTCTCTGCCTGCCTTTCTGCCTACTTGTGATCTCTCTCTGTCTGTCAAATAAATAAATAAAATCTTTACAAAAATATTTATTTATTTTAGAGAGAGAGAAAGAACATAAGAGCATGAGTGGCAAAGGGATAGAGAAAGAAGGAGAGAGAGAATCTCAAGTGGACTCCCTGCTGAGCATGGAATTAGATGCGGGGCTCGATTCTAGGATCCTGAGATCATGTCCTGAACCAAAATCAAGAGTCAGAGGCTTAATTAATGAGCAACCTGGGCATACTTTTAGCTTATCTTTAAATAACACCGTATCATCTTACAAGTAGTAGAGGTTCTGAATATGGATAGTTCTCAATATTTGCTACATATTTCTTCAGTCATTATTATCATTCATTTTACTTATTCATATGTTATAATCACCCAGCACATTGATACTATTAATTCAAATAAGCAGTTATATTTATGTTAATTAAAACAAAAACACTAAAAGTTATTTTATTGTCTCTTATTCTCTCTCCTACACTCTTCCTTTCTTTATGTAGATCTGAGTTTTAATCTATATTATTTTCCTTATGCTTGAAAAAAGTTTTTTAACAGTTCTCACAGGCAGAAAACATATGAGGGTAAGCTTTTTACGTGTTGTGAATTTTTTACAATAGAAGTGAGTACATTAATTTGTAAGACAGTTTCTAGAATCTCTTGTTTTACTCTAAGAACTTGTTTCTTCAATTTATCTCAGTGTTTCTCTTTCTTGACATATGTTTTCCCTATGTGGTCTTTAATATTTATGTATCAGTTTTAATTTAAGAAAGAATGACTGTGTTGGTTATTTTATACATTGGTATGCATTTTCTCTACTATTATAATACAAGTTTGTTTCACCAAAAAGTTTCCTACACAAATTAGGATACTTTACTGGGACTCCAGGGAAAGGCATGATGGCTCATGAGTTTTCATTAAATGAGAAGGCTGGTCTTACACTGATTCCCCTCAAGTGCTAGAATGAAAAAGGTAGTTACTCTAGACATGCCAATAGCGTACCAACAGTATTATTTTCTGAAGATAGTTAATTTTATTCATTTAAAGAAAAGCCTTTTGGTATTTGCCTAGATGATAAATGACACTGTAATAAAGTTCTATTGACAGAGTTTCAGTTAATGATATTATTTCAAAACCGCTTCTCACTTCATACTCATATCCAGTCCTAGTCTCTCTGAGGTTTCCCCTTCTCCAATTCTTTCCTCTTCTGCTAGTATTCTGTACTTAAACTTCTGTCTCTTTTCCAACTTTTGGGAATGTGCTTATCTTTCCATCTGATCCTCTTTCTCTGCTTTAAACTTCCCCAAATATGCCACTCCTGTTTTTATCCCACCTTATTTGCTTTGCTTTTAGGGATTTGCCCACATTTTTATTCCTTTACTATTTGAAGAGAATTAAGTTGACTAGATACAAAAGGACTTCACAACTTATATCTGAATATTTTTATAATTCTTGACAGGAATTTAAGTGACATTCTTTGGCTTTTCTATATCTTCTATATCTTATAATGCAGTCATGTTGTATAGTCACAACAAAAATTACCAAGGCATAAGGCTGGATTTGGAAAAACAAAATGACATTTACTAGGGCATTGACTCTATGATATATAATGTTTCATTAAAAAATGTTTTTAATGTTTCATTAAAATATTAACATTGAATTATACATTCTATCTCCTATTAAATTATTATTGTTGCACATTTACTTTACTTGTAGTTGCAAACTGAATAATATATGATAGACTTGCATGCACATTTATATTGTATATATTACCTTTTCTCCTAGGTTACAAGTTCTTAATGTATTTGATCACATACTCTTCATATTTGTAAACCACAGAAGTAAAGTCTTTAATATTAAAAAAAGTTCTAATGTAGATAACATTTCCAATGGTAGGGAGCAAAACAGAAGAATTAGAAATAGCCCCATTAAATCTCCACTCATGTGGTGTATTAATATTAAGTTCTTAACAAAATATCTTCTAAACAAAGGTTACTGTGTATAGTAAATAAAGATTACTGTGTATAGTATACAAAGAAATGAGTTATTCTGCTTCACAAAGGTTTTACCCTCTTGCTCTCGGATTTTAAGCAACATTGATGCCCTTCCTTCCATAACCCCTACTCTCCTGTACCATCATCACTCATGTCAGGGAAAGAGGGTCACATTGCCTGTGCCGCCTTTATACAGATCAATGTTTTGACATTGGATGTGATATTCATGATTGCTATTGGGCCCCAAATTGACTGGTCCTTTCTTCGGTTATGTATACATGTAAACAAAATCATAGAAGTGTGATTGGCTTTTAGGAATTATGTAGGCACATCTGATATGCTTGATATAAAACTTTTATTTCTCCTTCTGCTCTGTCCTAGCACACAAGGTCTGGCATTTGATGGTTCATTTCTCCAGCCTCTGTCACACCAGAATGATCTCAGCAACTTCTTTGCATTAAAAAATTTATTAGAAAAAGTGGAATTCACCCTCTTAGATTGATGATCTCACTATGTTTAAGGAGACAAAATTGAGTAATATCACAAACTGAAATATTATGTCCATGTCTGAAAGATGAAAAGTTAAATCATTCTCTTATTTACTTACTCAAAAGAACTTACCATTGTTAAAATATTTTAAATAAATGAAAGAAGACTATAAACACATTTTGTATGATTATCCTTCTCCATTTGTCAAAGAATCCAGAAACAACTTTCATTTGAAAAGTTTCATATTTTAGGGGTGCCTGAGTGGCTCAGTCGTTAAGCATCTGCCTTCAGCTCAGGTCATGATTCCAGGGTGTTGGGATCAAGCCCCACATTGGGCTCTCTACTCAGCAGGGATGCCTGCTTCTCCTTCTCCCACTCCCATTGCTTGTGTTCCCTCTCTCACTGTGTCTTTCTCTGTCAAATAAATAGTGTCGTGTTCTAGACTAAAGGTAGGACTTCTGGGGAAGATGGCAGAGTAGAATGATCCTAAACTCACCTCATCCTATGGTATGATGAGGTAGATAACACCCTTATCAGTTTAAATAATCCAGAAGACAACCCAAAGACAGTAGAACAGGCTCTCCACAGGTAAATGTAGAGAAGCTGCACTGAACATGGTAGGAAGGACAGAGACATGGTTAGGAAACAAGATAACCTGCAAGACTGTCCATGAAGGGGAGGGCCAGTGCACGCATGAAGAATGGAGAAAAGCAAACAACACTTTGGGCACCCCAGGCACAGGGGACTTGCCCTGGGAATAGCAATCCCCAAAACATTTGGCTTTGAAAAGTGGAGGGACTTAAATTCTCAAATCAGTGAGGCTTAACACCTGAGACTTTAAAGATCAGTGGCTCTGCTCTGGGAGATCCGAAGGAGAAAGGAAACTGAATCTCTGCTCTTAACAAGACAGCACAACAAACAGCCCCACTGAAATACAAGATAGGAGTAGCAGTTTGAAAAATTCCTGGGGTATATGAGAGGGAGACTTGTTTGCTAACCTCAAAGGTGTTCTGGAGGTGCAGAGATCTTTGGGAAACTTCTCCAAGAACCAAAGAGTTGGCAGGCAATATTTCCCTTCCGTGACCCCTAGCCTAGATAAACAGATACTTTCAGGAACCAGCACAGCACAAACACTCTCCACCTAGCTTGCTAACAGCATGTTCCACCACTGCACTGTACTATGGATTAGCCCCCTCCAACGCATCCTCAACAGAAGGACATCCAAAGTGGGACCATAAGTTTGGCATTGTGCAAGCAACACTGGCAGAGGCCAATACCATTTCGAAGTGACTTGTACACTAGGGAAAGGGGAAAGTAACCACACACACACGCCAGTTTGGTGCAGCCCTAACTCTAGGCTGGGGGTGGACATCTGGTCTGACTGCAGGCCCCACCCACAATGAAAGCCTCCCAGGGGACAACACCGAGAGAACACTTTGCACTTTGGTGCAACTACAGCTCTGGAAAATGCCTATTCTGACCCCACTCAAGCCCAAGGCAGCCCAAGACTGGCCCATTAATAACACGGGGACCAAACCTTACCCACAACAGGTGAAAAGAACCATTACAGATGACTGGACTGAAGGCTCAGCCACAACAGTAAGGTGCATGCAACATATATAGCAGAAACCCCTGAAGTACCAGGTTTGGCTGAACAGGGTACATCGCACTGCAGGGGACCTCTTTCAAGAGTAGGAGACATAGCCAGTTTTCCTAACATACAGAAACAGACCCAGAGAATTCCTCCCAGAGAACATGGAGGAATATGCCCCAAATGAAAGAGCAGGACAAAATCGCAGCAAGAGAGTTAAACAAAATGAATTTAAGTACTATGCCTGACAGAGAATTTAGGGTAATGGTCATAAAAACACACTGGATTTGAGAAAAGAGTGGAGGATCTCAATGAGACCCTCAAGAAAGAGACAGAAAAGGTAAAAAAGAACCAAACAGGGATGAAGAACTCAATAACTGAAATTAAAAATACACTAGATGGAGTAAATAGTAGACTAGAGGAAGCAGAAGAACAGATTAATAACCTCTAGGATAGAGTAGGAAAGCAATCAAGCTGAAAAGAGAAAGGAAAAGAGATTAATAAAGAATGAGAACAGATTAAGGGAGTTTAATGACACCACTAAGCATAACAAAATTCACATTATAGTGATATCAGATGAAGAGAGACAGCCAAATTATGGAAGCAGCCCAAGTGTCCACTGATAGATGAATGGATAAAGAAGAGGTGATACACAAACACACAGATACACACACACACACACACACACACACACACACACACACACGCCGCAGAATATCACTCACCCATAAAAAGGAATGAAATTTTGCCAACAGCATGGATGGTTCTAGAGGGTATGAGGCTAAATGAAATAAGTCATTCAGAGAAAGACCAATACCCTATGATTTCACTTATATGTGAAAATTAAGAAAAAAACAAATGATCAAAGAAAAAAAAAAAGAGAGACAAAAAACCCAGACTTAACTATAGGGAACAAACTGGTGTTATCAGATGGGAGATGGGTGAGGATATAGGTGAAATAGGTGAAGGTGTTTAAAATATACTTGTCATGATGAGCACTGACTGAGTATTGTATAGAATTATTGAATCACTATATTGTATACTTGAAACTAATATAACACTGTACATTAATTATACTGGAATTTAAAAAAACAAATAAAATTTTAAAAAGTGTTTATAGTCTACATTCATTCAAAAGAGTGAATAAATCAGAAATAATTTTTAAATGTCTTTTCATCCACATGCCAGACTCCTAAGAAAAACTTAATTATACACATATGTGCACATACACATATACTCTTTCATTTATTTATTTATTTTTTTGGTTGGTTGTCTGTGTGTTTGTTCAGAATTAGAGTCGTAGGGTGTATATTTAATTTCACTCAGTACTTCCTGACCAGTCAGTACTTAATATGAACCTCAGACTTTATTGGTTGAATTATTTTATTCTCTCAATAGTTCTGTCATTGGTAGCTTTGTATATTTTGAGCCTAGATATACATTCATAATCTTTTTCACTTATTTTTACTTATATCAGTATGTAATTTCTATCTTTATTCCTTATGGTATTTTTCATCTCACAGTTTTTATTTCTTCTCTTAAAACTACCGCATTATTCTCCTTGTTGTTAATATTTGTCCTGTATTTTTGTGTGGGTGTTTTAATTCAGTTCTTTAAATGTGTCTCTTAGATATTATGATATTGAATCTTTCAAAAAATCTAATTTGAGAATCTTTTTTTCATTTATTGTATATTGCTATGGTACATATTTCTACTGTGTTTACTATTATATTTCTACTATGTTTACATTCTAATATGAGACAAGGACTGAAGAAAATTGTGCCATAATGTTAAGGGGCTAAGGCATTGGTGGAAAACCTAAAGAAATATACATATTTTGCATATGTAGAAAGGATTTTACTTGTTTAGGTGTTTTGGTTTTTTTTTTCCCTTTACCCTTTTTTCTATTGTGGGTTCATATCTTGGAATCAGAATTACTATAAAAACATTGACCCACCTTTTGCATGAAGTTAGTACCACTGTGGGCCCCTGGTTTTAATGAAAGGAGACTCCAGATTATATATTTCCTAGCCCCTTTCTCCGGAAAGAAGCCATTTAAGGGTAAAGGCCAAATAACTAGTGTTTAATGGTCTCTCAAAAACATACTGCTTTCAGGAATATGTGATAAAGGGATTTTTCTGGTATTGGATAACAAATTACTATAAAGTATATAGCTTAAAACAACCTGCATTTATTATCTCACAGTCTCCGTGAGTAATGAGTCTGGACAAGCTAATCTGAGTCCTCTGCTCAGGGTGTCCCAAAGCTGCATTCAAGGTTTTGATTGGGTTGTTTTCTTATCTGGACACCTGACTCAGGAGACCTCAGTTCAAGGCCATTCAGGTTGTCAGTCAGAGTCTTTTCTTTGCAGATATTTGACTGGGGAATCCAACATTTTCTTCTGGCTGGAGAGCACACTCAGTTTCTAGAGGCTACCCCCAGTCCTTAGAGGCTTCTGTTAGTTCCTTGTAATGAGGACTTTCTTAACACATTATATATTTCAGCAAGCCAAGAAGGAGTCAGCTTAGTAAGAGTCTTATATAGTATAACAAACAATCACTTGTAATCAAACAAGTGACATCTGAATGTCATGAAGATGATATTCCATCACCTTTGCCATATTCAGTCAGTTAGAAGCAAATTACAGGTCCCACCCACACTCAGTGGGAGAAACTATACAAGCTATGAACATGAAATTATCAAAAGATCTGTCCATCACAACCTGGTGGGATTCTAGTTGTCAATCTTGAATCCTGACCATCTGTGTCTTTTCATCAGAAGTATAACACTTCTTGCTTATTATCAATTTGTAGTCAGTATATGAATAAAACATTTTAATTTTATGGGAATGAAATCTCAAAGAGCAAGATGGATAATTTTTAACAAAATCATGCATAGAGTTTTCAAAATAAATAAAAATTTTCAAAATTTTCAAAAATTTCAGGTATTAAAATTAGGGCAAGGTCATGTGGTTACAGGCAGGGACTTCACACACTATACGTATCTACACATCTAATACATTTCTTTTCAAGGAGGAACCCTGTTGTCAGGGAATTGAACTAATTTTAATGACCAAGTCAGTCTCAATTAGAGGATGCAGTGTTTACATGTGGAAGCATTTGAATCGATGAGTGATGTATTGTTTACTGGTCAGATATCTTTGATTTTGCATTCTTTTACGTGGTGAGAACAAAAAACTGGAAGTGCATCAAGCCTTCAGTATGCTCATATATATGTAGGATTTGAAATATGAGTTTAAACATAATGTATTTGAGAAAGATTGACATTTAATAAATGGATAAAATAAGTGTCAAAAATAATATGCATATCCCTTAACACGGGGATGAAAAAAAAAATTGGCATTGTCACATGTCTAAACATCAGGAAAGAAGTTTGAAGACCTGTTTTTGGAACACTTTGACTCAAAAAATTAGATTTGTCAGGAAGCAAAAGGAAAACCACAGTTAGTTTTTTTTTTTTTTAAAAAAAGAAAAGTCTCAGATTTTGGTATGTGAACAAAAAGTAAAGTTCACACTTTGAAAAAAGAACATCAGAAACTCAGGAAGATATATAGGATCAACTTAAAAACAAATTTTGATCTTGTGGTCAAGACAAAAATCTGGGATAGAAAGGGAAAAGAGGATCCAACAAATTCTTTTAACCTACATGTGGTAGAAGAAGAAAGGAACCAAGTTAAGAAAGAGGTAAAATTTTTAAAACACAGATAAACTTTCATAAAGAAGGTAGATATACACCGTGCAGAAATGAATTGTAACAGAAAGTTTCTGCTTCTATATGAAAGAATATGGGCTTGAGAGTGTTTATAGTACTTTCAGAATGAGAAAGTTTTATCAAGGTTTTGTATATTCATCTTCACAATTGTGTATCAGAGTACATGCCAGGCATGCTTTTCCTTAGAGCTTTAAGGTGCACACAGTTGCATCCTCAATTCAGTGTTTTATTCTTGTGAATTCCAGGTAGGAAAAGTTTGGAACTAAAAGTGTTAAAATTCTTCTGATAGATCATATTTAAAGGCTGAAAGAATTAAAAATTAGAGACAGAATTGTAAAAGTAGTAGCAAATGAAAAAAAATCAGATTTCTGCTAAAAATTAAAAAAAAATAAGTGTTTGAAATAAGCTGGCGATGACTACTATGGGAAATGGAAGACTCTGGACATTGGAGAATAGACTGTAGAAAATGTGAGTTGTCTTCCAAGAGAGAGGGGGAGTGTGAGGGTATGAGATAGAGAAAAGAAGTTCTGGGGAGATGGTTCAATTCAATCTTGAAAGTAAAATAAATGTAAAGATGAAAATGTGAAAATGTAAAATGTAAATGTAAATGTTAAAAAATATGGAAAGGGAGGGGCTCTGGGTGACTCAGTCAGTTAAGCATCTGACTTGATTTTGGCTCAAGTCATGATCTCAGAGAGTGAAATCGAGCCCCAAGTCAGGCTCATGCTGGGGGTAGAGCCTCTCTCTCTCTCTCTCTCTCTCTTTCTTAAAAAAAAGGAAAGGGAGATTAAGCAGTTCTCATATTTAGGGTAATGTTTACAGAAAATGTTGAGGACTGACCTCATCATCACAAACTCCTACATTCTGTCATGGAAAGGCAATCTATATCAATGGTAAATTTCTCTCCTAGATACAGAAAACATAGCGTCATGCTTTTAGATATTTGATGATTCATGACTCCAAATTGGGCATTTAAGTTGAAAAATCAATTGGGTACACAAGAGAAGTGAAACCTATTAAGACCTCTTTCTTTTCCTCCCTCTTCTCTGCCTCCCCTTCCTCTTCCTCTACTTTTCCTTCTCCTCTTCCTCCTCCTCCTTCTTTTCTTCTTTTTCATTACCCAAAAAACATTAAAGGTATGTCATTAGCAGACACAATACAGGTTTGATGACAACATGTACTAAATTCTAGTTCATATAGTTTGCTCAGGATAGGGTATTTTGCGTATATTGAAAACAATCGAAATTATTTGACTAGTTATTGGATTTTCCAATATAATATTTTTACCAAGTTTATTAAGTAAATTTCAAGTGATACTTCTTAGAATCCATGATGGGACTTCAATACCAGCATGAGTATTATTAATGGCATAGGAACACTGATTTCGGACCCTGTAAATAGGGTTAAGTGTGGTTAAACGGTTAATGTAATATGAGTCAGTGGTGTTTTTCTAATAGTATTGTAGGAACTATGAGAAGTATCATATCATATTATTAGTATTTACTTGTGTATTTTAATATGAGTAATTTTTATAAGGAGAGACTAATGGCCCTTGTAGGAAGAGATTTGCTAGAAGTAGAAAAATAAAATAAAAAAATGACATTAGGCCTAATTGATAATTTGAACATTGTCATGATTGAAGGGTTAAACCATTGTCCTCAATATTTTGGAGTTTAGCTGAAGGAGCTGATTTTTATGTCCTTGATGAGCAGTTAATAGTCTGTGTCTGAAAATGGCACTTTATTCTAATATTGTATGGAATTTTTCCTTATTGTTTTATTCAGTTTTGAGTTTTAATTGAGTTCTCTACTTCTCATTAGAGAATCTTCAATAAAAACACAGATTTGAACAAAAAAAATTAAAAACTGTACCAAATCTACCAACATTTCCCTTAGTCCCTAATAGATCTTATCATTGTGTACTCCCATTAATTTCAGAGTTTGATTACCTCCCAGTTAATTTTTAAATAGAACAGAAACATCCATCATTGTTTTGACAACATTTTCTTTTAAGAACTCCACTCTTATGCATAACGAGCTGTAGAGAAAAAAATCTGTGTTCCTGGTCTATACAAACATAATAAATTAAAATATGATCACATAGGGATTATTTTTTATCAACCCTTGAAAACAAGACTTGCACAAATATAAATAAGTCCATTGCATATTGTATACCCAATTCTTTTTTTTTAATAGATTTTCTCAATCTTTACACTATTGACATTTAGGATTGGACATTTCTTTGTCGTAGAGGACTGTCCTGTGCATTGTAGAATGTTTAGCAGCATTCCTGGCTTCTGCCCTCAAGGAAAATAGAACTTCTTCTAGTATGACAGCTAAAAATGTCTCCAGAGATTGAAAATATTCTCTGAGGGACAATATCACCCTCCTTCCTATTAAGAATCTCTGCTTTAAACTGACCATGTAAATATCAGTTTTAAATTCATAACACATTTGAACTAATAGTGGAGGTGAGAGTTTCATAAAAGAAAAAAAGTTTCATAAAAGAAATAGTTATTTGGTTTAGGATTAAAATGATTAGAATCTATATATTTAAATTACTTCTCTAAATCCTTTTGAAATAATGAATACAAAATATAGAAAAACCCATCTCAGCTCTGGAAAAACGGAATGTCATTGTCCACTAGTTAAAATCTTCTACAATTATCTTGTTGTACTTATTTTAGTACAGATTACACTGAACTGTCCTCTGTTTTTAAAGTAATTTAAATACATTTTTGACTTACTGTATGTGATACCTCTCTGACTTGAAAATGAAAGTGATATTCAACAGAATTTCACCAACATCAGATAACATAAAGGACCAGGAAATGGAAGATACCATGGGCCAATGGGTGGCCTTAAAAAAGCAACTATTGACATTATGAGGGGTTTCAAGATATGCATAAAAAGCCGCCCTTCGATAATTTATTCTTAGTTCATATGTGATGTAAAAAGCAAACAAAGTAGGGAACTTTATCATATGGCATCTAAATTTAAGCAGTGTGTTACATAGGGTGATAATTTGCATCATCTCTCTCTCTCTCCTTCTCTCTCTCTCTCTCTTTCTCTCTCTCTCTCTCTCTCTCACATACACACACACCAACCTATACAATAATGAAATTACTTGAGTGTTAATGGATCTTATACTACTTTCCCATGAACAAGTTGAATTCTTTCATTGTAATTTATTGGAATTATTCACATTAATTCTATATTACCCTTAGTCTTCTTTGGGATTGATATCTTTAAATGCAGACTGAAACTATTACACAGGATTTATATTAGTTCCTGATATTGCATAAACTTAGATCCTCATGGAAGGAAACTCAAAAAGAGAAAAATCACCAGACAAAAACTCAATCTAATTCAGAGTCATTCAAACTGATCTGAGGGATTGGAGAAAATATTCCCTTATGAAACTGACTTACTGTGAGAAAGAAGTCCAAAAGACTGGATAATAATTTTTAAAACTTCTAATTTGAAATTGCTAAGAAAATTTGAAATGACATGTCTTCTCTGAAATGGAATAATCTGAGATCAGAAAAGATTGTATTTTCAGTTAACAGCATGAGTTCAGTATCAGAAGGTATAATAACAAAACAACACACTGTGTCCTACAGAAATCTACATTAGTGAATTGTTGCATATTATAGGTTAATCTGGCTCGTGTTTCTCATTTATCTCCATTCTCACACGCCTCCCTTTCAGAGCAAGGTCACTTTACAGGTAAGCAAGTGTGTGTTGATAGACTACAGCCCATCTTTTTCTCTTTGATTACTTAAATTCTTAGGAATTGATACTAAGAGATGACTTTCAGGATACAAGTTTTTACAGTTTGCATTTTACTGCATTTCCATTGAATATCTACTGTATTCAGACATTTTGCTAGGAGATGAAAATAATCAACATAGCATATAAAGTCTTTATTCTTGTGGTGCTTACATCTCATTGGAAGGAATAGAAAGTAAAAAAGATAAATAAATGTAAACCGTTTATACCAATGTGGAAAGCTGAATAACTTCTTCCCTGCTTCCCAAAAATATCTGTGTGCTGATCCCTGGAACCTGTGACTATGTTACCATAAACTGTAAAAGGCAAGTTTCCTTTCTGACTAAAGTAAGGATTTTGAGATTGAGACATTATCCTATATTGTAGAGATGTGTTCAGTGTAATCACTGGATCTTTATAAAAGGGAAGCAGAAAGGTCAGATACACAGAAGTAGAAGGCAATAATTCAAGAGAGAGAAGATGTTACAGTACTGATGATAAAGGAAGAGGTTATGAGAGAAGGAATGCATTTAGCCTCAATTAGTTTGGGGGGAAAGGTAAGGCATGGATTCTCCCCTAGAGTCTCCAGAAGGAATGCAGGCCTGCTAACACCTTGATTTTAGTCCAGTGATACTTATTTCAGACTTCTGAGCTCTGGAATTGTAAGGTAATAAATTTAGGCTGCTCTAAAGCACTGAGTGATTTGTTATACTGATAATAGGAAACTTATGTACTCAGGTGTAAATGCTGCTAAGAAAAATTAAACACAGTAAGGAGTAGACAGTGGTAGCTATTTAAATGGACACACAAGAAAGAACTTCCTGATAAAGTACTGTTTGTATACAGGCATGAATGAAGTGAGGAAGTAAAACAAGTAAATAATCAGAGCTGTGTTCCAGGCCAAGGAGGTATAAAATCTCTGAGGCCAGACTCGGGTGATTGAACTCTGAGAAGAGCAGAAGTGCCAGTGTCAGCATAGTGAGGGGAACATCAGGGACGTGAGGAGATACAGTCAGAAGGTAGGAGATCCAGATTGTTCAGATAATCCATGGGCCATAACAGACTCTTAGCTTTATTTTATGTGTGATAAGAAAATACTGACATGTTTTGAGAAAAACAACGACACATTTAAAAAGATTACCTCAGCTTCTCTGTAAAGAAGAAACTATTCAGTCCAAGAAGCCTGTGCTATTGTCTAGACAGAAAGTATGGAAACACTGTTGCTACCCATATAAAAGCATTTCTATTTATGCATTTGAACATACCTTAATTTAACAAAGCAGGCTTAAACCTGACATTAATAAAGACAATATTTAATTTAGTAAATATAGTGAAAAGTAAAAACTCTGTTTTACATATTTCTGTAGTGTGTGAAAATACATCTTCGACATAGAGTGGAAATTTCCTTAACGCATTAACTTTAATAAAAGAGTTGATACATAAAGAAAAACGAGAACAAATCTAATATAAGCACCCACCTCCTGTACAGTAATCCTATTTGTGTCAGTAAATATTTCTATTTTAACAGAATTGAAAAGATACATAAAAATGTATAATTAAGTTATTTCCTGAACATTGGAATGTCATAATTCTCTGAAAAATACATTATTTTTTTCTTGATGCTTTATTTTTAAAATAATATAGACACCCTATCCAAGATAAATATATGAGAAAAATATTTTGCTATATCCCACCTATACTTCTTTTAAATTTGTCTTAAAATGAACAAATACCTGGAGTGCCTAGGTGGCTCGGTTGGTTAACTGTCTGCCTTTAGCTCAGGTCATGATCCCAGGATCCTGGGATGGAGCCCCACATCACATTGGGCTCCCTGCTCAGTGGGGAATCTGCTTCTCCCTCTGCCCCCCATCCCCTGCTTGTGCTCCCATACTCTCTCTCTTTCTCACTCTAAAATAAATAAATAAAATATTTTTTTTAAAAAAGAAAAAAGAAATAAACAAATATCTATCTGTCTGTCATCAATCATTTATAGAGGACTACTCAGGAGAGGATAACAGATTGGAAGGTAGTTTGTGCTATAGGTAGAGAGGCATAAAACCCTTACCCATGGACCACAGAAAACAGTGTGTATTATACTAGGCAAAAGTTGGGGCACTAACAAGGGTAATTATGCTAGTTAAAGAGTGAAATTCTGTCCCAGTTATGTTCTAGCTCTTAATATAAATCCAGAACAGAAAATATTCATCTTCTAGGTAGAAGTCCTCCTGCAGAAGCTATTTAGTTGCTTCTCCAGTCTTTGTATCATCCAAAACTTCCAGATTTATACATCATGACTACAGTGGGTATCTCATAGGCCTCTAAAACTTAAAACTTGGTGTCATCAAAGGATATCTTGATTTTTCTCATAGACATGCTCTTTCTCAGGTCTTTGGTAATTTAGCACATCTCTATTATGCCTCCAGTTGTTTAATTTAAAAAAGGGAAAAGTAATTATTTTCTTTTAAATTGTGGTATAATTTGCTTTCTGTAACATACATACCAAAATAATGCTTTATATATTTTGTATGTACATATATTCATGAATCCACCATCTATTATCATGATAGAGAACATAGCTCTGTGCTCTTTTCCATCAAGGTAAACTCCCACCCCAAGGAAGTCACTACTCAAGTCTCTATCCTGACTTCAAATAGATTGTTTTACTGTTCTCAAATTTTAAGTAAATGGAAGCATACCATATACATTGTTTTGTATCTTCTTTCCCTTAACATGTTTTTGAGACCTATCCCTGGTTTTACCTGTATTATGTAGAATTCATCCTTTCTTATTACTACAGAATATTCCATCGTGAGAATAATACATAGTTTGCTACCATACTTTTGTTGACATTTAGTTTGTATTTTTATTAATAAAGTGTCTGTAAACATTAGTTTATTGTTTTGAGGGAGACATAAGATCTCCAATTTTTAGTATATGTGCTGCCGAAGCGAGCACGAGACATAAGATCTCATTTCTCCTGGACATATACGTAGGCTTGAAATGGCTGGGTCATACCACATTACATTTAGTATTCATGTCTTCTTAGGCAACTCTCAGATGAAACAGTTTTTCAGACTTTTCTTATTTTTGATGACCTTAAGAGTTTGTGGATTATGGGTCAAGTATTTTCTATAATGTTTCTTAATTAATATTTGCTTGATATTTCTCATTATCAGACTAGTAGACTGGGAACATGTGGCTTGGGGAGGAAGATCACATAAGTGAAGTGACATTCTCGTGATATAATACCAAGTGAATGTCCTATTAACATGACTGATCACTGTTGATGTTAACCTTGATGGCCTGTTTGAGATAGTGTTTGTTCTGTTTCTCCATTGTTAATTGACCCTCCTTTTTTTCATATTGTACTCATCAGAAGGAATTCACTGCCCTCATGCTATATTTAAGGAAGGCAGAGTATTTACAAAAATTGTTTGTAATTTTTCTACATAGGAGATTTTCTTTATTCTTCTCCATTTACTTACTTATTCAGTCATTGATATCAGTATGGACTTATGGATATTTATTTTATATTTTGGTCTACAATCCAACACTAATTAATTTATTTTGTTGTTCAAATTATTCCAGCTTTGGAACAGCTCCAAATGGAGTTCTTTCAGTTGAATCTGGTATCCCTTTAATACCGTGTGTGTGTGTGTGTGTGTGTGTGTGTGTGTGTGTATGTGTTTAGTACGTTTTTTATTTTTTTGCATTACAAGATTCCTAGGCTCACGTTATATATTTCCTGTTAAAGTCTTAAAATTAGTCCTTTCTACAAGACATCTTGGTTCCATTTATTGGTGTTAGTGATATTAGAAACCAATATTTAGGTATTATATATCTTTACTGCTCCTAGGATTTTCTTAGCACTAGGCCCTATCAACATGTATGCATAACTCTTGTACATGCAATGACTAGTGATAAACATTTCTGCATGTAACCTGTATCTGTAAAAAACTAAATATGAATTCATACTGATGTCATCAACTCTAATCCATTACCTTATGGGCCATTCTAGCTTTTCCCCCTTGTTTGTATTTGATTTCCCACTCCAACAGTGAGGAACATGGTTCCTGCTATCCATGTACTTACTATTTATATTCCTGTATACATTGATAACCCATACCTCCTTCTGGAACAATTTTATCAACTAAAGTACAAAATGTATTACAGACTATTTTGTTTATACTCTTACAGATTCTGCTAACATTAAAAATTACTTAAGTTGATACCTGTTTGCCCTAATACTATTAGTAAGTTTGTTTCATACATTTGTAATAGTTATATTCATTTGTCACACTCTGAATTCCTTAATGAAAGTCTCAAGCTCCTAAATAACTTTTTTTTTAAGTTGCATACATGAAGATCTTTGTACTGTAAAGTTCTAGGAGTCTTAAAGTCTTCTATATGCCATTACAGTATAAGCAATATAGTTTCACTGCCCTAAAACTCACCTATACTTTAGCTATTCACCATCTTTCCACTCAAAAGACCTGGCAACCACTTATCTGTATAGTATCAATTTAGCTTTGCTTTTTCCAATCTGTCACATAATCGGAATCCTACAATACATGGCTTTTTCAGAACTGTCAGTTTTATTTAGTATGCATTTGAGGTTCATGTGAGTCTTTTGGCAGTTTGAGAGATTATTTTTTATTGTTATTGGATAATATCTCATTGTATCTTTTTTTTATTTATTTGAGAGAGAGAGAGATAGAGAGAGGAGAGAGGAGATAGGAAGGAGGGAGGGAGATAGGAAAAAACCTCAAGCAGATTCCTGCTGAGCACAGAGCCCAATGTGGAGCTCAATCCCACAAACCTGAGCCAAAATCAAGAGTCCAGGATGCAACTGAATAGTTGCCATATTCATTCACTTATTAAAGAACATTTTAGTTGCCTTCAGTGTTTGATGATAATGAATAACAATGATATAAACATTCATGTGCATGTTCTGGGTGGCTATAGTTTTAAAAATCAGATAGAACATAATTGCTGGGTAATATGATAAGGCTATGTTTAGCTTTGTAAACAAAAACAAAAGCAAAAAAAAAAAAAAAAAAGTTAAGTTGTCTTCCAGAATGGCTGTAACTTTTGCATTTTCCCCCCCAAAAAGGGATGGCAGTTCCTGTTGTTTCATATCCTTGTCGGCAATTTGTATTCTCAGGTTTTTGGATTTTAGCCATTTTTATAAGCGTGTAATAGCCAAAATCACTATCATTTTTTAATTTGCAGTTCCCTAATGAAAAATGATGTTGAGCATCTTTCCATCCTAATGAAAAATGATGTTGAGCATTATTTGCCATTTGTATAATTTCTCTTCAGATGTTTTCTTATTTTTAATTGGGTTGTTTTTCTCATATTGGTGAATTTTAGAGCTCTTTGTATAATTTGCATATAAGTTCTTTTTCAAATATGTGTTACACAAATATTTTCCTATAGTCTAATTTTTTTTCATTCTCTTAACAGTGCCTATTACATAGTACAAAACTTAATTATAATAAAATCCATTTATCACTTTATTCTTTCATGGATTATGTTATTTTTGTTGTATTTTAAAACTCATTACCAAATCTAGCATTATGATGATTTTCTCCAATGTTTTCTTTGAGAAGTTTTATGGCTCACAGTGTGATCTGTCTTGGTGACTATTCCATGTGAGCTTGAGAATAATATATTTTTCTTTGCTGTTGTTGGATGGAATATTTATAAAAGTATTAGACAAATTGATTATTTAAATCATTGTTATATAAAGGAACCATTTCAGTTGGAGTACTTTTGACCTTTCTTCAAGCTCACTGACTTTTTCCTTGGCCATGTTAAGTCTACTGCTTAGCCCATGAATGGAATTCTTCATTTCTAATTTCTGTGTTTTCTAGCATTTCATTTTGGTTGTTTCCTAACATTTCCATCTTTCCTGCCTATACTATGAATCTATTATTGCATGTCATCTCTTTTCCATTAGAACTATTGACATGTTTATCACGGTTCTTTTATTTTTGTTTTGTTTTGTTTTTATTATATTCTATTAGCCAGCATATAGTGCATCATTAATTTTTGATGTAGTGTTCATTGATTCATTAGTTGTGTATAACGCCCAATGCTCATCAAACAACATATAACCTCCTCCTGGTTACCCCATTCTCCCACCCCCTTCCTTCTGTAACCCTCAGTTTGTTTCCTGGAGTTCAGAGTCTCTCATGGTTTGTCTCCCTCTCTAATTTCTTCCCATTCAGTTTTCCCTCCCTTCCCCTGTTGTCCTCTGTGCTATTCCTTATGTTCCACATATGAGTGAAACCATATGATAATTATTCTTTTCTGCTTGACTTATTTCACTTAGCATAATCCCCTCCAGTTCCGTCCATGTCAGTGCAAATGGTAGGTATTCATCCTTTCTGACGGCTGAGTAATATTCCATTGTATGTATGAACTGCATCTTCTTTATCCGTTCATCTGTTGAAGGACATCTTGGCTCCTTCCACAGTTTGGCTGTTGTGGACATTGCTGCTATGAACATTGGGGTGCATATGCCCCTTCTTTTCACTACATCTGATTACAGTTCTTTTAAACCCATGCTTTATAATGCTAACATCTGTGTCATATCTGAATCTGTTTCTGATGCCTGATTATGTCTTCAGACTGTCCCTCTTCTTGTCTTTAGGTGTGCCTTATGTGTTTTTGTAGGACAAGGTGCATTGGGTAGTGTGATCTGAATTAAATAAGTAATTATGATGAGGCTTTGTGTTAATCTGGATGATAGTTGTATTCTTTTTAATGTTTGCTTCAGGAATAGTTGCCAAAAGCTTTAGATTTCTCTAGTGTTCTTGTTTTTATTTGCCATTTTGATTTTTGATTTCCCTAGGCATTCCTCCTTAGAGAGAGTCTGCCTACTGCAGTGCTTTAATCTACAGTCCACTATTACTGTGCTAGGACCCTTTTATGTGGTAATAAAATGTGAGGGAGAGGAACCACTGTTATCATCTTATGATTAAAACTCAGTTGTTTTATAGACCTGTGTCTCCGCGATGCAACCTTCACAAGTGTTTCTCCGTTGGAATTGCCTTTTCTTACCTTAGTCAGTGAGGGCCTGAGTGGGTATAATGTATCTTCACATGTGGAAATGAAGCTATGGTAAAGTCTTTTCTCTTGAAGGGTAGTCCTTTGGTATGGAGAATGTTCTGGCTATGTTTCATAATGATTATCTTCCCTTTCTCCTGACAGAATATTGAGGCTTCCTTTCATCTTAAAGCATGGAGGGGGTCCCTGGAGGTAAAGCCCACAGATGTGTGGGGGCCTCATATGACTGTGACCTCCAGGAGTTTCTCACTACCAAACTTCATCTAATTACCACTAACCTTTCCCACCTGCTCTTAGTTGTGTATTTCTGGGTGTACCTTCTTCAGATTTCTGCAGCCTCATTCCTCTGACAGAGACAAAAAAATCACTAATTTTTATTTTGTTCAGCTTTTCTCATTGTAAGGACAAGACCAAGATCTTCCAAAGTCCTCACATTTCTGGACTTAAACTGAAAGTCTGTCATACAGTTTTCATTTTCATTTCCCTGCTGCTAGTGATGTTGAGCACTTTTCATATGTTTAGCCTTTGGCTGTGTGTGTGTGTGTTTGTGTGTGTGTGTGCAAAGAAAAAAGTGCTACTCAAAGGCAGGGAGATGACATTTGCAAAACATATTGATGAAAAGGGACTCGTTCCCAGAATAAGCTCTACAAGTCAGAAAAAAAAAAAAAAAAAGACAGTTTAATGAATAAAATGCTCTTGATAGAATTCATTTATCTTTCATCAAGACTTATTGACCATATATATGAATGATCCCCTAAGTCTGTCCACTTATCTCAAAAGTGCAGAGTAATGTACTTTTTTTCATCATAATCCAAAATGCCATCGCCTTTTATTTGAACACTGTACTTTCATTCAAATTTAGTCTTTTCTTTGAAACCCAGTCTTCCAATTTCCATCTTCCAAAGTTAGAGTGATTTTAAAAGCATAAATATCACTTAATTTCCCAAATTAAAACTCTACAGTGGTTTTCAATTGCAAATAAGATAATATCCAAAGTTCCTACCATAGTCTCTGAAGCCCAGGATGGTGTCACTCACCACTTTAGTTTCTTACACTATCTTCTCATAGATTGTGCTCTATTAATTTTGGCCTTCATTTTGTTTCTTATACATACTGAGAGTATGCCTGCTTTACATTATTCCTTCTGCCTGAAATAATTTTTGTGTTTTGAGCTCTTCTTATCATTTAGATTTCAGCTTACATGTCATTAAAGAGATTTTTTTCTACCACCTAATTTAACATAGTCTTCCAAATCAATTCAAATGTTTATTGCTATAACTAAGAGAAATTTTTATTCGACTGGCTTAAATCATAAGAATGATAGATAATTTCACTTAATGGCAAGTTCTCATTAGGATTGGCTGTGGATATAATTTCTGAAATGACTCAGTAATGGCATCGTAGACCCAATTTTTCCATCTTTCTGCTAAATAACTTTTATAGCTTAAGCTCAGTGAGTATTGAAGGAGGTGGGCATGCTGGATAGGGGCCAACGGTGCCCACCAGCTTCAATTCCTTCTCTTATAATTGTTCTCTGTAATAGCCTCTTTTCTATATTTTAGCTTGGTATTTACTATTTGATACTTTCCTGTTTATTATTAAGAAAAATTACATTATAATAAAAATTACAGACTCTTGAGTTTCCCTGCTATGATTGAATTCCTTATTCCACCTCATTCAAGCTGTTTGACTTAGGAAATTTACTTAGCCCCTCTGTGCCTCAGTTTTTCATTATAAATAAGAATCATTATGATGGTATCTATATCAAAGCACCATTGTAAGGATTAAATGAGTTGGTGTATGCAAAATGCTCAAAACAGTATCTGTTTCATATGCTGTAAGAAGGTCTACTATTTTTCCAATATAATTTGATGCTTTTGTAGCTTCTCCCTCCCCATTCATACACACACACACACCGGAAAATAAGTTCCATCAGAACAAAGATTTCATATGACTTTGTGTAGAAGAGTTAATTTAGCATGTCTGAGACTACTGTTCTTAGAAAATCTGCTTGCAAGATAGGCCCTTGTCAGTATCTGGAAACTTGGATTTCAGGAGGATTATGATTCCCTCACTGGTAAGGATGGCTCACTCACCTTAAACTGTACAAGCGATATGGTTTATGCCGAACCCCGTTTTCCTTTAGGAAGTCTGAAATGTTCATACACATTAGGCAGATATTGCCTGTGTGAGCTGCACCCAATAAAAGCCTTTGTTACTGAATCTTTAATGAGCTTCCCTGGGAGAAAACATTTTTTTTGTGTGTTGTCACAGCTTGTTACTGTAGGAATGTAGTGTGTTCCATGTGACTCTACTATAAGAGGACTCTATAGCTTGTGTCTAGTTTCCTTTGGACCACATCTTACCTTTGATAAAATTATTTTGTTTCCTTTTGTTGTAATAAATCATAGCCATGAGTACAACTACATACTAAGTGTTGTGAGTCCTCCTAGAGAATCCCTAACCCTGAGGGCATCTTGGGGACCCTGACACAGACTTGTTTACCAAAATATAGTATTGTGTCTTTCAGTAGATTTTCAATGACAGTTGAAAAAAGTTTACAAAATAAAAAATATATGAATATTTATAATTTAATTATAATTATTATATGGACACTGGTTTAGGAAAAGGTAAACTTTAGCAGAGAGGAAACTCCTTTCCACCAGAGATGATATTCTTTGATGGCTGTGTACTAACCACAATTTATCATAAACAACTCAAATTTCAGAATAATGGGCCATGAGGAAATTGTGGGAATGAACAAATTGTGACTCTGAACAATGTCATATGTTCACCAGCTATTTTGGTCAATACCTTAATCGTCAGCATAAAATTGGTGTGGAATATAAATTCTGGAATGCTATGATAAAAAGGCTACTAATAAAAATATAATAGGTATTATAGCTAAATCCGAGACATTAATTCCACTTCTGGTGGTTAGTGTGAGGTAAGTAGAGCGAGATAAGTAAGTTAAGTAGGAAGTTTAGTTTATTTTGGATGCATGGAGTATAGGAAAAGAAACACCCTATATGTTATTCATATGCAAAAAGCATGAATTCTAGGGAGACACGTTGGAACAATATCAGTGTTCAATGCTGGAGTCCAGCACAGAACTTAAACACTTAAAGAGCAACCCACAAAATACTCTTTTGTACACTTTTTTTTCCCCCCTTTCCATTTCTATTCCCTAACACAGTGCTTGGCAGATAGTTAAGCACTCACTAGAAGAGAGTTTAGAATTGTGCCTACCACGTGGTAGGTAAGGTCTCAACAGAGATTTCCAGGGGAAAGAACACCAGGAGAAATAGAAGTATTTTGGGGTCCTTAATATAACACTGTCTTTCTAATTTACTTTGTATTCCAAGTACCTACTATCGTGTCTTGGACAAGGAAGGAAACCAGTAAATACTTTTTGAAACCTTTTAAGTTGCCTAGTTTGGAAAATGTAGATGCAGCTATGCCATACTGGAAAGATTATTAGGCTGGGGTCAGAAGATGTCAATTCAAGTCCTGACACATTCAGGTGATATTGACAAGTTATTTATTCTGTAACTTTCCTTTTTTATCTGTAAATTGAAACTAATCATAGAGAATTTATAAGAATTAAATGAAATAGTGTAACTTAGGAAAGCAATTTTACAAGCACTTTAGAAAGGCCCAGGCAGTATTATTAAAATCTAAGGATGTGATAAGAAATGAAAAAGTAATATTTAATCACATTATGCAAGGCCCTGCATGTTAGAGTTTATTTATTTATATAACAGCAGTGAAATTTTTAGCAGATTAGAATGATTTTGTATGTGTGTGTGTGATGAAATTAAAAAGCTTTTGCTTTTCTATGGCAAAGTATTTAAAGCAAAGAGAGTCTAGAAAAAAGTTGCAAGTTTATTGCAGAAATTTAGATAAGAAATAAGCATTGATGGTAATTACAAGAATGAAAATGTGAAGAAAATCATTACTTGAGAGTTTTAAGAAATTGTTTATATTTCTTCCTAATTCCTTTTTTCTCTTCCTAATTCCTATTTAGTCTTTCATTTCCAACTAAATAATATCCTGCTTATCAATTTATAACTCACATTTAAATTCTTTAAATATTTTTAAAATTTAAATTTAAATACTTTAAATGTTTTTAAATTTACAATTTGTGAAATTTCTTCCACTGTATGTCAAAATTCCTGGGAACAGTAACTATTTGGTTCTATACCACCTGTTTCTTTGAGTAATCTACAATCCTTGAAAAGAGCTTTTCAAAGAGTTGCATTCATCAAAGAATTTTTGAAGGAAAGAAGAAATGAATAATTGACTAATTGCATCACTGATGTTCTAAATATTACCTCGGGAAGCTAATAGATAACAACCAAGTTCTAATACTTCAGAAATTAATAATGCATTATAAAGTCCAGCATTTTTAGCTTTAAGTAAATTTTAACTCTTTTTTTTAGAAAAAAATATTTAAAAGTTTTTTTTTTACTAGTTTTTCTTAAGTTTTTATTTTAATTCCAGTTAGTTAACATAGTGTTATATTAGTTTCAGGTGTACAATATAGTGATTGAACAATTCCATACATCACCCAGTGCTCATCACAAGTGCACTCCTTAATCCCATCACCTCATGTTTAAAAGTTTTGAGAAAAGAATGTGCCCCATATTTTCTTAAAAGCATTTTTTAAGGTCATTTGAATTGTGATTGTTTCTTACTATTAAAAATTGCTGTTTTTTTCTGCACATTCAACTGTTCGAGGAAACAGGACTGAAAGTCAAATATGGTAACATTTTCTTTCATTTAATTCAAAAGGCCTCTGGAAAGTAATGAGATTTATTCTTTGAATTACTTTATAATTGTTCTTTAACTATGCTGTGGTATTTGATAATGTCAAAATGATTTTGCTTTAGGGAAAGTGATTTTAGCCCTTGAAGAAAATTAATTACCTTTTCCTAAGTAAAGAGCATTTTATATATTTTATGTGAAGTAAGGAAATATTTTTAAGGTTAATTAATCTGTCTTCTGACAATTACAGAGAAACTTTGGAGAAAAAATTGCTTATGTATTCAGGTCAGTTTTGCTTATGCTAATATACTGACACACAAGGAAAATATCAGATTCTTTCCATCATACTTGAAGAAAAAGAATTGCACTTCTTCTCAGATATGAGGTATAGGAGCAGCATGACTTCAACTCTATTGTATGATTCAGTTTGCTTTCTTTAAAATCTTTTGTCAGAAATTGTGCTAGTCAATTTAACAGATACTTAATTTAATCTAGAAAATAACAAGTCTGTTGTTTTTCCTTGATGTTTTCATTTGTTAATGCTCTTCTTTATATTAGATTAAACTCTCCAAGACTTTGTAGATACACATATGGAGAAATATGTATATGTGTCTTGAGAAGTATAGATGGTTAGTAATCCATAGGAAAAGATGGAGAGGAATAACACCAACCCATTAATAGTGGTTACCTCCTGGGAAAAGGAATAAGTGCAGGAGAAGTAAAGTGAATAGATATGGGCTTCTACTATTTCATATTTTTCTTTTTGTATTATTTCTTTCTCATATTATCACTGTTCATGCTATTTGAGTAGTTGAGAATTTATACACCTTTTACATGTATTATTCATATACATTTGTAGAACAGTAAAAATCAGAAAACCTCTTCTTCCCCAATTCCTCAAAAAAAGTGTCTGTGACAAAGAAAGTACAGAGCAAGTACATAAATAATTACAGAAGCCTCAAATACACAATTCTAGTCATTATGGTCATGAAACGCTATAATGAATCATATAATTTAAATCACTTAAAAATATTTGCCTATGTTTTTAAAAAAAAAAAATTATTGAGTGTGTTCATGTGCCAGGCACCATGCTTGGTACCTGAAACACCAGAGTCAAAAGAACAAACTAAGTGCTGAATGATAGAGCTTCCTTTTTAGTGGAGAAGAACATTACAGAGACTTATGTATGAACAAATCACTGAACAAGATAATTTCAGGCAGAGACGGATTCTATGAAGGAAATAAAAAGTATGATGAAAGGTAGAGTGACAAATGACAGTTGGAGGTCAGAGGATAAGTGGAGTGCTCTGGAAAAATGTAACCCATACAAGATGGAATAAATGTAAAGAGTTAGAAGACCGAGGATTCCAGGCTGAGGAAATAATAACCAAGTGTATGTGTTGTGAAACATAGTTCCAAGACGGATGAAAATAAGGGCAAATCATTTTGACTATTCCAGAAGAGTATTGAAGGTGTGGAATATAAGGAAGCAAGGGAGAATTTGTGAGAGAAGAAGTTGAAGTAAGAAAAAATCATATAAGGGGCACCTGGGTGGCTCAATGGATTAAAGCCTCTGCCTTCAGCTCAGGTCATGATCTCGAAGTCCTGGGATCGAGCCCGCATTGGGCTCTCTGCTCAGCGGGGAGCCTGCTCCCCCCCCCCACCTACTTGTAATCTCTCTCTCTCTGTAAAATAAATAAATAAAAGCTTAAAAAAAATAATATTGATCTTTGGATGATCCAGCAAAAGTAATGGTGGATTTCCCTATGCACTTTAGGAAAAGTGCATAGGTCGTAAAAGGTGTCGAGGGAAGTAATGAAACCAAGAACTACCTTTGGGTTGCTGGCTTGATATCTAGGTAGTTGGTCCTAAAGTTAAGATTTGGATTAAATGGTTTGGCTTGTAAGAAGCTAGTAACTCTAGTTGGACATGATAATTTGGGATGATTATTGCTTATTCAACTGAGATGTCGGATAGGCCATGACACAATATTCTGGAATATAGTGAAGAACTGAAACTAGCATGGTAACATTTCAGTGCCTTTAACCTTGTGCAATTGGGGAAAAATCTCATTCTGCTTCACAACTTTTAGCAGATTATTCTCTCCCTTTCTTCAGTAGTGACAATGCTCTGAACTTACTTACATTTTATATTCTCCTTCATTTGTTAAAAAATTAATCAAAATTTCACATTCTTTTTTTTTAAGATTTTATTTATTTATTTGACAGAGAGAGAGAGAGAGTGATCACAAGTAGGCAGAGAGGCAGACAGAGAGAGAGGGGGAAGCAGCCTCCCCATTGAGCAGAAAGCCTGATGCAGGGCTCGATCCCAGGACCCTGAGATCATGACCTGAGCTGAAGGCAGAGGCTTTAACCCACTGAGCAACCCAGGTGCCCAAATTTCACATTCTTAAGTGATTTCCTTTAAAACCATGAAACACCAGAAGCAGATACACTAACAGGTTAACCCATTTCCACATTTGTATTTCTTTCTTTCTTTTTCTTAAAGATTTTATTTATTTACCAAAGAGAGGGCACACAGCCAGGGGAGTGGCAGGCAGGAGGACAAGCAGACTTCCTTCTGAGCAAGGAGTCCCATGAAGGACTCCATCCCAGCACCCTGGGATCATGACCTGAGCCAAAGGTAGATGATTAACTGACTCTGCCACCAAGGCATCCCTTATATTTTGCATTTCTTATCAGATGCTTTTATCTACTTGAACTCTTACCCTCATTTTCCAGGTCATGGAATTGCCTACTGTTATATTCGGTCACCTACAACAACATGCTATATTTAAGAATAAAGTTCTGGGGCACCTGGATGGCTCAGTTGGTTGATCGCCCAACTGTTGGTTTTGGTTAAGGTCATGATCTCATGGTCCTAGCATCCAGTCCCAAGTCAGGCTCCACTCTGGGCATGGAGCCTCTTGGGATTCTCTCTCTCTCTTTCTCTGCCTCTTCTGCCTGCTCATGCATAGTCTCTTTCCCTCTCTCCCTCTCTCAAGAAAGAAAGAAAGAAAGAGAAAGAATGAAATTCTGTTCTCAAATATAGCTTATATACTTGTAACTTCAAATAATCCAAAAGTATGTTTAAAATTCTAACTCTGACCCTTTTTATAGAAAAAAATTGGAAAAATTTGGATTTGGATAATCTAGAAAACAAATCATTTTATTTATTAATACATAATCATTCAGTTTGGATTCTTTTTAAATAATTCAGACATTTGTAAATATTCTTGTGTGTTTTCTAGTTTCTAAATTTTTTTAACTCTGTTCATATATGTGAAATTTGCTTGGTTCTACATACATACTTTATTAAACTGAAATAAGTAATTATTTTCTCACAATTTTTATGTCTATGTTATTTACTGAATCAAATCATACACACACAAAAATCACATTTATAATTTTATAATATCTTAAAATAGCAGTAATATTACTTACTGTCTTACCTGAAAGTTTTGAAGACCTTTTGAAGGTGTTTGTAGGGAGAATTTACAATTTTGATATGTACCATGATTGTAAAGAAGCTTTTTACTATCTATGTAAAATAAGGGCTAATACAGAAACAAATTTTTCCAAATTTTAAAGTTAGTCACTGATATTTTACAATCACTGTCAGTCGCTTTTTGGTTGAAAATTTCCTTTCAGTCTTCCATCTTTGTTCAAGGAGACTTGAGTTTTCTCTTTTTGGATTATAAAATGGGTGTCCTATGCATCCTTTTGTGTATTCTATTCATAACTTATACTTATTAGCTTTACACATACACATACATAAATAGCTGCATTTGTAAAGGACAAAAATATGTCACAAATATTTTCTGTGTGCAACAGCTGATAATTTTGAAGTTTGTCAAAAAGATGTTCATGACCTTTATGAGAACATTCTTAAACTTTTTTAAAAGAAATTAAGAAAAAACTATTTTATGGATAGGAAATTTCAGTATAATAAAAGTATAGTGTATGTGTATACATATGTATGTGTATGTATTTGATAAATGACTGTTAGCATTATAGACTAATGGGGAAAGAGAAACTATTCAAAAAACAATTCTGCCCAAATTAATTATACATATGAAGTAGTATGGAATTGGATCAGTAATTCCTTCCTTATACCATATACAAAAATAGGTGATTTATATGTAATATATATTAAAGACATTATGAAAGGCTATTTTATAAGATTTTAAAAGAAAATATAATAGTAAATCTTTATAACACAAGACAGAGAGCTTTACAAAACAAGATATCAAAAGTGGACCGTAAAACAAAGATTGAAAAATTTGATTAACATTACCATTTATTTTCAATAAAATCAATTATTAAGTTATTGAAAATAAAAAGCACATAGTGGTAGAAACTTAGCTATAGATAGCTAGAAAGATTCATAAGTAGATATCCAAGAAAAGATACATTCCAGAATATATAAAAACTTTTGGAAATCAGTAAGTAAAAGACAATTAATTTGTAGAAGAGCAAACATTAATGGCTAATAAATGCATGTGAATAAGATTCAACTTCAATTATATCTAGGGAAGTAAAATTTAATCAATTTAATGGAAAGTGTTTAAATTATGACAGAGCATTGTTGTTGAAAATATAGAACAAGGGAGGAACACCTGGGTGGCTCAGTTGGTCGAGCATCTGACTCTTGATTTTGGCTCAGTTCATGATCTCAGGGTTACAATATCGAGCCCTGGGTCAGGCTCTGTGCTCATCGCTTGAGATTCTCTCTCTCTGCCTCTCTCTCTGCCCCTCCCCCCACATGTGTGTTCTCTCTCTAAATAAATAAATAAATGAAATCTTAAAAAAAAAATAATATAGAACAATGGAAACTTTGAAAAACTGATGTAGTATAATTGGTTCAGTATTTTACCAAATAGTTCACAGCCAGCCATCCAGTTAAAGTGAAGACATAGCTCCCCTATGACATAGCATTTCCACTTCTGGGTATATAACCAGTGGTATAATGCTAAATCCTTATCAACCCAGCTCTTTGGCAGGGGTGGAGGTATACAATTGGTAATGTTTAATAATTTCTTTGTTGTAAATACACCATGGCCTCTTTTAGGCTATCTGAGTAGCATCACTAAATGTGGAATTTGGAAAAGATACATCTATTATTCCATCCAAAATGGTGCCAGGTAGCTCCAACACACATTTTTCATGTGTCTATATAGGGAGATATATACCTCAAAGTTCATGACAGCATTATTAGTCTAGCAAAAATGTGGCATTTTTATGCAATGTAATACTATACAAGAGCAGGAAAAAAAAGAACCCAAATTGAGTGCTACCAACAAGGATGATTCTTAGAAACAATATTTTTAAAATAGGCAAGAAGTGTAAAAGTGCATAGAACACAAAAGAAATTATTAAAATTTTTAAATACGTATCAATATTATATATTGCTTGGGGGTATCCACGTATATTAGAAGTGTAAAAAGATAGGGGCCCCTGGGTGGCTCAGTCAGTTAAGTGTCTGCCTTCGGCTCAGGTCAGGATCTCAGGGTGCTGGGATGGGGCTTCTCATCAGTCTCTCTGCTCAGCGGAGAGCCTGCTTCCCACTCTCTCTCTGCCTGCCTCTCTGCCTACTTGTGATCCTTCTCTCTCTCCATCAAATAAATAAATAAAATCTTTATATATATAAATATATATATATATATACACACACACATATATATATACACACATATGTGAATAATTCATCAAATTTACTGTAGTATGTGTTTCTTAGAGATACAAATGAAGTGATGTATTTGGGGTTTCCAGGCAACTAGAGATTTATGAGGCGAGGTGTACATAGGTGAGATTGTATTACTTCATGTCTTTTCCATAGTTATCTATCTATCTCTATATAGAAATAACCATGGATAAAATATATATAAAATTAGATAAATTTTATTTATAAATAATTATACTTTTAAATAAATCTATCTGTTTACGTATAGAAATTTACACACATTGCAACAGACAGGCACAAATACCTTACACACTCTCTTTTTCTGTATGCAGGTGTCTGTAAAATAACAAAACAAATTCAGTACTATATTTATCTATAAAAATACTAGAATTCTTCCTATTTAATGTTCTTCTGAAAATGCTCACCAGTACATATTAAGAAGGTATTGGAATAAGCTGTGTCAATGTTGCTATATGAGAAAATATAATATCACTGTTTATAGCTAATATGACTGTAAAACTGGGGTCCTGAAAATATAAGGAATATTCGAAGGCTAATGATGGTGATATCTTTTTAATATAAGGTAACCAGTATAAAATTCCATTTAAAATATAAGAATTGTTTCATTGCTGTCTATTGAAAATTATTAAAGTTCTGGAAGAATTAAATGTTTGAGATAGCCAGGAGGTACATAATTTTTTTCTTGAGGAAATACTAGCTTTTTCAGATAGTTACAGTCATTTTATTAAAAGATTTTATTTATTTATTTGACAGAGAGAGAGATCACAAATAGGCAGAGAGGCAGGCAGAGAGAGAGGGGGAAGCAGATTCCCCACTGAGCAGAGAGCTCCATGAATGCAGGGCTCTATCTCAGGACCCTGAGATCATGACCTGAGCCGAAGGCAGAGGCTTTAACCCACTGAGCCACCCAGGCACCCCAAATAGTTACAGTCTTTAGCATGCTTCAGTTATCAAAATGGAATGGTATTGTCACAGAAAGAAACACATTAATCAAAAAGAACTATGTAGATGGGTTTTATGATAAAGCTAGTATTTCAGATCATTAAAGACAAAAAGATGAATTGTTCATTAGATTGTTTTGGGAAAGATATGAATCAGATTTCAACCTTCTGAATTCCATACAAAAGAAAGTTTTATGTTTAAGAAAGAATGTATAGAATCTGTAGTAGGTTGTCTCATGGATCAGCCTGAGATTCTCCCAACAATTACTCTTTGCATTCATTCCACGCCTATAGCAATCATGAATGAGTTGCAGTACCAACAATCAAAAACCTAGACAAGTCTGTGGATCTGTGCTCCCTCCGAAAAAAAAAAAAAAAAAAAAGTGGCAATTATGTTTGAAGTTACAGGGAAAATTGGTGTGCCTGGGTGGCTCAGTGGGTTAAAGCCTCTGCCCTCGGCTCAGGTCATGGTCTCAGGGTCCTGGGATCGAGCCCTACATGGGGCTCTCTGCTCAGCAGGGAGCCTGCTTCCTCCTCCTTCTCTGCTTGCCTCTCTGCCTACTTGTGATCTCTCTCTCTCTGTCAAATAAATAAATAAAATCTTAAATAAATTTAAGAAAATCTTAAAAAGAAGAACTTATAGGGAAAATTGAATTAGAGTTATATAGAGGGCACCCAGAGTCCTATCTTCTGAAGTCCCTTGCAGGGATGATAGGAGCCAAACTCTGTGTAAACTTGGGACTTAGCTGACGTTCTGTGCTCATGGACAAAACATGAGGGGATTTAAAAAAGGGATGCACTCTCTGCCAAGTACTGCAGCTGTTGCCAAGCACCTTTTGGGGATAGCTCAAAGCAGAAAGCTATTCATCCAGGATATGGCTTAATAACACTATGTGCTTAGGTATTTCCTGAAGGTTGAGACCATTTACCACCAATCTGAGACGTCTTTATGAACTGGTAAGCCTAAAGGATCATATGAGAGAAACTTAAAATTACAGTGGTGATAAGAAGGAATCTTATCTTATTCAAGATAATTTAGCAAACACCTTTCAAAACACATATGAAAAATTAATCTTATGAAAATAGTTTAAAAAAAAAACTCCTTAAGTTAGAGAATTAATACCCCAACAAACAGAAATAAGAGAAGAACCAGAGAAGACTTTATGATAATTATGTTTTAAATTCATGTAAGAGATAAATTACAACATTAGTTAAAACAAAAATCAATGGAATATTATGAAAAAACATATATGAAGAGAAAATCAATAATAAAAATGATAATGTTTGTGCTTCAGGACAGAAGAAGAGATGAAAAATATAAAAATAAAATAAAATAAAATAGCATGAAGATTAGAGTCATATATCCAGAATAAGTAATAGAAGAACTGGTGGGAAGAAACATTTTCAGAGTAATGGCTGCAAAATTTGTTGCATTGGAGAAAGATGTACACTCAGTTGAATGCATTAAAAATGAGTTTAAATACCAACAAACGAATAACCAGAACATGGTGGTGATGTAAAATATGATGGATTAAAAAAAAAAAAAGGCTTAGGGACACCTGGGTGGCTCAGTTGGTTAAGCATCTGCCTTCGGTTCAGGTTATGATCCAGGGTCTTAGGATAGAGCCCCACATTGGACTCCCTGATTGGTGGGGAGCCTACTTCTCCCCCTCCCACTGTTGCTCGCTCTGCTTTACTCTGTCAAATAAATACATAAATAAAATCTTAAAAAGAAAAAAAGAAAGAAAAAGGAAAAAGCTTAAAAGCAGCCAGAGGAAAAAAGACAGATTATCAATGAAAGAAATAAGCATCACAGCAAGCTTCTTGCACTGATTACAGATGTCAGGGTTAATCCAGTAAAAATTCCCAAGTCTGAGACACAGTAACTGCAAACCCTGGAATCTAAACTTATATCCAGTAGCATTCAAGAGAGCAATGTTGATTCAATTCAAAGTTGTATCACTCTCAGCAATGACTCCAAATGGTGTCAGCAAGAATGGCAAGAGTGAGAAGAGAACTGAGGAGAAAATGGTGGGAAGAAAGAAGCGATAATGAGCTATATAACTGCAAAGAAATAAGTTATTAGATCCAATTTGGTAATGAATCTGAGAGTTATTATTTATTGTAAAAACGAAATCACTATTTTTGCTTTTATTAACATGAAAGATGGAGTACTTAAGAAGGGAGAGCAAATGTCAAAGAGGTTGGTAATGTTAATTTGGTTCATTCGGTAAGAGGACAGAGATCTTGAATAAACTTAGAATGTTTGAAAAAAATAGGCATTTTCAAAATTTATGGTTAAATTTTAAGAGAAAGTAAGCGTATTATTTAATTTCTAAACAGATAATGTTAAAAAAAACCTTTCTTAATTCTTTACACAATGTGATATAAAAAAAGAAACGGAATAAACACAAAAGGCATTGATATTAGAAGCCCAATAGTAGAGTCTGAAATATATCAAAAGCATAACAGTTGTGGAGCTATAACCTTGTTTGATTAAAGTAAATATCAAATTACAATTAAAAATGTATGCCTGAACATTTGAAAAGATAACACCACAAGGTACAATTTTTACAACCAATAAAAATAAAAATATTGAATTAGTAATCAAAACTATCCTGATCAAAAATAACAGACCTAGATTATTTAGAGCAAGTTTTACCATAAATTTTAGAAAGTTAATAACTTTTATTTGAATTATTTCTCTGTATTGGAAAGGGAAACCTACCTATTTTATGAAAATAGTATAATATTGTTGTAAAAAATGAATAAAGACAGTTTAATAAAAGAAAACTAGAAGAAAAGTTCAAATATTAAGACTTTCTTCGCACGTGGAGCTCCAAGCCAGAGTACAAATGCAAGTGAACATGATAGATTAGATAGATAGATAGACAGACAGATAGATATTTGAAAACTGCAAAACAAAATTAAAAGTGAAATAGTATGTAGTCTTTGTTCCTTCCTTGATAAACATACCTATATAAGGATCTGCATGCAGCCATATTGAAATTTAGAATTCAGTGATAGACGGAGATAGACATATACAGACTATAGAGCTTCAAAACAGAGGTTGAAAAGTGCTCTGAGACAGCAGTGGCATTGGAAAACAATGAGAAGTGGGTATTCTGTCTCCAAATGGAAAATTGCCGCACCATACAAAGTTAATTCTAAATGAACAGGATGTAAATATGAATGATAAAATCCATATTTTCTCAAAAGTCTTTAGAGTAATGTCTTGGAAGTGTGTAAGTAATTGTGAGACACAGAAAGGTTTTTTCTTTTTCTTTTTTTTTTTTAATGGAAATTTATTTATTTATTTATTTATTTTCCCCCCAAAATGTTTATTTTTTCAGTGTTACAAGATTTATTGTTCATGCACCACACCCAGTGCTCCATGCAATACGTGCCCTCCTCAATACCCACCACCAGACTCGCCCAGCCCCCCACACCCACCCCTCCTAAACCCTCAGTTTGTTGCTCAGAGTCCACAGTCTCTCATGGTTCATCTCCCCCTCTGATTTCCCCCCATTCACCTTTCCCTTCCTTCTCACAATGTCCTCCATGTTTTTCTTTATGCTCAGCAGGTAAGTGAGACCATAAGGTAATTGGCTCTCTCTGCTTGACTTATTTCACTCCGTATAATCTCTTCCAGTCCCATCCATGTCGATACAAAAGTTGGATATTCATCCTTTCTAATGGAGGCAGAATATTCCATTGTGTATATGTACCACATCTACTTTATCCATTCATCTGTTGAAGGGCATCTTGGTTCCCTCTACAGTTTGGCAATTGTGGCCATTGCTGTTATGAACATTGAGGTACATGTGGCCCTTCTTTGTACTGCATCTGCTTCTTTGGGGTAAATACCCAGTAGTGCGATGGCTGGGTCATAGGGTAGCTCTATTTTCAACTTCTTGAGGAATCTCCACACTGTTTTCCAAAGTGGCTGTACCAGCTTGCAATCTCACCAACAGTGTAATAGGGTGCCCCTTTCTCCACACCCTCTCCAACATTTGTTGTTTACTGTCCTGTTGATTTTGGCCATTTCTAACTGGTGTAAGGT
>CM053610.1:78837252-78902885 GCA_028646535.1 Procyon lotor | reverse complement strand
GCTTTTTATCTTGATGAAGTCCCAAAAGTTCATTTTCGCTTTTGCTTCCTTTGCCTTTGGAGACATGTCCTGAAAGAAGTTGCTGTGGTTGATGTCAAAGAGGTTACTGCCTATGTTCTCCTCTAGGATTTTGATAGATTCCTGCCTCACATTGAAGTCTTTTATCCATTTCGAGTTTATCTTCGTGTATGGTGTAAGAGAATGGTCAAGTTTCATTCTTCTACATAGAGCTGTCCAATTTTCCCAGCACCATTTATTGAAGAGACTGTCTTTTTTCCACTGGGTACTTTTTCCTGTTTTGTCAAAGATTATTTGACCATAGAGTTGCAGGTCCATATCTGGGTTCTCTATTCTGTTCCACTGGTCTATGTGTCGACACAGAAAGGTTTTTTAAAAAATAAAACATAAACAGAAAATCAATATAGGAAATCATTGATAAATTTGATAGGCATCAGAATAAGACTTCTGTTTTTTGAAAGAAACCCTCAGAGAATTAAAAGATGTGTAGTAAGGCTCCTGAACTTATTTATCACATATAACTGAAACATAGTGCCGTTTGATCCTCACCTTCCCATTTTCTCCTTCCCCCACCTCTTGGCAACCACAAATCTAGTCTCTGCTTCTGAGTTTATGATTCTAGACTTCACATAGAGATAAGATCACACTGGATTTGTCTTGTCTGGTTTACTTGATTTTGTATGATATCCTCAGGTCTATTCATGTTGTTGGGAATGGCAGAATTTCCTGACTTTTTAATCCTTTTGATTTAATGGAAAGTCCCTTCCCATTGTGTGTGTGTGTGTGTGTGTGTGTGTGTAGCAATAAAAGACTAAAGGATCCGTATCCAAAATACAAGGATTCCAATGAAAAAAAATCAATGATTCAATTTGAATAATTGATAGGGGTAATAAAAATATTAAGGAACATTAAGCTATAATAACCCAATAACATATACTGTACTCTCAATCCATTCACAAATTGAAAACATGAAGTATCAGCAAGGAAGCAATGAAAGAGAAAAATCTTAAACATTGCTGGTTGGAAGTATAAATTTATACAGTACTTTTGGAAAATTATTTGGTTTTATCTAATGAAATTGGCAACCCAGCAGTACCTTTAAAGTCTGTTATAAACAATGGTTGTTCAATAGTAGAGATAAGTGAAATCAAGAGAATCAAGAGACAAGACAATACAGGAAAGTATAGTCTCTTTGCATAACTTTACTCATGGAGTTAAAATTATGAAAGCAGCATGATTTCAAGTGTGCATAAGATCCATAAGTTTTGGGAGCCACTAACCGGGAGCCCAGTTTTAAATGTCATTAATGTATTTTGACTCATGGGCTAAGGAGGAGCCACATGGAAAATCAGTCCCTATTTTCAAGTATGCTAGAGAAACATGACCTTTGAAAAGAGGGTAATTAGACAATTGAGTTGCATATATAATCCTTGCAAGTTTATCCCACAAAATACTCAAACAAGATGTATTTCTACTACCATTATACCTATCACCTTTTCTTTTGCATATTTGACAGTTTTTTCTTGAGTAAAGAGTGTGGTTATTTTCACGTGTAATAATATGTAATATTGTAAAAATTGCATTGTTTGCTCCCCTAGTCTTGCTTAATTTGAGAGTTATAATTAGCTTCAATTTTCTTGAACAGAGTGAATGCAAAGTGTATTGGATTTTAATTTAAAATGCTATTTCATAGTTGATTTAAGTAGTAAAATGTAATACACAAATTGCACTTTTAGTCAAATGACTCTGAAGTATTTTTTGAAGTGCATAATTAAAATATTCAAATGTGTACTGATAAGCCGCTTTCAGAAGCTCTGGAGTACTCCTAAAGGTGACTTGGAAATATCCCAAAACCAAACTTCCTCTGTTCCTGCCTTCTACAACACCTGGTAGACACTTTGAATAATTTGTTTTTGAAGTACTTCAGAATAAGATGCTTTTCACTAGTTATTAACATAACTCAGCAGAATTAGTCTAGTTTGCATTTTATAGGCATTTGGAAGTAGGACATATTTTCAAATGACTACACCTCATTACCTTTAATAAGAGCAGCCTTGTGCTACTTCACAACCTTCATTGGCACATATGATTTAATAAATGTGTTTATCTTATGCACATAATCATTGCTATCTCATCATAATAAAACCTTTTAAGCCCTTGACTTTTCTTCAAAACATCCTATTCTTAAAAAATAAATAACTTTATAATTTGTCCTGTTTATGTTCTGCATTTTCTTAAAGAGCTCAGATTGCCTACAAGATACTGTTTTGTCATCTAAAGGACCTAGCCGGAGCTGAAAAAGGCAAACATGTATTTTACTTTGTCACATGGTAACAGTAAGGTTGAAAGATAGTTGTTACATTTCTCCTCTTGTCTCAAGAATGTATTATTTGTTGCTGTTCTGTATTCTGTGTTGGCTCAGTAATCTCTTACACAATGTACATTAGTTGTAATGATTTTTCATTCTGTGTTTTAAACCTTAGCTTGTGGATTCAAGTTTCTCTTTTATATCTGCAGACACTTACAAATCATTTCCTTTTTCCTGATGCCGACATAATTTGAAAAATCCAAATTTTCTTTTATTAATGTGAATGATATCAGTGTCTTTACGGTCAAATACGATATAAACATTTTCCTCTTCTAGAACAGCTAAGAGCACATTTGGTATATTGTGGGACTTTCTTTATTCCATAAACACAGTATGCATACCAGCCCTAATTCAGACTCTCACCATTTCCTCTGAATGTACTACAAAAATCCAGAAGACTAAAACTCACAAGACAATCCCAATTCCTTCCCTGTCAAATGGAAACCTTTGTTTTAAAATGAAGATTAGATCAAACATGAAAATACTTAAAGGAAAAAAAAAAAATATATATATATATATATACTTGATAATGAGTTTAAAACACTTTTTTTTAGTTTAAAACTCAACATTTATCTTCTAGTTGTATATTTTTACCAAAATATAAAATGGACATAATATTATCTACGCATTATCATCTGTGAGTCTTTATTGTTTGCCTCTAGGTTTATAAGTTAGCAGCTAACACTCAAATGCAATATTTTTCAAATTGTGGTCAGTGGTCAGTTTGAATGAATCTCCTGAGATATTTGTGAAAAACACAAACTACTTGGAGGCTCTTTAGGCCTACAAAATCAAATATCTGGAAGGAATACTCATTAACCAGCTAGCTTGGTCATATCAATATGCAGTGATGTCTGAGAACTATGACTGCTCCACAGATTCTGCTTTGCTCCTTTTCTCAACATTGTATCATTTTGTCTACATTCTGGAAAACATTTTGGAGGGATGTGACTGAGAATAAGTGGGAAGCTTGAATCCTAAAAGAAAAAGGCCATAGTAGGGGCAGAGGGAGAGAGAGATATAGTGACCATGACATCCTAGCAACAATGTTTTTTCATGAACCCAGTCTGCTGGAAGTGTCAGAGAGTCTAACAATGAGGCTCAGATAATCTATCTCGGACCAGCAGTCTCCTGGATGAAAGCCACAGGATCAAAATAAGAGCCATGTATATCAACCTGCCATCCAGTTGCAGATCTGAGATTTGAACATCATTCAAGTGAATAGGAGGTAGGGTATAAAAAATAGTAATAACACCAATCAAAAAACACAAAGTGAAGGTATTCTCTATTTCTGACTTATTTGGAGATATGTTAGAAACATCAGCACAAGCAAGCAAGTAAATAATTATGACAGGACACACTTGAAAAGTAAAATACAGCAGAGCAAAGCAAGGAATGCTATGCTGAAAATTGCCAGGACAGTCAGACTTCTGAAAATTATTTGTATAGGAGCTGAACAATTTAGCATTCTCTCTCTGATACATAAATCAATGAGGGCTGGGAAAGAAGCTGAAAGACTTTCTGAATACATGAGTGTAACACTCCTTTTCTTCAGTAAGTCTCGTGGAAATGCCCCCCAATTATGAATGTTAGGATTTAGGGAGATAGACAACCAAAAGTTTACCCTAAAATTGCTATGGCTATTAGCATCATGTCCTATTAGACAGGACATGGTGCAGCCATGAATTAGTGCTTCTAATGCAATCTGCCACATCTATACTGGATCTCACAAAGGGAGAGCAAGCACAACAAACAAAACAGGTGCAGAGCCTTCTAAATTGGGATATGGAAAAAATTTCTTTAACTGAAAAGATTGGAACCACCTTGAAGAATCACTAAAAGTGAATATCTTTTGAGGCTGCATAAGGAAATAGGAAAGTGTACAATTTCTGTTTTTTAAAGATTTTTAAGGTCCCTTTATGCTTTAACCTGGAACAAAAACTTAGAGGAAAAAAAAATACCTACAATTTTTTAAAAAATGTGACATGAAGATGTAGCTCAGGATCATAGAATTTTATATAATGATAAATAACAATCATTTTTCAAACACGAAAAAGAATTTTGTAAGAAGGAAATGAAAAGAGGAAGTGTGCAGAGTTTTTTTTTAATTATAAGGAGTATAATTTGTTTAGTGGCCATTTTGTTTTCTTACTATCAGAGTTGTGCCTTAGTTTTTGAATGGGCCATTCTTTTTTTTCTTATTTCTAATTGATTTTTTGGTATAAATTATTTTAAATTTTTGGAGATTCTCTTTACAAGTGTTTTCTGAATGTTTATATTTGCCTTTTACATGTGTTCATTTTATTTATGTTATAAAAGATCCAGTGGAAAATGCTTCTCTCCTATTCCTGTTCCTGAATGGTCCAGTCTCTTTTCAGAGCAACCACTGTTGCTAAATTCTTAAGTAACTTGAAAGGTACACAATATGTTTACATAATAAAGTCCTATGTGCTAATGTGTGTATATGTGCATATGTATACTTATCTGGGTCTATGTCTATATTTATATATACTTTTGATTACCACAGCACAAATTACAATGTACTCCTGCTTTTTAAAATTCATTTCTATTTTTCAGATTTGTTCCATATCAACAAATCAATACATTTTAAGAACAATATAATATCCCTTTAAATGAATATACCAGAACTCATTTAACTAGTCTCCTACTGGGAGACATTGAAGTCAATTCCAATCTTTTGATACTACAAACAATGCTGAAATAGTATCTGCATATGTAAGACATTTTGCATATTTATGAATGCAGTCAAATGATACATTTGTGAGTGCATTTATAATATCAACTCCTAGAAGTGGAGTTGCTGAGTTAAAGAGCCCTGAGTTGTTTGCCAAATTGTTCTGCAAAGGTTTTGATATTTTATAATTTCACTAAGAGTAGATTATATATGCCCTCACACCTTTGAATGCAGTGTGATAGTAATGATGCCTGCTAATCTGAGAGAGAACTACTATCATATTGTATGTTGGTCTTTTGTTCTTATTTTGAGTCATCTCGGTACTTTCAGGATTTTATCTGACACACAGAATATGTAAAATAAGAGTGTCTTAAAAGGGTAATTTAATTATTGATGATTTTTTCTCAGTAACTGAACAATTTTGAAAACTTTCAAATTCACAATGAAGTTGAAAGAACAGTACTATAACGATCCAAACCTTCCTTCAGATTTACTAACTTTTCACATTTTGCCACCCTTTCCATATGTATCTATTCTTATGTTTATATTTATCTTGATGTCTATCTATCCATATCTACTCTTTCTGGCTAGTTTAGTATCCAAAAATTCTGAAGATATCATGACAGTCCATCTTGAAGTGCTCCCCCAAACAATGATATTCTTCTATAAAAGCATATCACCACACATTATCTAAGAAAATCAGTATTATTTCAAATTATCATTTAAAATATGGCTCATATTCACATTTTGCTGAAGAACCTCAAAATATCTTTCATGGCTTTCTTTATTTAATCCAGGATCCATTTAATGTTCACACAGTACATTTGGTATTATGTCTTATCTCTCAAAATCAAGAAAAATCTCATTGCTTCCTATCTTTTGAAAAGTTCAGACTTTTTTTTTTTAAATTTGTTTTTTGTTTTTGTTTTTGTTTTCAGAACATACAGCTCGAGATTCAGCTGCAAGAGTACTACAGAAAAGGTGAGTTCTTTTCACTGCATTACATTACAAAGGCAATGCCAAACTTGACCACTTGGTTGAGATTGTGCCAGCAAATGTCTCCATTGTAAATACACATTTCTTCTTCATAATTAAGATGTAACCTGTGCAGTGGTGCTTTAAGATTGTGTGAATATTGTTTTCCAATGTTTGCTCATTAGTCTTAGTATCCATTGGTGAAATTGTCTAATATAGTTATTACATAGATTATTACAAAAAGGAGATTCAGTTTTAATGAACTAAAAATGCCTTTATGCATGCTACAATTCAGTTAACAAAAGAGATAACGTTAGGAAGACATAACTTGCATATGCATAATGATAAATCATAATGAAATTTAAGCCTTTATGTTAAAAATCATTTAAGGCCACGACCAAAAACATTCCCATTCAATATATGCATTTATTTTTGAAGCCTACAGCTGTTTTAATAGTTTTAATGTTTATTCTATTTCATAGACTTATTCTTTTACTTTAAAAATGGATTTGCAATCACTGTGCAAAAACTGAGATACAGAATCAAGTGCAATATTCTCTTGGGATTAAATTTTACTGAGATAATTCACAACATAGATAATACTGATGTGTATAATCAATAATTTCCAACCATAATCAGAGAGGAGTAACTTATTACAGCAGCAGCAAGAGAGTCATGAAGATTTTCCCAGGGATGGGCAACACTGATAAATGCTCTGAAAAAAGAGAACAGCTTTAGGGCAACAGGATATTAAGGTGTGGAAATTTAGAGGTGAAGAAAGGGGAATGGATCAATATCTGAATGTGGATACAACATATACCTAGCCATGTATCTTTGGGATGTGGATAATCTTTGCAGTTCTGCAACCGACTAAGCAGACACTATGAATTGAGTACATCATTCACTTCTAAGACATTGATTTATTCCATTTTGCTAAAATTGAATGACCAGTACATAATTCTTAGCTGGATCTTTTCTTGTTAACAAATTGAAATACTTTAGTTAGTAACTAGCCATGTGAAAAGCTCATAAATATTAATGCAATGTTCTGAAATGTTCTGTTTATTGTCCATGAATAGTCGTAAAAGATAGTAAAAGAACTTGATTGAAAATAAGCCTTAAACTTCTGTAATAAAGACACACTTCATTGGAAATTTTCCTGTAATGTCACGGTTTTATCTTTTGTTATTCTTTTTCATCAGTAATACAGAGAATTGCAGTGAGGGTGACTGAGAAATAAAGGTCTGAGACTACCAAGCATTGCAAAATTCATTGCTTACATGAGGTTTAATGATCCCTACATTTGTTAAGTGTTTGAGTCTGTATACATTTCCTCACAATACTCAATGGAAATATGATACTTATTTAGATTCACAGAGCAAAGAATTCATCTTAAATGTGGGAAAAATTTGTAGTTGTTGACAAAGAATTATATTTTAAATGTTTAGAATTTTTTTTTAATTCTAGATAGTAGTAATTAGGGGCATAGTATAATAAGAATCAACATTTTAAAGGAAAATATGTTTAAGAAGGTTAATGTGGATATATGGATTAGTCACATTTTATTATGATTTTAGTTTTACCCTAAACTTCACTAGTCTGTGCCTTGTTGTGAAAATGGAAAGTTTAAATAAACTATGCATGAAGTAGAAGCTAGAATTTTGGTCAGTGATATGATTATCAGAATAACACTTGTAAAATGCTCAGTACAAGAGCTTGATTTCATAGATTTGTTCTTTTAAATCAACCTGCCATTATAAATAGGAGTATCTAAGCAATGGCTCCATTCATGAATATTTCCATATACAGTAACCATCTCAGGTTTTTCCCACTCTTGTTAATCATGGCTACAATAACTATGAGCTGTACCACAGTGCTCAAAGTACCAGTCCTATAATATAATAAATTTTTGAGTTAATTATGTCTCAAGTATCCACAGGCCAGATTATCAGGAATTCTATTATCCCCAACCTCACCCCCCTGTTCTGGCATGGGACGCTTTCCTTACCTTTTTTTTCCCCAAGTACAAGGGACTTATGCTACCCAAAAGGGGTATCACTCTGATATCCATAAACCAATTGGGAAACTCTGGTGTCTAAATCATATGACCCTGCTACAGTATTACTGCTGAGCCCTAGCCAACACTGTGATGAAATCTAAGTAAAGTAAAAGGAAGGAAGGTGATCCCACTGCCTCAGCATGAAATTAGAGAAAATCTTTGTGACCTTGAATTTAGCAGAGATTCTCTCTCTCTGTACATGTATGTATGTACAGAGAAAGTACAATTTTCGTGAGTATATATATATATATATACACACATATATACACACACACAGAGAAAACATACATAGTACATATATATTTATATACACACACACAGAGAGAGAGTCATCAATTCTAAATTTTTGCTGTTTGAAAAATACTGTTACAAAATTGAAAAGATAAGGTAAACACTGGGAAAAATATTTGTGAAACACATTATCTGATAAAAAGACATGTATCTTGAACACTTACAACTTTATAACAAACAATAACAACAACAAAGCCAAGTAATGAAATGGGCCACAGATTTGAATATAGGATAAATAGATGACAATTTAACACATTTAGGATAATCAACATCATTAATCATTAGGGAAATGTAAATTGAAACCACATTAGATATTAAACATACATATTAGAATGGGTTAAAACAAACACAAGCAAAAATCTGGCAAAATCAAATGCTAGCAAGGTTGAAGAACAATTGGAATTCTCATACATTGCTGGTAAGAATGCAAAATGGGACAGCTAGTTTGGAAAATATTTTGTCAGTTTATAAAGTTAAACATGTTTAAGAAATAAGAAGGAGGTCCATGTGACTTTTAAATAAAGCAAATGAAAGAGCGACTAGTAGGAAATTTGAGGACAATCACCTCTAAAAATTTTAGGCAAGGCAGATGTGTAGGCAGGAGGAAATGGAAGAATTTTAGGTGTGTCTTTTTTTTTTAAAACAGATTTTATTTATTTATTTGACAGAGAGAGAGATCATAAGTAGGCAGAAAGGCAGGCAGAGAGAGAGGGGTAGGCTCCCTGCTGAGGAGAGAGCCTGATGCAGGGCTCGATTCCAGGACCATGAGATTATGACCTGAGCTGAAGGCAGAGGCTTTAACCCACTGAACCATCCAGGTGCCCTTTTCCATGTGTCATGAAGGAATAGGATGCCTGGGTGGCTCGGTCAGTTGATCAGCCAGCTCTTGATTTCAGGCTCAGGTCATGATCTCAGGGTCTTTTTGGATCAAGCTCCATGTCTGGCTCTGAGCTCAGTGGGGAGTCTACTTGATATTTTCTCTCCTGTCTCTGCCCCTCCTCCTGCTTGCATGTGCTCTTTCTCAAATAAATAAATAAATAAATTTAGAAAAAAAAAGAGTAAGATACAAGGTTTTCTGATTTACCGGGCTATGGATGATTATCAGGTTCTTGAATTTAACAGCTAATAGTGTATTTAATGAAAAAGGAAATAATGAGAGAAGAAAGTGTTCAGAGAACATGGAATTCTAGGTCAAGATTTGACAATTCTTCCTTTTATTAAGCTTCGCTTCTCAATAATCATGGATGGACCTGGAGTACATTATGGTAAGTGAAGTAAGTCAGAAAGACAAATATTGTTTGATCTCACTTACATGTGGAATTTAAGAGTCAAACTCAAAGAAGTAGAGAGTAAAATAGTGGTTGCCAGAAATTTGAGGGGGGAGGAAAGAGGAATATGGGAAAATGCTGGTCAAAGGATACCAATTTTTAGTTATTAGATGAATAACTGTTAGGAATCTGATGTTCATGCAAATTCTTGACAGTTTTCTAGCCATGTTTAATATAATGCCAGTGGCCTTGGCTGTGTCAGGATTATGGAATGTTTTGTTGGAAAGTACTAACGAAGACCACTGGATGTCCAAACCCTGTATCATATCCAAATTGCAGTGTGAAAATAGAGTCAAATGGAAATGGCATAAATGGAGTCTGGGAAGAAAAGTGTATAGTAGACCAAGGATAAATAAGTCTGGAGGAGTGACTTGATTTGAGAATAATGTTAAGTGTTTTTGTATCATCTAGAGTACAATTTACCCAACTTCACTGTATATCATGTAAGTTGGTAATTAAATATAAAAATATACCCATATAAATTCAATGGCACTTGGAATAGTAGACTCAAGTTTTCCCTTGTGTACCCAGTAGAAATCCCTAATATGCTTTGACATTTCTGATGGGGAATTTTGGCTCCTCCCACCTTTTATTTGGACTGTAGAGATCTTTGTGTTTTCCTTCTATTTTATGTAAGTCAAAACAAATTGTGGAATTTAAGATGGAAAGTAGAGGTTAGTAGACTATGTTTCATTCTCTACATAGAGAGCTATTTAATATTATAAAGCAATTTTGCTGATTAAACTTATTATTTAAGGATCCTATGTAACAGTCTTATAATTTGTGACTTCAGTGTGTAGAGGGTATATGTTTGTATTAAAAGTAGGTAGTCTATCCCAGATTATTTTTCTAAAATGTAACTCAGTTTTTCTTTATGTTTTGGGTTAAGCCTTGGCAAGATGAAACATTTCTTTGAAGAATGTTGCCATAAAATGAAGGTGTGGATTTTCTAGAGTAGGCTTCCATTAGTGAAACTGAAAGGAGGCAATATTAGATAACCCTTTTGCTAGTTCTTCTAAAAGATGTTCATGTTTTGTGTGTTGTGAGTCATCTTTAAGATAAAGACAGACTCAGACTTATGAATACACTGATGTTGAAGGTATACGTGAATAACAGTTACAGACATGCTGTTGCATGATTATTACTACTTTGGGTTCATCAGGAGGAAAGAGAAAATATCTGTATTAGTGAGCTGGTTTAAATCAAGACCACTATCCACATATTTAATTTTAGTAAGATTAGGAGACCAAAAGACATAATGCTTTTAGCCTCTTTTACTAGGGTGTGTTCTTATGATATCTTCTTTCAACTGGGTACATGGTGTGTGGAGTATCATTTGTAGAAATGTATAGAAAGGAATTGGACACCCATGGACAGCTGGCTGTTGAAATTACCTATGTTGAAGCTGACCACCATTCATTTGACAAGATGATTTAATATCCTGATCAGTGCTGTTAAGTGGTTCAAATATTCTCAGGTGCCATGCAGGCAGTGGGGCATACAATCCTAACTCTCCATATTTCCAGTTAGAAATATGGAGAAGTAGAAGACAAACATGACATTCTGTGTGTACCTGGAATTTACTGCATTGACAAAAATTCTTAATCAGAAAATAGAAATCAGATCTTACTCTCTTCCCCTCCAGGAAAAAAAAGAAAAAGGGTGATTGTTTTTCTTTAATTTGAAGAAATGGTAGTATCACATCTGGAAAAAAACAAAACAAAACATGATATTGTCATTGTGGTCAAGACCAAAATATGTTGATCTGTTTACTTCTACCAGGGACACATGAAGTGATCTTCTGATATAAAATCAGAAAATGATTGACATTTCACTTTTTCTGAGACAAAGAGGTGTAGAATTCTCAAGGAAGCGAATACCAGAAATGATTGTCCTCCTTGTAGGTAAATGAGAGGAAAATTGTAAGTCCAACTGGTGGTATTTTATTTATTTATATATTTGAAGTGGCGCGCAAGAGGGAGAGGGATAAGCAGACTGTGCTGAGTGCAGAGCCCAACATGGGACTCGAGTCCATGACCCTGAGATCATGACCTGAGCCAAAACAAGAGTCAGATGCTCCACCAACTGAGCCACTCAGGTGCTCCTCTTTGTGGCTTTTTAAAAATCAAAGTTTTAGAATCTCTATCTCCTAGTATTCTGAATTTTCACAGTGATAATCCTGGTGTAGATTTTATGTCCATTCACAGTAAACCAAGTACTTGGGAGGTGCTATCAGTCTGACTACTAATGATTATCAGTTTTGAAAAAAATGTTGGGGTATATTATTTGTTTTCTTTTCTAACTTCAGCCCACCTGTTCGCTTGAATTCTCTTTCTGCAACTCCTTTTAGTTGAGCTAGATTGAACTTATTATTTTCATGTACGTCCTCACTTTTTCTCTGTGTATTCTTTAATTCTAATTTCTGAGAGATTCCTCTTCCAAAAGGTTCTATAGATCTTAAAATTTAAGTTGTCATGATATTTTCAAATAACTTTTCATGGACTTTCTGATCTCACCATTATCATTATGTTAAATCAGTTCTCTCCTTTGTATCATCTTTTACTTCTGTTTTCCCTCATATAACATTGAAGAAATGGAAACACTACATGGATCATAACTTATAGGAAGCAACATTATGTTTTATCTTTACTTTTAATTGATAACTTGAAGTTGTTGCACAGTTTCTAATTCTCTCTACTTACAACCTCCCACCATGTCACTATCCACATCTATAAAACCCAGAATCATTTCAGTGGTGACCTTTGCAGATTTCCTCCTCTACTGGCAGTTTTTATGGCGTGTCTCTGCCTAGGATTTGTCTTTATTCATCCTTCTATTCTGTTGTTCTATAAAGTTGTGGCTACAGCAATGTTGTAGGATATAAGGTTTATATGCAAAAATCAAGTTACAGTTAATAGTTAGAAACTAAAATTAAAAATTAGTACCAAAAGGGGCACCTGGGTGGCTCAGTCGGTTAAAGCCTCTGCCTTTGGCTCAGGTCATGGTCTCAGGGTCCTGGGATCGAGCCCCGCATCGGGCTCTCTGTTCAGCAGGGAGCCTGCTTCCCCCTCTCTCTCTGCTTGCCTCTCTGCCTTCTTGTGATCTCTCTCTGTGTCAAATAAATAAATAAAATCTTTTTAAAAAATGGAGAAATATAATTAAGCACATCACATTCAGGCTGATTAGGCATGCACTCTAATGATCAATACATTCTGAAAAGAAAAAAAAAACACCCTTCCTACAGCATGTATACAAACTAAACAAAAGTATTTATCTAGAAGATGTTATCATAAACAATTATTTTGAAACTTCTAAACTCCATCTTTTCACCGTTATTGCCATTTTTAAACCAAATTTATCTCTAATTAATTCACACAGTTACTGAAAGTGTTAGTATTTTAAACATCTAGTTAGAGCTGAAACATTCTATTCAGAGAGGGGAAAAATTGGGTTCTTCTTGGCAAAGAGTAGTTGTTTATCTGTCAATGATAAACTTCTTAAGGCTTTATGGATAGCTCTCTATTTATGATTATATGTGTCGTTGTCTAAGGATGGTAAGCCAGTGAGGGAGCGGTAAGACAAAGAAAGCTTCCCGCTTTCCCTGACTGACCTCTTCTGTGGAATTTTTCAAGTAGTAGTATTCTGCCTTTTTTTATTTCTTTGCAGTTTACTAGTTCATAAGTTATTGATTAGGACACATAAAATCCAATGATGTCCTTATTCATAGATTTTAATACTGAAAAAAATATTCCATATAGCAAAGGCCTAGGTGTTTATAATCATGAATTGTTTGAATTGTTAGGACTTTCACATATGGTAGTTTTCTTATTCCTTTTTTTTTTTAATAATCAGTTACATAATCCTATTGCCACATTAATTCATCATATAAGATATATGTTTGATTGTTTTTGATTTTCTGATTGAACATAAAACCAGAAAGTAAGGAGTATTCCTCAGTGAAGAGAGACTTCTGCTCTTTCAAAGGATGAGTCCTTTACTATATCATATTTAATATCTAGGGTGGGCATGGAGGTATGGCAAGGAGGCTGACTGTTTGAATCTGGGAGGTAGCATGATTGTATTCCTATTGCTCCCTCATTTTATTCAGCACAAAATAGCATTTCTTCATGTTTTGTTAATGGCATTTGAATATCTCCTAAAATATGCCAAATATATATTTGATATCTTTCTCAGTCAGCAAAGATGTCTTTGTGTGTCAGGAAAAATATAAATTTGGTTAGCAAATGGCTTTCAGAATAGTTTGCTTTAATAAGAAATCTTCATTATTAAAATTGTAATATTTGGGCAAAAGTAAAAAGTATTTGCATTTTAAAGATAGTATATTTTTGAGATACACTCTTTGAGCACTTATTTAAAGTAATGGAAATAATCTTTACAAGTACTATCAGTTGTTGAAGAAACTCTATGTGCTGTCATTTTTTACTATATCTTTTTCCTTATTTTTTATTTATTTATTTATTTATTTATTTATTTATTTATTTGACAGAGAGAGAGAGAGAGAGATCACAAGTAGGTAGAGAGGCAGACAGAGAGAGAGGGGGAAGCAGTCTCCCCGCTGAGTAGAGAGCCCGACGCGGGGCTTGATCCCAGGACCCTGAGATCATGACCTGAGCTGAAGGCAGAGGCTTTAACCCACTGAGCCACCCAGGCACCCCTCTTTTTCCTTATTTTAAAAGTGTGAGTACCTTTTCTCTGTGGATCACTTGTGCATCCAAATGAATTTAAAATATTCATCTGTTTCTTCTTTCTATGCATGAAACATAGGACAGTTTTTTCATATAAAAATAACCTAAGATTAATGTCGGCACTGAAACAACAAAATGGAGAAATGATAACTATCTATTTTCTGTGAATAAATATTGTTCAGTAGGCATTTTATTGCATTTTTATTTACATGCTAACACTCTTTCTGCTTTACACATATTTGATACTCCAGCAGCATTAACGTCAAGCATCTATGAAATCCACATAATGGTTCACCATATAATCTTCAATTAAATGGAAATTTATCCTCACTGTAATATAGTTCCACAGATAAAGACTACACAAACATTAATCAAAATCACTGATGCCATAAATTTATCACTCTTATGCTAAGAACTGTTTTCTATTCTGTATACGTGAGGTGTAATCTGCCTGTAAAGCAAATTATTTACTGTGCATCTATCTGTAACTCTTACAAACTGTGTGCTGGTGAAATTATGGATTGAAAAATAATGTCATGTGATGATGATTTTTCTCCCCATAAAACATTATGTTTCCTTTCCAAACACACAGAAGCATAATACTTTTCGTCAATTTTATGATCAGTGGCCCAATGTTTCAAAAATTACATAATGAGTTATGTAATCTAAGTCTCTAATTTTTCCTTGGAAATACTTAGGTTTTGCACAAAATATAGTTTATGGTTGTTCTGCAAACTTGAAGTGTTTTAAGTTTTATATTACAAAAAGAGATCCTTTTGTAAAAATAGAAAAATTTCGCATTCTTAAAAAAAGTTTCACATTCTTTCCCCTTTTTTGAGAGATTCTTAAAAAAAGATTTATTATTTGAGAGAGAGAGGGAGCGTATGAGAAGGAAGTACAGTGGGAGGGGGAAAGAGAATGTCAAGCAAACTCCATGGTGAGCACAGAGCCTGACTCATGGCACAGTGTCACAACCCTGAGATCATGACCTGAGCTGAAACCAAGAGTCAGAGGCTGACTTGGACACCCAGGTGCCCGAAGAAAAGATTTTTTAAATTAAAATGATCACACAGATTTAGTTCTCCAAGCCCAAGATTCATAACCTAGTTTCCACAGAGTCGTTGTAATATGTGAATTTATCAAGTATTCCAATTTATAATTATAATTTATATTTACATCTCTAGTTTACTCTATATTGATCCAGATGTTTTAGAATTGGAAAAAATGTACAGGACTAACAATGAAAAATGCACATCGTAAAGAAGAAAAAATTATCTAGTTATTCACCTTAAACACCTAGAAAACCAGTCAAAGTTATGACATATGCGCATTAGGCAACACAGGAATCTAATCCCTGAGAGAGAGGAAACAAAGTGGACCTAATAATTTCATCAGATGACTGTCTAGAAGCAATTCCCAGACAACAAAGCAAGAAGGGAAAGCTCAGAGGGAAAGTATCTGTGATTGTTAATTTCATGTGCCAAATTACCTAAATTAAGGTGTCTAGTTGTTTGGTCAAACACTAATCAAGTTATTTCTGTGAAAATATTTTATAGATGTGATTAACATTTAGAATTAATTGACTTTAAGTAAAGGAAAACTACCTTCTATAATGTGGGTGGATCTCCTAATACTAAGTTGGAAGCTGTAAGAACAAAGGCTGAAGTTTCTTGAAGAGAAAAGAATTCTGCCTTAAGTCTAACATAGATACGCTGCCTGAGTATCCAACCTTCTCTGTGCTACAGATTTCAGACTTCTCAGCCATCATTCTCATGTAGCCCAGTTTATTAAAATGAATCTATAAGGAAGATAAAAACGTGAATATGATGAGGAGAGAAATCAGAGATAAGAAGGAGATACAAAAAAAGTTCTGGAGATGAAAAACATAATATCTGAGATTAAAAGATGTAATAAATGAAGTTAGCACTTAGCAAAATATCAATTAAAGACATGCCAATAGGAACTACCCAAAATGAAACAAAAAGGGAGAAATTACAGAAAAAAAAAAATGGAGAGGAACGATGACATGTTCCAAGGCCAAATGTTTTCCATATATGTTAAAAATACAGATCAACACATCTTAGCTAAATGAAACCCAAGCAGAATATACATAAAGAAAACCATACCAATACAATTTAATTGAAGTGCATGCATATATCCAGTAACAAAAATAAAAATGTTACAGCAGTGCCAAATCAAAATGTTTTATATATAAGAAATGAATAAGATTGAGAGTTGTCTTATCAGAATATACGCAAGTTAGAGAAAATGAAAAGCATCTTTAAGGAACTGAAAGAAAAACAAGAAGACTTGTCAACTTGGAATTCCAAACACACTGAAAATATCTTTCAAAAATGAAAGTAAAATAGTCTTTTTCTGACAAAAGCTGAGAATAATCATTACTTATATAACTTGTCTCTAAAAATACTAAGGAAACTTCTTCAAGCAAAATAAAAATTATACAAGAAGGAATTGTGAATCTATGTAAAGAATGAAGGGCCAGCAATGGGAAATATTTAAGTAAATATAAGAAAAAAAATTTACATTTTTTAAAAATTTTTGAAAAATATCTCTTCAGAGGTGCATAGAAGAGTTATGAGTTACCACAGAAATGGCAGAAATGTAAATCTTTTTTCTTTTCTTTTTTTTAAAATTTTATTTATTTATTTATTTAACATATAATGTATTATTTGCCCCAGGGTACATGTCTGTGAATCGTCAGGCTTACACATTTCACAGCACTTACCATAGCACACACCCTCCCCAATGTCCACAACCCAGCCACCCTATCCCTACCCCCTGCCTCCCAGCCACCCTTAGTTCGTTTTGTGAGTCTAGGAGTCTCTTATGGCTTGTCTCCCTCCCCATCCTTCCTGTTTCATTTCTCTCCCCCACCTGTTTCATTTCTCTCCCCCACCCCCCCCACAAACCCCCACCTTGCCTCTCAAATTCTTCATATCAGAGAGATCATGTGATACTTGTCTTTCTCTGACTGACTTATTTTGCTTAGCATAATACCCTACAGTTCCACTCATGTCATTGCAAATGCAGATTTCATTTCTGTTGATGGCTGCCTAGTATTCCAAGACATGTAAATCTGATATTCTCAATTTCTATTCCCAAAAATAACAAAATCTTTTTCACATTGACATAAGGATATTCATATAAATCAGTGGAGGAAAATACAGAATCCAGAAGAAGGGCCACAAATATCCACTAGATTGTTTTTAGTAAATATATAGGTATATATTTAAATTGGAAAACAATATTCTTTCATCAAATAATGCTGGAGGGGGAATGGACATTCTTATCCTTCCCCCCAGAAAATTAAATTTGACAGCCACCCTATACAGGAAAATAAAAATAGTCAATAGACCTAAATGAAAGCCAAAATTATAAATCTTTCATGAGAAAACATGAGGAAATCTTTATGACTTTGTGAAAGACATAAATTTATCAGTTACCATGGGACAGAAATCTCTGAACAATTAAGAACAAAATTTGAGGGATGCCTGGGTAACTCAGTAGGTTGATTAGGTTGATCCTTTGGCTCAGATCATGATCCCAGGGTTCTGGGATCAGTCCCACACATTGAGCTTCTTGCTCAGAGGGGAGCCTGTATCACCCTCTACCTGCTCTGCCTGCCGTTCGCCCTGCTTGTGCTCTTTCTCTCTCTGACAGATAAATAAATGGAAAAAATATTTAAAAAAAATAACATAATTTGACAAAATGGGTATTCCCAAAACTAAAAGTGCTCTTCAAACTATACATTTAAGAAAAAATTGTGGAGAATATATTTGTAATGTATATATTTTATAAAGGATTTATGTCTAAATTATATAAGAGACTTATAATTCAATAATAACACAAAAAACCTGATCCAAAAATGGGTAAAATGTTTGAATAGAGTTCTGAGTTCTGCAGAGTTGATCTACAAAGGGCAAATGAGCACATTAAAAATGCTCAACCATCATAGTCCACTAGGGCAATGGGAAATTTAACCACAATGGCATCCCATTATACACCAACTAGAACAACTAAAATTAAAAAGATTGACAAGAGCATTGTAATTTTTTTTGAGTCATCTCTTTTTCTTGGTTTGTCTAGCTTAAGTTTTGTCAATTTCATTTATCTTTTCAAAAAACAAACTCTTAGTTTTATTTATTTTTTCTATTGTCATTTTAGTCTATTTCATTTATTTCTATTTTGGTCTTTATTATTTCCTTGCTTCTGCTAACTTTGGGTGTAGTTTATTTTTTTTCTAGTTCCTTCTAGTTTCTTAGTTATTTGAGATCTTTCTTTTTTCTTGATGTAGGCATTTATCCCTATAAACTTTCCTCTTAGAGCTGCTTTTGCTGCATCCCATAGGCTTTGGTATATTGCATTTCCATTTTATTTTTCTCACAACATATTTTTTATAAGTGTCATTTGGTAGTGTTTAGTATTTTTTGTTTACTTTTATTAAGGTTTATTGAGATTCAATTGACATGTAATCTGTTGAGGATACTTTTTCATTTCCCTATTGATTTCTTCCTTGGCCCATTGGTTGTTTTGAAGCATGTTGTTTAATTTCTATATATTTGTGAATTTTACAATTTTCCTCCAAATATTTCAAGTTTCATAAAATTATGATCTAACTGTGGTGAGAAAAATTACTTGATATGATTTTCACTTTCTTAAATTTCTTAAGATTTGATTTGTTTGGGGAATGTTCTGTGTGCACTAGAAAAGCATATATATTCTGCTGGTCCTCTTGGATGGAATGCTCTGTAGAACTTTTTCAGGGTCATTTGGTTTATAGTGCTTTTCTTTTTTTTTTTATAAGATTTTATTTATTTATTTGACAGAGAGAGATCACAAGTAGGCAAAGGCAAGCAGAGAGAGAGAGGCAGGGAAGCAGGCTCCCCACTGAGCAGAGAGCCTGATGCAGGGCTGGTTGTGGGACTCAATCCCAGGACCCTGAGATCATGACCTGAGCTGAAGGCAGAGGCTATAACCCACCGAGCCACCCAGACGCCCTTGGTTTATAGTGTTTTTCAAGTCCACTGTTTCCTCATTAATTTTCTGTCTGATCTAGCCAATGTTGAAAGTGAATACTGACATCCCCTACTATTATTGTATTTCTATTTCTTTCTTCAATTCTATTAATATTTACTTTAAATAAGTAGGTGCTCCAATTTTATTTGCATATATATTTATAATTGTAATATATCCTCTTGATAAATTCACCCCTGTATCACTATATAGTGACATTCTTTCTCTCTTGTGACCAATCTTGATGATCTAAGCATAGCTTCTTATACTCTTTCGATGACTGTTATGTGAGATATCTTTTCCTATCCCTTTACTTTGAAACTATATATGTCCTTAAAGTGAAAGAGACAATATGACTCTTTTGTAATTATCATATTGTCAAATCTTGCGTTTTCCATTCATCCACTCTGTGTCTTTTTTTTTAGAGAGAGAAGGAAGAGATAGCGCATATATTGGGTTGGGGGGTAGAGGTGTGGGGAGGCAGAGGGAGAGGGCGAGAGAGGATCTTGGGCAGAGTCCACACTCAGCACCTGGAGCCTGACCTGGGACTGGATCTCATGACCCTGAGATCAGGACCTGAGCTGAAACCCTTAACCCTTAACCGACTGAGTCACCAAGGCACGCCTGTGTATTTTTTTTTTCTTTAAAGGTTTTATTTGACAGAGAGAGAGAGAGATCACAAGTAGGTAGAGAGGCAGGCAGAGAGAGAGGGGGAAGCAGGCTCCCTGCTGAGCAGAGAGCCCAATGCAGGGCTTGATCCCATGACCCTGAGATCATGACCTGAGCTGAAGGCAGAGGCTTTAACCCACTGAGGCACCCAGTTGCCCTTCCCCTGTGTATTTTGATTGGAGAATTTAATCCATCTATGTTAAACTAATTATTGATACTGCTATTTTGTTAATGGTCATTTTTAAAATTGTTTTTGACTGTTCTATATTTCTTTTGTTCATTTCTTCCTCTCTTGCTATGTTCTTTTGCTATTTATTTTTTGGAAGTGGTATGCTTTAATTTCTTTCTCTTTATCTTTTATGAATTTACTGGCCTTTTTTGTGTGTGGTTTCTGTCAAAGTGACATGAAATATCGTATAGATATAATAGCCTTTTAAAGCAGATAAGAACTTATCTCCAATTGTATACAAAATAGCTATGCTTTCACTTTTCTTTCCCCCACATTTTATGCTATTTATGGCACATTTCACATCTTTTTATATCATGTATCCATTAACAAATTATTCTAGCTGTAGTTATTTTTAATCTTGTTCTTTTAACTTTTATTTTTTAAAAGATTTTAAGAGGGCACAAGTAGGGTGAAGGGCAGAGGGAGAAGCAGACTCCCTGCTAAGCAGGAAGCCCAGTGCAGGACTCAATCCCAGGACCCTGAGATCATGACCTAAGCCAAAGGCGTACACTTAATTGACTAAGCCACCTGAGCCAAAGGCATTCACTTAATTGACTAAGCCACCCAGATGCCCTTATAACTTTTACAATAGAGACTTATACATCTCCATTGCAGTATGAAGGCATTCTGAATTTGACTATATACTTAACTTTCCAGTGAGTTTTATACTGTTTTCATTTTGCTACAGTGCCCTTTCATTTCAATTTGAAGAATATCCTTTAGCATTTTATGTAAGGCAGGTCTAGTGGTGATGGACTCCCTTAGCTTTTATTTGTCAGGGAATTTCCTGATATCACCTTTATTTATGAAAGTCTATTCTCCTCATACAGTATTTGTTTTGTCAGGTTTTTGGGTTTTTGTTCGTTTGTTTGTTTTGTTTTGTTTTGTTTTCCTTTTTGCACTTAGTATCAGCCCGCTCTCTCCTGGCTACAAAACTTTCTGAAAAGAAATCTGATAGCCTTATATGGAGTGAGGAGATTCCTTTGTACGTGACAAGTTGGTTTTCTAAATTCTCTCTTTATCTTTGACTTTTGACATTTTGACTATAATATGTTTTGGAGTAATCTTCTTTGGGCTGATCTTTCTTGGGGTCCTTTGAACTTTCTCTACATAATTCCCATATCTTTCCCATGATTCAGTAAGTTTTCAATTATTATTTCTTTAAATAAACTTTCAGGCCCTTTCTCTTTCTCTCAGGACTCCCATGATGTCAATATTTATTTGCTTGATGGTCCCAAAATTCATGTAGGTTCTCTTCACTCTTTTTCATTATTTAAAAAATTTTGTTCCTCTTACTGATAACTTTAAATAATCTATCATGGAGTTTTCACATCCTTTCTTCTGTGTGATCAAGACTGCTGTTGAAGCTCCTTATTGAATTTTTCATTTCTGTCACTGCTTTCTTCTGCTCTAGGATTTCTATTCGTTCTTTTTTATAGTTTCTCTTTATTTATTAAACTTCTCATTTTGATCATGCATTGTTTCCCTGATTTTTCTCTAGTTGTTTTTTTGTATTCTCTTGCATTTCACTGAGTTTCTTTAAGGTGATTATTTTGTCTTATTTGGGTAATTTTTAGATTTCATTTCTTTGTGGTCAGTTACTAAAGCTTTATTAGTTTTCTTTGGTGCCATGACATTTGGCTGACTTTTTGTGATTCTTGTAGCCTAGCATTGATGTCTCCAGATATGAAGGAGCAAATATTTCTTTTAGTCTCTACAGCCATGCTGGGTTGGAGTTAGGCCATGCAGCTACTTCTGGGTCTACAGTGGGTCCACACTTGACAGGCCTGTTACCAGAGACCTGGGTGGGTGTGGAACTTGTCTGATTCGTGGGTAAATGGGACTGCTTTCATGACCTTGTTCAGTCATGCAGTGCTTAGATAAGCGTCTGTTTCAAGGTCCATAATTGAATCTGCAGACAGTGGGTCTGTCACCAGGTGTGAAGATGAGTATTTAGATCTCCTCAGGTACCCAGCTCCTGCTCGGTCACTGGGTAGATCCTGGAGCAGGCAACACTGGACTTAGACAGTGGCTTAGAGGAGCTGAACCCAAGCCCCAGTGCTGCTTCAGGTCCATAGCCAGGATTGAGGTCTGCAGACTATATCTCTGGGAGTATGGAGGAGCATGTCTCTAACAAGCTCATGGGTGGGCAGAACTGCTCCCTGACCATGGCTTGGAGGAGTTAGAGTAAGTTATAGGGCTATACCAGGATATATAGTCAGACTATGGTTAGCAAGCTTATCTCCAGGGACATGAATACACCCATATTCTGGTAGGTTTCTGGGTATGCAAAAATAATTGCTCATGGACCATGCCTGGGAAATGTTGGAGTTGAATCACACGACTATTTCAGGACCTTCTGTAGGACCAAGTTCGGCTGGTCTGCTTCCAGGGGTACTCATGGGCCTGTCTCCCTGTCGGACCAAGGACTATCAACACTGTTCATGGACTGCAGCTGGAGCAGCCAGAATCAAATGCATGGCTATTTCAGGATCTCTGGGATGCAGACATAAGTGTCTCCTACCAGGTCTCTGGACCAGCAAGACTGTCCACAGACTGCAGCTCATAGGGGCTAGATCCCAGTTACAAGGCTGTTACAAAATGTACTGGGATGGAGTTTCTAGGTCTTGCCTCTAGAGACTCCCAGACTGTGGCCAAGAAGGATTATAGAACTGGGTAATAAGCCATTTAAGTATCCACAGCCAAGACCAAAGTTGATGGATCTATTATCTGAGGCATATGTGGGCATGATGACTCTGAGGTCTTTTAGTGTACAGTGTAAGTGGCAGGACCAAGACCAAACAGGGCTATAGCTGAGTTCATAGGGATATCCAGTTATTTTGGGGTCTATAGGTGGAACCATGGTCAGTGAGTGAGTCAGCCACCTGGCCACAACCTGCCTTCTCAAAAAGACCCTCCTTGCTCTTGGACTCCCCTGGATTTCACATTCTCCTACTTGGAACCCAAAGCTCCTGCAAAGGTACTTTTTTCTATAGATGGCTACCAAATTATTGTTTTTGAGTGGGGAATACAAGCAAGAGACCTCCTATTCTGCCATATTGTTGATACCACCTTCACTGAAGACTTCAGCTTTCACTGATGAAGGTTCTTGATGTTAGTTTATGTGATGTTTGAATATGTATTTTTGATAAGTTTGAATGTCTTTCCTCAGCAGTTTGACATTTTAATCACTAATATCAAGAATAAAGGTAGAGTAACGATGAAGTAGAGTAAGATATATCTTTATGATTAAAAAAAATGTTCTGGCTTTAATACTGTATTCAAAGAGACCATAAAGTTTCTTAGAGAAATGAACAGGCTGTTATGCTCATTAAAAGCTCTTAATTAATTTGCTTCCTTCAGGTGACATCCTTGCACACTGATTTAGGACACTGCACAAATGACAAAGACGCTATTGGAACACTGGGAAGGTTGTTTAATGAATGCCCAACCAAATAAAGTACTATATGAATCATTTAATTGGATGAGGTGCTTAAACAACTAAGTAATATTTCTGATCTTTTTGTTATCAGGTACAAAGGTGACTTTCCTTTCTTTTTTTATTATTATTTTAGTAGTGTATAGAAGGGTAGATTTGAAATCTCTACAACACATATGGTCCTTTTATGTTTTTGTAGGTAACAGTTTTGCAGGAACTTTATACTGCTTCTTTATTTATCCACCATACTTATGTGACAACACTCTTTGGGGCAGAAACTAACTGTTAGTAGTGACTCTTACTGTACTTCTTTAGCCTAGGGACATATGCTCAGAATCCTCCCACTGCACATTTTTTTTAAAGATTTTTATTTATTTATTTGACACAGAGAGAGATTACAAGCTGGCAGAGAGGCAGGCAGAGAGAGAGGAGGAAGCAGACTCCCTGCTGAGCAGACAGCTGGATGTGGGGCTTCATCCCAGGGTCCTGGGATCACGACCTGAGCTGAAGGCAGAGGCTTTAACCCATTGAGCCACCCAGGCGCCCCAGCACATTTTTTTTTTTTTTTAAGTAGTTAACATTTCCCTTAGTATTTGTCCCAGGATTCTTTTTTTTTTTTTTTTTAAGATTTTATTTATTTATTTTACAGAGAAAGAGACAGCAAGAGAGGGAATACAAGCAGGGGAAGTAGGAGACAGAGAAGCAGGCTTCCTGATGAGCAGGGATCCGGATGCGGGACTAAGTCCCAAGACCTGAGCTGAAAGTAGATGCTTAACAACTGAGCCACCCAGACACCCCATCAGGATTCTTTTTTTACTTTTTACAATCATAATTTGGATTTTTTTTTTTTAAAGCAAGAGAAGCAAATGGTCTGATATTTGTAGTTTCCTTCTCCAGTGTGTTCAGTATGTTTGTTAGTCTGTTTTGGGTATGCATTATTTTTGGTTGGTGCTTTCTCTGCTCCATTGTATTTATCAAGTCTGCTTTGTATGCTGTTTATTTTCCAGAAAGTCATTAGTGTTTCTTTTTTCTATTGCCCTTCTTTGTGAATTTATTTTTCCTGTTTATATCTTTTCTTCCATTTCAATAGACTTCAGAGTGAAATGATTGGTAGATTATCCTTTGCTTTATTTATTCCAATAAATATTGATTGTGATCTATTTCATGTCAGACATTCCTTTAAATACTGGAGATATAATAGTTAACAAAACATATTCCCTGGTTTAACTGCCCTTATAATCAGGTGTGTGTGTTTGTGAGGGGGAGAGATATAGTAGGTAGATAAATCTATAATATTTCAAACACCGTATAACAGTGTTACAAAGAAAAATAAAACTGATAGAGATTGAAAGGTGGGAGGTATTATTTCCAATGAGATCATCAGGCTTCCTGATCAGAATCATTTTCTTAGGTACTAAAATGAAGTTAGAAACCAGCAAAGTAATATCTTAGTGCCCATCTTTCCAGATGAAGAAAAGTAGATGTTTGATTTTTGCTACTTGATCCAATTAAGGGACTAATAATACTATGCAGCACAAGAAAAATATAATATAGAGATTAAGAATATCTGTAAAACAAAGGGTATAGTGGGTAATTCAACCTAAAGGGATCCAGTGTTTAAAAACGAAAACAGCCTTGAGCTGTAAATACAAAGCAGTCAGAGTCAGGGGCAGAAGTGGTGTGTGTGTGTGTGTGTGTGTGTTTGTGTGTGCATATGTGTGCCTTTAATGTCTTGATTGCTCTTAGAGACAATAAATACAGCAGACTAGTGGCAATGCATTAATTCATTAAAGTGAGAATTCAAATAAGATACATTGATAAAAACAAATCTAGATCATATTTAATCCTATTTTGTCAGCAACATAAAATAATTTCTCTTTAATGTTTCCTTAAACTCTACAGTAAATAGCTCTATCAACATTCTTGTGGAAGCAATTTGTCTTTAAATAAGATAATCCAAGAGATGGTGTACTCTTTGCTTGTTACATATTTAAATGACATTTTCTCTTGAAAGTAAATGGTTTGCTCAGAATTAGCACTATTCTCACATCACCCTAACATAGGATATTCAGAGCACTGGGGACCCAGTGATTATTGTACGGCTTACCAACATTGTTTAGTACTTCTACATACTTCTACATTAGCTTGATTATTTCAATTAATAAAAAGCAGCACCTAAAAGGCAGACATATAACATAAAATAGTGAAGCATATCTTTCAGAGTGCACATTTGTAATATCATCTTATGTCATAACAGAATGGAAGTAATTAAAGCTGAATCATCTATTGCAAAAAATTACATGGAAAATAAATTATACTTATTGAGAAAAAATTCTTGAATTAACTGTGAATCAAAGCAGGTGCCAAAAAATAACTGGGTTCAAATATGAATCAACAATTTCACCAGTATTAAAATTTTCAGGTTAACTTCTGGAGCATCATATTCAATAAAATAATTTCTTCCAACTGATAATATTTACGCATTTTGCAAAAAAAGAAGAGGCGTTGGCGGAATTTTAATTATCCTTATAATTTGATATAAATTTCTACACTAATAAGCATTAACATTAACTTTGTTTTTATGGAACTCAACTTCATATTGAAATGTCAAGACTTTTTTTTTTTTATTGTTTGCCTTTTTCTGGATATAACTTGTGGCATTTCCCTAGTAACTGACAGCCCTGAAGTTTAATTTGCTTGCTAATATAATTACTACTACAAATTTAGCTGAATGTTTTCAGATGTTTATTTTAATGGTCTTTTTCATCTTAAAAGTACCAATAATATATCTCACAAAATATTGTCTTTTTCCTCGGCTTCCTCGATTAGTATATAACAACTTTATTATACCTCTAGATAGGGTGATTAAGATTAAACTTTTCTTTTTTTCCTAAGTAGGTATTATTAAATACTACATAGATGTTAAAAACATAGGTATATAGGGGCACCTGCATGTCTCAGTTGGTTAAGCATCTGCCTTCAGCTCAGGTCATGATCCCAGGATCCTGGATTGAGCCCCGCATGGAGCCCCTTATTGGGCTGTTTGCTCAGCGGGGAGCCTGCTTCTCTCTCTCTCTCTCTCTCTCTGCCTACTACTCCCCCTGCTTGTACTCTCTGTCTACCAAATAAATAAATAAAATCTTTAAAAAAATAAAAACAAATAAAAACATGGGTATACATTAATATACAAATAACATCACATGAAGTATGTGGATACATAGTAGAAAGATATATACTATAAATATTAAGACCTTTAATATTATTATATTTTGAGTTCTAGAAAAGGTAGTTGTATAATAACAAGATAGTGGTGGTTCCCTCTCCTAACTCCAAACTGCCAAAAAAACCAATCTGCAAATAAACCAAATTAGTACCGACCATATAGAGCACATCCTGAGATGATGTCAAAAGTACTACATTTTGTGTCAAAATAATTAGTAATTCCAAAATGAACAGAGAAACCTCATTCCTGATCCATGGTAAATATAATCATGATACACTTAGCTAATCAGAACAACATATAAATTTTCATAATGTAAAAAGTATGTTGGTTTAGTGACAAAAAAGTGACATCTAAATTTGTAGAAAATAGAGGTAGGGAAATGTGTATATGACGTTGGGTAAACAAGCTTGCTTCTGTCTCTGTAGTAGAATTTTCAAAAGATACCTAAGAGAAAAAACTAAAAATTAATTATAAATAAGTTAGACACTGAAAGGAAAGTTAAAGAAGGCAAGGAGAGATGATTTTGACAAATAAGGGAAAGTTGGAACTGACAGTGACTGCCAAAATTTGAAGACTCTTTTCCCATCAGATAAATAACAATATGAACCATGTGACAAGTTTGGAAAAGAAAGTGTATGTCCACTCCTCAACACATAACTTGTTGGCTCAGACTTAATAATAATCATCCATGAGAGCTTCCACAGAGGAAGGTAACAGCATTCATTCTAGAGACAATATTTAAAAGCATGGCTTTAATAAAATTGAACCTACGAGGATTCATGCACTCTGCCATTTTCTGAATAGCACAGAATGTGCTATATATGCTTAAGATATATAATATGCTATATAATAGCATAAGAAGATGTGACTTAAACACTAAATGAATAAAGTCAACAATGGAAAGTTTTCTGATGTTTCAAATTCTTACCAAGTGCCTGGATTACTGAAAATTGAGGGAACAATGAAGAGTCAAAAGCTTATCACCTCTAAACAGGACATTGTACAATGCAATAAAATTAAAAATTAGCAACCAAGACTACAAGGAATGTACAAAACATACAATAAAGTAATGACTTTTGGCTGTGTGTGATGGATTTAATAGATATAATTATTTCTTTTTTCTAAAATTATTATAAACCAGGAATAATAGAATAATGTATAAACTAACACAGACAAATAATATAGGAGAGGAGACAAAAGCAGATGAAAAACATCACTGAAAATCTGGAAGATGGAAAAAGAATGTGAGACAAGAATCCATCAAAATCCTAGAGGAAAAACAGACAGCAACTTCCTTGACCTTGGCCACAGCAACTTTTTACTAGACATGTCTCCAAAGGCCAGGGAAACAAAATGAACTGTTGGGACTTCAAAACTTTTGCACAGCAAAAGAAAGAGTCAACAAAACTAAAAGGAAACCCATGGAATGGGAGAAGGTATTTGCAAATAATGTATCAGATAAAGGGCTAGTATACAAGATCTATAAAGAATTTATCAAACTTAACACCCTAGGAACAAAGAATCCAATCAAGAAATGGGCAGAGACAAGGACAGACATTTCTCCAAGGAAGACATACAAACGTCCAACAGACACATGAAATAATGCTCCTCATAACTTGTCATCAGGGAAATACAAATCAAAACCACAATGAGATACCATCTTATACAAGTCACAGTAGCTAAAATTAACAAGACAGGGAACAGCAAATGTCCATGAGGATGTGGAGCAAAGGGAACATTCTTACACTGTTGGAGGAATGCAAGCTGGTCCAGCTACTCTAGAAAAACAGTATGGAGGTTTCTAACGAAGTTAAAAATAGAGCTACCCTACAACCTAGTAATTGCACTACTAAGTATTTACTCCAAAGATACAAATGTAGTCATCTGAAGGAGCACATGCACCCCATTGTTTATAGCAGCAATGTCCACAATAACCAAACTGTGGAAACAGCTGAGATGTCCATCAAGGGATGGATGGATATACATATGACATCTTCTTTATATATGTATATGCAATGGAATATATACAATGGAAAGGATGAATACTTACAATTTACATTGACATGGATGGAACTGGATGGTATTGTGTGAGTGAAGTAAGTCTAACAGAGAAAGACAATTATCATATGGTTTCACTCATGTGTGGAATATAAGAAACATCACAGAAGATCATAAGGTAAGGAAGGAAAAGTGAATGGGAAGTCATCAGAGAGGAAGAAAAACCATGAAAGACTTTTTTTTAAAGACTTTTAACCATGGGAAACAAACAGGGTTGCTGGAAGGTGGGGGGATGGGGTAATTGAGTGATGGACATTAATAGGGCATATGACGTGTGGAGCACTGGTGTTATATGTAACTGATAAAGTATTGAATACTGCATCTGAAATCAGTGATGTACTATATGTTGGCTAATTGAATCTGAATAAAAAACTGAAAAAAATTAGAAGAATGGGAAGTAACTTTTGCTAACTTCACAGAATAGAGGGAACTGAAACTTAATTGTCTACAGGAGAACGATGTTGAAAAAAATTATTTGAATCCCAAGAATCCAGATGAGCTCAGAAATTGGTGATAGAAATACCCATGAGTCTTCAGTATTTGTGGAGCTTAAAAGAGAACATCTGTTTGAAAATGTGTGTGTGTGTGTGTGTGTGTGTGTGTGTGTGTGTGTGTGTGTGTGTGTGTGTAATAACTTTTAAGATTCCTTCCAATAACCCCTACTAGAGAGGTAATTTCCCCTTCTCCACAGTGGTATATGATAAAGGGTTATTATACACAAAAAGCATATAGAAGAAAATCTAGAATTTGGAATATCAGACAGAACTGAAATAAAGCCAATGGAACACTAAGTCAAAATTTTCATAATGAGGGGCACCTGGGTGGCTCAGTGGATGAAGCCTCTGCTTTTGGCTCAAATCATGATCTCAGGGTCCTGGGATCGAGCCCCACATTGGGCTCTCTGCTCAGCGGGGAGCCTGCTTCCTCCTCTCTCTCTGCCTGCTTGTGATCTCTCTCTGTCAAATAAATAAATAAAATCTTTAAAAAAATTTCATAATGACAGGTGAGAACTGGCAATAGCTAACTTCCCTTTTTTGGATGCCACAGTTAAGACTGAAAGTCTGGAGATTAAGATTTTTTGGTAGGAGAAATGAATAACCAGGAGTTGTTTGTGGTTTCCCATAAGCACACTATACCTCTGACTGATTAACACACGATGGGAACAAGAAGTCAACAAACTCCAACCATGAAATCAAAGCATCCAATTTTATTTTTCAGTGATCTATTATTACATATAAAAGCAGAGAAAATAATAAGTCGCATTTGTGGAAGTTACTGAACATAGAAACTAAGGTCTTAAAGCTAACGATCAAGATACACACACACACACACACATTCACAAAAAACAGAAAAAATTGATGGAGCATCAGAAAATGTAAAAACATATTACTCTCCACAAAAAAAAAAAATCGGGAAAGATTTCCAAAAAACTGGAGGCATTATAACTTGTAATACCCAAAGAAAAAGAGTGAATTTTTGAAAATTAAATATTTGAATATGTAACAAAAATTCAGTAAGAGTGCTAACAATTTTACTCAATCTCAGAATCTCAATCTACCCCAGAAGGTAGAAAAATTCTAATAATGACAAACATGGACAATATAAGCAAAAACCCCCTAAAATCCAATCAAAGAAGTCTAACCTCGGTGCCTGAAACTGATATAACGTTGTATGTCAACTATACTTCAATTACAAAAAGGACATCTAATGTTAGAGTAATAAATATTCTTAGGGAAAAAATGAGAAATTTATTAAGAGAAAATTATAAAAAATATGCCACAAGAAAAATTATGTAACAGAAGAATATGGATCTTCATTTTGGAAAGACAATAACTAAAACAAGAATCAGCAAATATATCATTAGAAGATTTCAGAAGTCCGAGATGAGAAGTAGAAGAGAAAGAGAGGGTGGGGAGCAGAGTAGAGGTGAGAGGAGAAAAAGAAGATACATACAAAATATCAGGATGAGAATAACATCAGACCTTTCAAAAACAACCTTTACTCTTAGCAGAAAGTAGAGCACAACATTTAAAAAGTCTTGATGAAAGATATTTCTAAGTCAGAATTTTGTGGTTGGTTAAGTAATGATAAAAATGCAAAATAGAATTAGACCTTTTCCAATATTCAAGGTCTCAAAAATCACCACCCACGTATCATTTTTTAGTAAGTTACTTGATTTTTTACTCTAATGAAATGAGAGTTCAAGAAATAAAGGAATCAATACAGGAAAGAAGTGAAGGAAATTTGGAGAATGGCATGAACGATAACATGGAGGAAAATCTCAGTATCATAATCATCCAGAGGACCTAAGAGCAAATAACCAGGTGATATTTGCCTACTACTGAAGAGACTCCTGAGAGTTGGCCAAGTTGTGAGGTTTTTATTTTTTTTTTTTAACACTGAGTAGAATTAGGAAAATTACAGAGAATATCAAGCTGAAGTATATATAGAAAAATATGAGGTAATTACTGCATAGGCAGGACACTTGGTTGTGCATCAGAATCACCTGGGAGGCTTACTAAGCCACAGATTGCTGTAGATTGTTTCCTCCCCCACCATACACAGACATACACAGACACAGACACACAGACACACACACACACACACACACACAGAAATTGCCCAGAAGAGTTACCTACCTCTAAGTGAGCATAAGAGGCTGGTTCTGGGAGTACCACTGAAATTCTGGAGATAAGAACCAATTTCACAGCATGAAGAAAAGTCATTTCTGGAATATTGTTGACAGGAACAGAATGCAAGTGGGAAGGTGTAGGTCCCTCTTCCCTCTTGCAGGTTTACTTTTTCCCTCTAGCCCATAATGCCAGGAATTAGATGTTCAACTAAATCCACAGAATATTAAAACACCTAAGTATGAAACTGAGTATGATGGATTTGAGAGTTCATGTAAGAATGACTCTTCCAAACTAAAAGTTTTCATATGGAGTTTTTCTAATGACAAATGTGTCATTTTGGAGATAGAGGATGTGACCATAAAATGAACAAGTACCAGTTTTAATTTAACTGTTGGTAACATTATAACCAATAGAACACTAGCATTATATATAAAAAGTAGTTTATTTTTCTCTTCCAGAAAAGCAACCTGGAGAATAGAATGGTGTGGCAGCTCTGGACACCAGGCTCTTTCTATTGTTCTCTTTGACCATCCTAGAGCTCACTACCATCTTGGAGGTTCCTTTTATGTTAACAGTTAACTGAGGAACCTCTGTTTTGCTTCCATCTGTGATCTAGAGAGGCAGAAAGAAAAAAAAAAGTAGGAAAAGCAAGATAGCACACTTCTCAACTTAGGGTCCTTCATGTGGCTTTCCTCCAAATCCCACACATTTCCACTTACATCTCATCAGTCAGGATATAGTCCTATGCTCAGTGAGGCTCAGAAATGCCATCTTTTAGCTAGGCTTGTTGCAGTCCTAAATAAGTTCAGGAGTCTATAATTAAGGAATGATGAGGTAAGTGTTATTGGGTGGTAATTGGCAGGTTTATCCATGGAACCTAATATAAAAGCTATAACAGAAGTGTAATGTTAAAAATTGTTTCATGTATGATGTTTCATTCAATGTGAGTATAGAAGGATAAATAACAATTGGATAAAGAACAGTCAGTTTAGGAGGAGAAGACAAGAGTTTCAGGGAAGAGAAATGGACATGGGAAGCACAGAAGATAAAAGAATATTTATTTATTTGTTTGTTTATGAATGATTGAATGAATGAATGAATGAATGAAGCAAGGATACAGAGGAAGAGACAGAGAGAGAATCTCAAGCAGGCTCCATGCTCGGCATTAACTGGGGCTCAATCTCAGGACGCCGAGATCATGACTTGAACCAAAATGAAGAGTTGGACACTTAACTGACGTAGCCACCCGGGCACCCTCATGGATATTTATTTTTAAGGGAGGTTATGAAAGGGAGTTTTTAAAGGGAGTTATTTTTAAGGGAAGATATTAATAGTGGCTTTGCCTAAAGAGTTTAAGAATATACAAATTCCATTTCAAAGCTACCTCCTCCTGCAGGATATTTGAGGGTGATGAATATAATATCCAAACAAGATAATATAAAATCTTATTATTAGCAGGCATTTTTGAGTCCAAAGCCAGAGACAAAACTCCATTAAGCTAGATCGACTCCTATAAATCCCTAACCAAATATAACCAAATATAACAAAGCTCTATCTATCTTCCCCTACATCAATTCCTAAACCAGAATCTCAGGCTAAACCACTCTAATGCATGAAAATATGAAACTAGACCAGCACACACATCTTCCAACATCAGAAAGAGAGTAGTGCAATATTTGGAAGGAGTACTATGCTTGGCTCATGGCCCAAGTAAGGCCCAAGTAAGGCAGCTCTCATGCACAAAGTGTTCTCCCATTGAATGCTTAGCCATGAGTACTTACCAAGCTTTAGACTTAATACTTGATATGATATATTTTAATCAATCACATTAATAATTCTTTGAGGTAGGTATATTTATACACAGAGAGCTTGACTTCTAAAGAGGTTATGTCATTTGCCCAGGTCACCTTGATAACAGTGGTTGAGTTGGTTTTTGAAACCAGAGAGACTGAATTCAGAGCACTCATTCCTCCCCACTATGCTACTCTGTCTCCTTGATAAACATCCTCATTAATGTTCTATTACTTGACCTTCTCAGCAACACTGTGAAAAAATACAAAGAAGGTGTGCTAAGTATTCCATTATTTAGATGAGGACACCAAGGTCAGGGGATTTATTCATTGTGCACAACCACTAAATACCACAGTGGGGGTGACTTATGCTATATGATTCCAAGGCCAATCCTCTTTTCACTCTACAACTGCTCAAGATATGTAAAGTCACTGCTGCTTTCTGTTCTTAACTCATATATAGGCAGCTTTAATTCAGTCACAGTTGTAGAAACATAATAGAATGCATTGCTTGGGTATCTTGATTCATTGATTGGAGTTAGATAGTAACTCTTTTTGGTATACTTATTTTGCACATTACATTTTCTTGATAAAAAAGAAGTCTTCTGAAAACAGTGGGATCATTTAAGGCTTTACTAAATCATGTGAATCACTCCCCCACATCTCTCTGAACATGTGCAGACCCAGGATTCATTCACTTTAATATCAGGGCTCCCAGGACAAATACATATTTTTTTTCTTTTATTAATTCAGAATTTGAGGTGGAAGGCATGTCCTTTAGTGAGATTGTGTTTGAATTATTCATCCAGCTGTGGAGCCTGAAACAACAATATGGAAGAATATGATTTCAAGCATGTACAATATTATGTAAAGCTGAATTCTGTTGATAGAGATAATAAAGTTAAAAATTTAACAGAAAAGGTGTGAAAGATAGATTCAGGAGATTTCTGTAAAGTATAAAACATGTTGAAAGAAGTTGATATATATGTAAACAACAGTATTCTAATGCTGAATTAGTTCTCAACTTCAAAGAGGTGGAAGGAGACTTTAAATTTCACCTAATTAAATTATATTATTACCCAAAAGACTGCCTCACCCAAACCCTTTACAAAGTCTTCACTAACTTACATAGGTTCAATAAAGCCATTTTAAAGCCAGAGGGAAAACACAAAAAGGCACATGAGTCTACAAAATGTTTAAAAAGCGAAAGGGCCACTGTATGCATTTACGAAACACCATAGGGGCTCCTCGGTGACTTAGTCAGTTAAGCCACAGACTCTTGGTTTCAGCTCTGGTCATGATTTCAGGGTCATAAGATTGAGCCCCATTTCGGGCTCCACACTCAGTGTAGAGTTGCTTGGGATTCTCTCCCTCTCCCTCTGCCTCTCTCCCTGCTCGTGTGCGTGTTCTCTCTCTAAAATAAAAAGAAATAAAATCTTAAAAAAAAAAACCCAATCCAAAAAGAAATATCACCATAATGTCATGATAAATATCTAGTGAAGTGAAGAAAGGCTAATAATAACGGAGTAAAATGTTAATGGAAGTGGTAGTATAGTTCCATTCAGCAGACCACAAGAAGTTGATTGGAACTCAGAGATGCATATCATTTCAAAAGTTATCACATCTGTAATCCACATTCTAAAACATTTCTCAGATTGAGGGTAGGGTGGACAGAGGAATAGCATTTAAAGGAATATTTAAAATATAAAGGATTATTAAATCTGCATTTGTAACTACATAAAATGTCCCATACAATTCTTTACAAACTGTTTTATGACAATCATAGCACTCAAATTCAGCTTATAGAAGTAAACCTCCTCTTCTACCTCAATGACTCCCTTATTTCATAAACTTTTCATGAAACAACAACCACAAGCCAAATTCTCAGCCAAGCATTAGAGGAAATGAAAGAAATGAAATAGTTCTGCCCTCAAGTAGTTTGAAAGTCAGTGGGAGAAAAATCAAACTAAAATCTAAGAGAACTACATGGGCATAGCATACATCTGGCAGGATTTGTTCATTAACGTCAAAGAATGAGTAAGACAGATTTTCAGGAATGGTTCTGAATTTTCTGGTTTCTGCTTCCTGGTGGATGATGATGTGATGCATTGAGATGATATACCAAAAGAGAGGAATAGGCTTGGAGATTCCTTGTGGAGAATTTTAATAGTCAGTTGGACATATTCAGAACTCAGAAAAGATCTGAAAGAAATATAAATTGGGAAGCACTATGGATAGTAACCAAAGAGTTGAGTGTATGAGATATTCCTGAAAAAATATTAAGAAGAAAACATGTCCAATAAAAGAAATATGAAAGTTATCATGATGAAATTGGTGACTGGAGAAAACTCATGTGTAAAGAAGTCATAAACTAGATCCACTGTGAGGTAAGAGGAAGAGAAGGAGATACCCATATTATGGAAGTCAAGAGAATTTTTTTTTAAAGATTTTTTTTTTATTTATTTGACAGAGAGAAACACAGCGAGAGAGGGAACACAAGCAGAGGGAATGGTAGTGGGAGAAGCAGGCTTCCTGCTGAGCAAGGAGCCCGATGCGGGGCTCAATGCGGGGCTCGATCCCAGGACTCTGGGATCATGACCTGAGCCGAACGAAGGCAGATGCTTAATGACTGAGCCACCCAGGCGCCCCAAGAGAATTTATACATAAAAAGAACTTGGCAACAGTGTGAGTTCAATGAATGATACACAGAAATCAGAACCAACAGTGTCAGAGCTTTGCTTTGTATTGAAATATTTGAAAATTAAAAAGCACTTAATATTATACTATGTGATAATCTAAACAAATACCTGGTACCAAAAATGAACAGATATTAGTGCTTTTTTTTTAGATTTTATTTATTTATTTGAGTGCATGCATGAGAGAGAGCACGGGGAAAGGGGAGAGCATAGAAGGAGAAGCAGACTCCCAATGAGCAGAGAGCCTGATGTGGCTCTCCATCCCAAGACCCTGAGATCATGACCTGAGCAGAAGGCAGATACCCCACTGACTGAGCCACTCAGGTGCCCCTACTAATAGTTTTTTAATACTTGATTCAGAGTTTATAAATGGAAATAAAAAATTCCAGAGAATTTTAAATTTCCATATGGATATGTATGGAAGTGATGATGTAATTGTCAGAAAGGAATTTTAAGAATTGATTCCTGATTTGTCACATTGTCTTTCCCTCTTCCTTGATAGCTGACAGTGCCCCATATCTGTACCATCCAGTATGTTTGCCATTAGCCACTTGTGCCTATTTACATTTAAATTAATGAAAATTAAATAAAATTATTATTCTATCTTTCATTCTCACTAGCTCCATTTCCAGTGCTCAATAGGTATATGTGACTAGTGGCTACTGTACTGGTTATCACAGATATAGAACAATTTCATATTGTAATATATTCCATTCCTTCTGATGATTAGTTTTGGTTATCTTGTGTCTCTGGATAAGGCTGTTTTATACTATGAAGGAGATGTCCTATTTGACCCATGAAAGAAACGATGCATGAGTGAAATGTGGGGAGAGCAAGTGGTTGTTGTGGAAATATCTGACTGATTTACTACAAGTTATGAATACTTTGCTTTACATGTAGCTAATATCTTCTTGAATTTTTCTTGTTTTAATTTTTGAACTTTATTAATGGTGTCCTTCATCTTATAGAATACAGTATGTATAGCAGTAAGTAGTAGTCTATTTTTAAGGTTAATATTAAATACAAATATTCTCCAGTATTTTCTCTTAATAACTTTAAAATATGGATTTCTACAGTTCCACCACTTTCGTGAACAGTATTTAATTTTATGTTTCCCATAAAGAAACCCAGTTGCCCCAGAATCTTTCAATGGTCCGTTCTTTCTCCAAGGTCTCATATCCTTAGGGATAGCTCAATATGTGATTTCCCTGTTACCCTTTCTAGTTTTTCAGGTCTTCCTTTGTGGCCTTTGGTTACATTCAAAATTTTTCTTCATTTGGAATTTGCAAATTTCATGTCAAGGTTATTCTTCTTCATAGGCATATTAAATTTTCTGTTGCTATTGAAATGGATATTTTCTTTAATTATATATGTTTGTTGGTTTTCATTATACCATATTTCATTAAAATATTAGCTGGATACACAAAAATCAATAGCTGCTATGTGCATGCATTAACCATTTTACGTATTGATTTCTGTATATCTGGCTAACTTACTTAATTTACTGGATTATCTTTTTACAAGTTTTTGTATTTTGTATTTTTTGTATTTTTGTATTTTGATTGCTTTGCTGGAGTTTTCCATATATTTAGCTTATTATTTTACATTCTTTTCTGTAACCCACCTTTTCCTATTTTTTTCTTATAGTGAAGGTAATTCAATGCCTAGGTTGTCTTTTGTCTTACATTTTTTTAGGGAGAAGTATCCACAAAAATGTCTTTTGGTGTCTTGCATTTCAAAACTGTATGTATTTTGCTATTATACTTTATGTATTGGTTGTGTATGATATTCTGAGGTTGGAGTTTTTGAGGCTTTTGAAGGCATTGTGCTATTATTACTGTGATGAAGTCCGAATCTAGTCTTAGGCTTGTCCTTTTGAATAACTTGACCATTTGGTCTGTCTATCCAATATGTTTTACCTGATTTTAAAATTTAATAACTTTACTTTGCTATATCTCAATTCTAGATGAGACCATTGCTTATAAGTTGATTTTAACTTCCATTTCTTTGAGAGTATTGTCTAGATTTATATCTTATTCTTTTTGGAGGAAGGGTGGACTCCAGTGGTTTGGATCCTGGGTTTCCTTTGCCTGTCTCTATTGATTTTCCATTTATGCTCAATTTCATTATATTCACTATTCTCATGTATGACTTGTATAGTTTTCTCCATCCTTAACAGTTCCATCAACCATTTGTCCTTCTATATGCTCAGATATCATCTCTTGATACTGTCTCACAATTTCCTGCATGAGATCTTGAATCCTTGCTCTTTAAAGATGATAGTTCACTTAAATTTTTTTGGAAAGTCAAAATACTTGATCAAAATTTAATGAGCTCTATCACTACATATTTTTGGTGTGATTTTTTTTTAATTGATTATTTGTTTGGTTTTTCATTCTCACAGCTTTGAAAATATTTCCTGGAAGAAAGAAATGTTCATTTTATACCATAGTTTTCAAACTGGAACTTCCTTATCTTTTTTTGAATTAAAGGCTTACCATACAATTTTTAATCCTTATAACCTTATAAATTAATATAAAATATATTCTGAGCACAGATTCAGATTTTTTTTGCACCCCATAGAGCTTGACACTTATTTTGTTATCTTTCAATTTAAAATATTTTTGTTGTCACTGAAAAAATAAAATAAACATATTTGGGGAAAAAAAAAAAGAAAATAAAAAAAGAAAATGAATATTTTTGTTTTTTCTTTAATTGGTAAGATTTGGAAAAACTACCTTTATAAAATTCAAACACATATTCTTAAAAAAAATTTATTGTGGTTACCAAACTAAATTGCATTGAGATTATAAAAGTTTATCTGTATATGATCATTTATTTGAAGTGTATTATGACTTTTGTAACTGATGATGTAAGTCAAGATTGTGTGTTTCAGGCTTGAATAGAACATATACTATCTATTCATTTGTTGCAGGGCCCACTCTCTCATTCTTCAACATACCTACATATATACATATACTTGTACACATATATGTATAAAATAAATGTTTTTAATGTTTTTACATCTAACATTTTTTTCAAATTTGTTTTATAAGTGTTTACTTGAAGTGAATTATATAGTTACAGTCTTCTTTTTGTGAATTTCTCCCATTATACCTCTCTTGATATTGTAATATTCTACCTTATATTATTATTGCTATATTATCTATTTTTATTAGAATTTGTATTAGTTAACTACTGCTGATGTATAAAACTACCACAAACTTAATGGTTTAAAACAACACAAATTACTGTCTTACAGTTCTTTTAAGTCTCAGTGAAATGAATCTCACTGGACTCAAATTAGGATATTGGCAGGGCTGTGTTCCTATCTGGAGGACCTAGAAGAGAATCCATTTTCATGTCTTTTTTTTATTTTAAAGATGGTCCACATCTCTTGACTCATGGACTCATTACTCTGTCTTTGAAGTCAGAAACAGCTATTCTAATCTTTCTCACATTGTATCTCTTTGACAGGGTCTCTTCTGCCTCCCTCTTCTGCATTTAATGATTATTGTGACTGTATCTTGGGCCCACCTGGACAATACAGGATTCCCTCCTGTTTTAGTCAGCTATGTAGCAACATTTTTTCCCCTACCTTGTAACCTAACATATGTACATACTCTGGGGGTTTGGACATGGACTTCGTTGGGAAAACATTCTTCTTAGCACAGATTTTCCTAGTTTTTAATTCTGTCACTTTACTTTTAAATGTTGTGTGTCATGTTGGTAATTATGGCAATGGTAAACCCGAGATAGCTGGGTCTTTCTTTTTCTTTTTCATCTTGATTTACTAATAGCTATATTTTATAGCTGAAGAAATAAATTTGGTGCATTATGATTACTACTAAATTTGTTTAACTCTACTTCCTCATTTTAATTTTTTATCATGCATTTTTATTCCTTCGCTTGCATAGCCTTTATTCATTCATCTCCTTTCTTTTTACTCTGATTTGTTTTCACTTTTTTATACAAAACCACTCATGCACTTTAATACAACTCATTTATTCACAAATGTCCCATCCCATCGTCTTGTTATTGTTGCATAAAATTGTAGTATCAACTTTTTTTAAGCATTATTTATTTTAGAGAGAGAGAAATAGATAGTATGAGTGGGGGGAGGGACATAGGGAAAGGGAGGGAGAGAATCTCAAGCAGACTCCTGTGCTGAGCATGGAGCCTGACACCGGGCTCCATCCTAGACCCTGAAATCCTAACCTGAGCCAAAATCAAGAGGTGGCCACTTAACCTACTGAGCCTCCCAAGTGCTCCTGTAATTTCAACTTCTTTTTTTTATTTTTTAAGATTTTGTTTATTTATTTGTCAGAGAAAGAGAGGGAGAGAGAGCGCGCACAATCAGGCAGAGTGGCAGGCAGAGACAGAGGGAGAAGCAGGCTCCCTGCTGAGCAAGGAGCCTGATGTGGGACTTGATTCCAGGACCCTGGGATCATGACCTAAGCCCAAGGCAGCGGCTTAACCAACTGAGCCACCCACGCATCCCTGTAATTTCAACTTCTTAAACAAAAATGTGTGTCTATCATTATTAAACAGATGAATCATCATATATTAAATTCATCGGCACATGTTGTTTCTTCTCATTTTCTTTCTACCTTCATCTTTCTTTTCTGTAAATAAAGTCTACACTAAATACTTCATCAAAGTGTTGTAGCTTCTCCATTTTGACAGCTTTATTTATATCTGAAAATACATGCCTTGATTAATATGATTGGCTGAATATAGAATTCACAGTGGCACTTAATTTTTCTCAAAACTTTGAAGACATCACTCCATTGTCTTCTTACATCTGGAATTGCTTAGTCTGCTATTATTCTATGATTATTCTACAATTAGTCTAATTTTATTCCTTTGAATATAATTTTTGTTTCTTTCAAGTTGCTTTAATATTTTCTCTTTATCACTGATGCTCTGAAGTTTACCCTTCTTTACTAGGTGTGGATATTTATTTATTTATTTATTTATTTATTTATTTATTTATATAAGATTTTATTTATTTATTTGACAGAGAGAAAAATCACAAGTAGGCAGAGAGGCAGGCAGAGAGAGAGGGGGAAGCAGGCTCTCCACCGAGCAGACAGCCCGATGCGGGGCTTGATCCCAGGACTCTGAGATCATGACCTGAGCCTAAGGCAGAGGCTTTAACCCACTGAGCCACACAGGAGCCCCTGGATTTATATTTATATATATTTGTTGGCACTTATGAGTTTCTATCCTAGACTTGTATTTTTCATCAACTCAGATAAATTCATTAGTTTTTATATCTTTTGATAATTGCTATGACATTACTCTCTATTCTCTCTTCCTTAAACTCCTATCAGACATGTAATGAAATGTTGTTAATCCTTCCTCCTTTCTTTTAAATTCTGTCATATTTATTATTACTTTATTTCTATGGACTGCTGTCTGGGTGAATTCTTTGTCAATAGCATCCAAATAATGTATTTTAATTTTGACCAAATTTTATAGGTTTTCAAAACATTCTTAAGGTTTCTAATTATTTTTTTGCATATCTGTATGTAATATTTTTAAAACATGTCCACAAATTCTTTGACACTCCTCTCTCAAAATACAGAGTCTGATTTCTCTCTTCTTAAAAGTCAGCCAGGCTTGGTTAATCACCTATAACCATAGGATGTGGAGGAGATGATACCGCATGACTTCTGAAACTATGTCATAAAAGGAAATGCACCTTCTACCTCTCTTTTTTCCTTTCTCTGTCTCTCTGTTTCTTTGTCTCTTTCTCTTTCTGTCTAAAATTTTAGAGTTTCTGAACTGCCATGTGAGATGTCTGGCTATTCTAAAGCCATCCTCCTGGGAAACTTATATATAGAGAGAGACCACAAAAAGATTTAAAAAGCGAAACCAAAAGCAAAACCAAACACAATGCTCAAGAAGACTCCAGCTTCTCCAGACCTTATGTGTCCAAATCCTTATAGCTCAGGTGAGTAGGTTAAAAAAAAATAGATAGAGCTTTCTCTCTATTGAGTAATGAATGCATCTCATATTGGGAAATGAACAATGTCCTGAAAGGAGCTGGCCACTCACTTTCTTCTTCAAAACTTTGGAAACCTGGGCCACCATGTCAGAAGTCGGGCTGACTGGAAGCCACCACGGTGAAGAGATCATCTAGAGAGAATATAGAGATGAAGATACTTGAGGAAAAACAGCTATTCCAGCTTTAGCCTACTCCAGTCTTCTCAGCCTAGGGTCAAGGCATATGAATGCATAAGGCATGTAGATATTTTCAGTCCCTAGTTTTTGAGCTGCCACAGGTGACCCCAAGCAAACAGAAATGAGATTTCCCTCTGTGCTTTGTTCAGATTCTTGACCTATAGAATTTGTGAACATGATAAATGTTTTATGCCATTGAGTTTTAGAGCCATCTTTTTCCACAAAAAAATTTTTTTGTACATGTCTGTGAATCATCAGGCTTACACATTTCACAGCACTTACCAAAGCACATACCCTCCCCAATGTCCATAACCCAGCCACCCTATCCCTACCCACCCTACCTCCCAGCCACCCTCAGTTTGTTTCATGAGTTTGAGAGTCTCTTATGGTTTGTCTCCTTCCTGATCCCACCTTGTTTCATTTCCCTCCCCCACCCCCCAGGATGTCCCACCCTGCCTCTCAAATTCCTCATATCAGAGAGATCATATGATAATTTTCTTTCTCTGACTGACTTATTTTGCTTAGCATAATACCCTCTAGTTCCATCGACGTCATTCCAAATGGCAAGATTTTGTTTCTCTTAATGGCTGCATACTATTCCCAGTGTGTGTGTGTGTGTGTGTGTGTGTGTGTGTGTGTGTGTGTGTGTATCTTCTTTATCCATTCATCTGTTGATGGACATCTAGGTTCTTTCCATAGTTTGGCTATTGTGGACATTGCTGCTATAAACATTCGGGGTGCATGTGCTCCTTCAGATCACTACATTTGTATCTTTAGGGTAAATACCCAGTAGTGCGATTGCTGGGTCATAGGGTAGCTCTATTTTCAACTTTTTGAGGAACCTCCGTACTATTTTCTAGAGTTGCTGCACCAGCTTGCATTCCCACCAACAGTGTAGGAGGGTTCCCCTTTCTCCACATCCTCACCAATATCTGTCATTTCCTGACTTGTTAATTTAACCATTCTTACTGGTATGAGGTGGTATCTCACTGTGGTTTTGGTTTGTATTTCTCTGATGCCAAGTGATGTTGAGCACTTTTTCATGTGTCTGTTGGCCATTTGGATGTCTTCTTTGCCAAAATGTCTATTTTTTACACAGCTAATGTTATCAACAACATATGAGCTTTATTTATACCTATTTTCATTTCAAGATTACTTGTCTATGTAAATGATATTTATTTTTTAAATCTCTTTGAAACTCTCAATTTTAAAACAAAATTTTTTGAGGTGTTACCTATTATTTACATTATTTAGAATGAGCTCTACTTTTAGACAAATTAGTTGGCTTTCCTTTTTACCTACATTTCTTAATGTGTTTTGGAGATTTTTTTTCAAATTTACTTTGAGTTTATTTATTTTTATTTTACTTTTTTCTGAGCTTTGCTGTTTTGTCTTATGTTGCTCTCATTTTATTTAGCTACTTCATATCATTACCTAAATCTAATTCAGAATAAGTTTGTACATTTTAACAGAGGGCTTTTGTGTTATAGTGATATTGCAGATATTGCCAAAATTATCACTTAGTTCTTGTAATGCTCTGTCCAGTTTTTATCGGCCTGATATATCCCATTTCTTCCCGCTTACACAGGTAATTGGCATGACACAAGAAGTAAGAAGTCTCAAGAAGTAATCTTTTTGAGTTTACATTTTCTTGGAGAGAAAGACAGGCAGTTTTAAATTTTTCTTTGGATAGGAGGAGATGAAAATGATTCAAATACTAGAGAAATATTGCCACACTCCTTTGACAGTACAGTTTTAACAGTAGGCCATAAGTTTTTTGTGACTCAGTCTGCATGTTTCCTTGATTTTCTCCAGAATCTTGAGTAGCTTAGGCATAGATAGAATTTTAGCAGATGGATTGATCCAGGGATGGAAGATTGCTGGTGGATACAAAGAAAAAGGGAAATAGAATAAAAAGTTAGGTATTCACACAAGGGTTGGACGACGGACAAAGCACCATTATGTACATGACAAAGCACCATTATGTACATATGCATAGGGGTAGAAAAAGAATAGAGTATTGACAAGGAAACTGTAGAGATCAGGGCCTGAAGGAATCCATTGTGTGGATCTCTTTGCTTCAGAGCACCACAGTGATGAATGGAAGTGTGAGAAAGATGTACTTAGGAAATGGAATGTTTGCATTTAACATTTCTGATCCAGTTTAGGATGACTTAATGACTCAAAATGTGAACATGTTTCAGTAAGAATTTGAGTAGAATGGTGAAAATGTTCACCAGAATTGAGCCCGCTGCAGGGCTCTACTCCAGGACCAGGGATCAAGACCTGAGCAGAAGTCAGACACTTAACAAACTGAGCCACCCAGGTGAACCACATTGGAAAAAGCTTAATGACATATATATTTATAATTGTCTTTGTCTTATCTTCTTGTTTTCAAACATGGTATGGGACTCACAAATAAGCAGTTTGCTGTTAAGGAACATTATAATACTATATAGCAAATACTAACTAGTCAAAATTATTAAATAACTGTCTACATAATTTTATTAGCACATCTCTGCATTTGGAAATTTTCTCTCTCTCTCAATTTATCTTTTATTTTTCTATCTTTTATTTTTACCACCTATAAAAATGTGGGGTAGCACTGAGTTGTCTTAAAGATTGCTTTGCTTTTTCTCAACTGTAACAACCTTATGCTTTAAGTATTTTTTTTTTAAAGATTTTATTTATTTGACAAAGAGAAACACAGCGAGAGAGGGAACACAAGCAGAGGGAATGATAGTGGGAGAAGCAGGCTTCCTGCAGAGCAGGGAGCCCGATGCGGGGCTCGATCCCAGGACTCTGGGATCATGACCTGAGCCGAAGGCAGCCGCTTAACGACTGAGCCACCCGGGCGCCCCTGCTTTAGGTATTTTTAAATGATTTGCAGTGAGTTAATCATTAAAAATGGTCCATAATATAAAAGTCAAAAAAATGAGAACCCTAACTTTAAAATTTTTAAAATTGTGATGATCATATAAACATGATTTCCAAGGGGATTTTTCCCCCTGCCCAATGTGTATGGATATTATTGTTGTTTGGGTATCCTTTAATGAGGTTCTAACATAAGCATCTTTGTAATAATTTTGCCAGAAAATAATTTTACTGGAATGTTCAATTATGTCTTCATATTATCATCATAACAATAGTGATTAAGGCATCATATCTAAAACACTGACATCTGGTGGCTTTGAGTGAATATTGCAGTTACTATATTTAAATTTAATACAAATAAAACATGGTAATAAGGCAAAGGTCCATGATAAAACATGACAAATATACTTGAAGCTGTTTATTTCAGAAATTCTGTTTAGAAATATTTTATTTTTGTTTAGAAATAATACTTTCAATTTAGAAAAGTGCTAACATTTGTACATACCTGTGGTTTGAATTTCATAATCACAATATAAACCTAGCTATTAAAAAATAAATAAAAAACCTTGATCCACTGTTAATTTTTGCCATACTATAGAAATGGAGTAGTTCCTACATTATCATAATTTTTATAACATTACTTTTTTATATTAGCTCTTCCTAAAGAGACAATTTTGATTTGAAGGGAAAACAGGCTATCTCAAAAAACTTCTGTCATATTCTCTCATTTCAGAAAAATAAGGTAGAAGTAACAAGAAAAGCAAAGCTATTTCTCCCTGTTAGGTCTTTTTAAAGCTATGTTTTCATTAAGCCATTTACTTTTGGAACTATTTTCCTTTTCTTGCATCTACAAAATCAAATAATGTAAACAGAATTATGATCTCGTCTGAACGACTATAACTTGTCTCATCTCTACCATTTCAACTCTCCAATAGATGGAAAATTATAATTGGAAAACATTTAAGAGCATAAAACATCTTTGATTTCTCTGAAGTCCTCCTTGTAACTTGTACAGTGCCAATAGTGCTAAGAACAAAGTTATGTGGTTCAATAAATTCTTACTGAAACAAGATTCATCCTGAATCTTCCTTATTTACCATTGCAGTCATTTCTCTTTCCACCCCAAGGTTTCTCTAGTTAATATAAACTTCCTCTTTCTAAGGATAAACTTTCTGCCTATTTTCTTGACCTCGCCTCTTATTACTTCCTCAGGGAAGTTGCTCCATCAATTACACATTCTTTTTCCAGACTTTGCAATCATTTGCCTTTCATTTGATTTTTTCCTTTCTGCTTTTAAAATGTGTTTCTTCCAAAGTTGAAAACAGTTTACACCAGCCAACCAAATACACAATCAACAAGCAAGAATTAGTAACTCTTTACTTCATCCTGTAGTTGTCTCTATATTCTTTCATGGCCCAAGTTCTAAAATATTTTGACATTTCTGCCTCCTCTTTTGTATAACCTCATTCACAGCTAATTTAACAGCCAGCCTCCAGCACTTTATCAGCACTTTTTATTTGAATTTCCTTATCTTTGAGCACTTTTTTGGTGCTTGACAACTTATCTTCAGAAAACCACAGTTCTCTCTCCAAATCAGCTGTATCTGATATCTAAAATGGGACTATGTATATTAAGCAATCCCAGCTCTTTATGTCTTGAGGATTCTGGGGGGTAATGATTTATTTTATCCAAATCTCCATCTCATCAGTTTGACAATATATGATGAATGTAAGAGAAACTCTACTTGCCTAATTTCCTTATTAATAAAATGGGAATAAATAATAGAGTAGTACCTCATAGGAGTGCTGTTATTACAGGAGCTACTACAAATAAAGCACTTTGAACAGTGCCTTTCTCATAGCTATGTTCAATAAACATTAGCTATTATAATTACAGTGCAAAGCCATTATTTGTTGCCTAGATGACTCCCTGATGACAGCATCCTCCCTGCTTGTTTTGAACTTTTATCTAATTATTGTACATTCTGGGTACCCATCACCAATATGTGTGTTTGAACTATAAGCTTCATGATGAGTTCTCCATTTTACTCCTTTCTTCCTTTCCGTGTTGACCTGTTACACTCAAATTAGCCAATGGAATGCTGCTTCTGTACCATAAGCTACGCCACTCTTGACCCCCTAGTAAAGGTACTGGCCCTTGAGTCCTTGTTCTGCTCTCTCCTTGCCTGCTGTGAGCAAACTCTGTGCTTTTGGGTGACTTTGTGTGGCCTTCTGGGCATGCCATGCCCCCCTTTCTAGGACCTGTGAGTATAATAAATCCTTCCATATGTCTCTCTCAGTGTAATTCCTGCAGCTATGTGGAATGAGCCTTAAAGAATCCACAAGGGGGACGTACTCTCCCATTTATAGCACAATAATTAGTAGCATTCTTTTTCTGTACTTTGAAGGGAAATCAGACCCCCACCTCAGTTTTTTCCAAAGATTTTATGGAGAATCGTAGTGAATTCCTACTTTGAGACAATTTAAGATCCTGAAAAATGCTGTCTAATCTTTTCTTCTGAAGCTGCTGTCTTATCTTGGGACTCTTCACTGTGCTTGAGCATAGTTCTTCCTTATTCAAACACCAAGCACTATTATGCAAGGTTCTTGTAGGTGACTAGCATTTTCAAGCATATCGGAGGGGGAGAAAGCACAGTGCAGATGATATGACTTTAGAGTGGTCCCATGACACTAACATTCTTAAAGTTCTGTGGCTCTCTGAATCCCAGTAAATTTCTCTCTTGCCCTCTCATCTTGGGTCCCTTCCTACCTGTTAACATTTTGCTCAAGCCCTCTTCAATCCTGTTTCTTATCACTATTTGTTGCCTCAAATTCAGAGGCACCCTTGCACCAACATCTGTCTCAGCACAAAGAAGCAAATACAAATATTTCCGTTACCTTACTAAAGATATTTTTAAAATTTCATTGAAATATCCTCCATACAGATCAACTTTAAACTTTTTTAAAAAACAAAAGATTTTAAATCTTCTAAATGAAAGAGTCAGCAACTACTGAAATGAACTCTTCTGCCCTACCCCATCTCTATATTGCAAACATGAATGCATTGATTTATGTTTAAATAACATTGTCTTCCTATTCTATATAGATCATGTCAGATACTTACTATAACCTAACATCTTCCCTATTATTTCAGTCTGTATCACTCTTACACCAGTTCATTTCCAGAATGATGTCTTTTGTTTAATTTCAGGCTTTATGTGGATAAAGACAGATTTCTATTTTATTTCAGATTGGCTGCTGTGTCTGACTTCTTCCCAGTTTTATAGACCTGTAAACAAAAGCTACTTTTCATTTCTTGCCACCATGGATTTCCTTAATACAGACAGTTCTTCAGACATATTGCTTCTGTATACATAATTGGATTGGTTTTTCACTTAGGAGACTTAGTTGTAGACTTGATGACCAATGAAAGTCTGGTACCCATCACATTTAATATGGTATGATAATGTGGTCATTTCTGATTAGATAGTGAATGATGTATCTCTTGTAGTGAACATTCTCTGACCTCTATCTTATATATTCTTATTATAGGTATATATGTATATATATATATATTTACACACATACACCCACATAACACACGCGCGCGTGCGTGTGTGTGTATACTTTTACCTACTTTTGATATGTACCATTGCATGCTGTTTTTATGACTATAATTTGGGAAAGAATGATAAAAGACTGACCTTGCTAAGCAATATTCTAGAGCTGATAACATCTACCTTCACTTGCACACCAGAATCTTGATGTAATTGTATTTTGAATTCAGCTTATTTAAGTAATTCTTTTTAACTGAGAGTGATCTTTTTGATCATCACTTCATAAATACAACTAAATAATTGTATATAAAAATGATTAAAATGAATTAAATATTGTAACACATGCATAACATATATGTATATTTAAAACATATATTTTAAATATAACAAAGCACACCTTATGTACAGATCTAATTGCCACAGTGCCAGCACAAGGCAAAGAAAATATCTTGTATCTGAGTCTGTTTGAGTCCTCTTATTTTATTATTTTATTTTTTATTTATTTATTTTTTAAAGATTTTATTTATTATTTGACAGAGAGAGAGATCACAAGCAGGCAGAGAGGCAGGCAGAGAGAGGAAGCAGGCTCCCCGCTGAGCAGAGAGCCTGACACAAGGCCCAATCCCAGGACCCCGAGACCATGACCCTAGCCGAAGGCAGAGGCCCCAACCCACTGAGCCACCCAGATGCCCCATTATTTTTTTATTTTAGATATGGATGAGCTATTGACCTTAGAAAGTTCACTTTAGTCTGTGTCTGGTGTGTCACCTGCATCTGAACTGATAAATTAATTGCATTCTGTCATTCTACAGTACAGATAGGGGCATCTAGGTGGCTCAGGCAGTTAGGTCTGCCTTATGCTCAGGTTGTGATCCCAGGGTCCTGAGATGGAGCCCCTCTGGCTCCCTGCCCAGTGGGACGGAGCTCCCTGCCTTTCTCTCTTTGCCCCTCTGTTCCTCTCCATCTGCCCCTCCCCCACTTGTGCTCTTGCTCTCTCTCTCTCTCTCTCTCTCTCTCTCCTCCCCCCCCTCAAATAAATAAATAAAATCTTTTAGAAAAAAGTACTGGTATAGATGAGGCTAAAAAATGTGGAATGTCTATATAAGGCTCTTAGTTTCACAAATCCTCTTCCTTATCCACACACCTGTACAACTGTGTCTCTCCAAACTTTAGTGGAAGACTGGATTTATCCTCTGGTCTAGAGAAATTAAAACAGAGGGTCTCAGGCAGAGCCATACTGAAATATGAGAGGTTAGGGCAAATATGCACATTAAATGGTGCCATTCCTATATAATGTACTCTCTCCACTTTATAAATGCTTTGTGCAAAGGTTCTTTCTTACAAGAAAAAGATTCCTTTCTGAGGAAACAGACAAGTCTAAAATGAAAAGCTCAACAGATGCTGACAGTTGGATTGGTGTAATGACTCAGCCTGTTTTTGGAGAAAGCCCACCATTCAGCAAAAACTCTTCATAAAATTGAACCAACAGTCAACTGATTATAGCTCATTCTTACATATGAATGGACCTCTGAACTCATGGTTTCTGAGTAACACCTATGGGAGACAGAGACCAAAAACTAAGAGAAGAAAAGGAAATCAGGAAGAAAAGAAACAAAGCAGTGAGTAGGAGAAAACATATAAAACACACGATAATATCCTCAAAAGACAAGAGATATTTCATCCATGAAACATGAATAGATGTTATAAAGAAAGAGCATTCAGAAAACCAAAAAAGAGCTCTGGGAAATTAAAAATGTGACAGCAGAAAGGAAAAACTCACTGGATGTTTTAGCAGAAATAATTAAAAGAAAATCTCTCACAAAGAATAACTTTAATAATAAAAAAGAGAGAGTAAACAATAAGAAAGGATAGGTTAGGTTACAGGAGTATTAGTCTAAGAGCTCAATATCTGAATAATAAGAATCCAAATAGAACAGAGCGCAGAGGAGGAAACTGCCAAATAAACTGTACAAGAAAACTACCTAGAATTGAAGAATATTCATTTTTATTTGAGTTTACCAAGTGCCAAGCAAAATAAAGGAGGATAAAGAAATGTGGAAATGCACACTGCTATGAAATACCACTAGAATAAAAAAGGAGAACCCACAAGCTTATAGAAGTGTCAGTTATCATTATGTCATTTTGAACCAAATGAGGATAACCAAATTAAGCTAACTATTTCAGTAACTTGACATGAGTTCCCTGGAGTAGTTAAGCATAGGCACTATTTCCTAGAAAAGTCTAAAGATGTGAAGTTGTCTTTAATTCTGGAGCAAAAAGTAAGGGCTATATGTGTGTGCAACCTCTACTCACAGGATTTAGAAAGGAAACTTTTTGAGATTTTTCTCTGGGGAAAACACCATGAAAGGAGCAGAGAGAAAGTGCTATTTTGAAGGAATCTCTCTCTCTCTCTCTCTTTTTTAAAAGATTTTTTTATTTATTTGACAGAGAGAGATCATAAGCAGGCAGAGAGGCATGCAGAGAGAGGAGGGGGAAGCAGGCTCCCTGCTGAGCAGAGAGCCTGATACGGGGCTTGATCCCAGGACCCTGAGATCATGACCTGAGCCGAAGGCAGAGGCTTGACCCCCTGAGCCACCCAGGTGCCCCTGTTTTGAAAGAATCTTATAAGAACTGTAGTTGAGCCTACCTTAATGAGGCAAGATGATTAGGGTATGGATTACTCCAAGAAAAATTTATATTATGCTAGAAATCGACCTAAGCAAGAATAATCACATCACCTGACCCACAGAACAGTGCATCTCTATGGAAGACAAAATCCCATCCTCCCTGAAAACCCATTCTGAGGATATTCACTCTTAATATATCATTCAAAGAGAAAGGATTATTACCTTATCCATGCCTTTGATTTTAGGTATCCTTGCCAGTCACAATGTATGTCTTTTTTGGGGTGAATATTTACTGAGCTCTTGCCTGTGCCAGGATGTGTTCTGGCCGTGATGATACATCTATGCAACTACATAAAAATCCTTGTTTTGTAGGTTTCTATTAAGGAAGCAAGGAAGTGGACTAAGTACATCTATATGAAATTATGGGGGGATGACAGACGGACAGTGGGCACTATACCTAAATAAGTTAGAGAGTGCTTTCCAGAAGACCCTTTGACATTGGTGTTTAGTTCTTTGAAAGTTTAAGTTCTCTGAGTTTATGGTGAGAATGTTTTATGGGTACTTTGTTGGAGTATGGTCTGCATACACATTCAGTAAATTATCCCCAAAGTATCCTGGAACCATATTTTACTTATCACTTTTTCTTATTAGGCTCAATCAAGGAACAATTGTCTATGTTTTTCTTCTTCCTCCCCCTAGGCCATTTGACTCCTCATGTATAAATTAAACCCTACTCCAATTTCCAGTATCATTGCTAAATTTTTGAGGTTGGGAGGAATGGAGAGTAAGAATTATTAGAGATGGAAAATGTCTCATTCTGAACTAAATAGCAAATCACTGTAGCTCTTGGTATGCTATTAACTATGCAACTTGTTCCCACAACTTAGAGTATTTCCTTTTCCTGAAATAGGACTTATTTTTCAATTTTATTAGAATAGGGCAAGCTGAGCTGGTATTTTCTACTCCTCTCTGAGAATTACCTCTTGCCAAAAAACTTATTGATAATTTCACCACAAACCACCTACTTTTTTTTTTCATAGTATTATAAAGTAAAATAATCTGTAATCAGATAAGAAGCCCCAAATGTTTTTTGAAGTGTATAATGCTAAACAAAATAAGTCAGAGAAAGACAAATACCATACGATTGCATTCATATGTGGAATTTAAGCAATAAAACAGATAAACATAGGCAGAAAAAAAGAGAGAGAGGCAAACCATAAAACAGACTCTTAACCAAATGGGGAAGAAACTAAGGGTTGCTGGAGATGGGGGGAGGGGATGGGTTAAATGGGTGCTGGGTATTAAGGAGGTCACTCGTGGTGAGTACTGGTTGTTGTACATAAGTGATGAATCACTAAATTCTACTGAAACTAATATTATACCACATGTTAACTGAATGGAATTTAAATAAATTAAATTTAAATTATTTAAATTTAAACTTGAAACAAAGCAAAAACAAAAACAAGTTATACCAAACTGATAACTCTATCACTAATGATTCCCAGTCTCCCTCCACAGTTTTACCACAGTCTAAATTTAGACCTCAGCTCTTTTCCTTGCTGTGTCTTAAGACAATTTGTCTTAAACATTTTGTCTCAGTTTTATTTTCTTTAGTAAAGTATTACAAATGCTTACTTATAGGTCTTACATATTTCATTTTAGTATTATTCACAATTACTATATTTCTAACATGCTAGTATGAAAGGATTTTTAATGTTTTGTTTTCTGGGAAAAATGAGAAATATTCTAGCATTCATTGGAAGAAACAAAATAACCTGCTGATGTCAAATAGTTATTAATTTTATATTATGTTATATTAGTTTATAGAGATCCTTATTTTCCAAATAATTTGTTTCAGGGTTTTACTAAATTCATTAAAATTTGAGTTGCTTTTTGTCTGTGCATCTGTATGTGTGCACATGCTTGTATTTCAGTTGTTTAAATGAAAGCTTATACTAGCTTAATTAAAAGAATTAGAAAGATCTCAGAATTGTTCATGTTATGAAAAAGCACAAAGTAAAAAATAAAAATGAATTTTTGCTAGACTGGTCTAGCAAAATTATCTAGACCTACCATTTTTAATTTTGTTTTTAATTTAAATTTTCTGACTCTTGGTTTCTTTGTGTTTCTAATATGATGTGTTTTTCTTGAAAACAAAATCTTTTCAGTTTCTTCTTTAAAACAGACATTGTAATTTTTATTGTGTTTTATAAAGATTTCCCCTTTCCCTCAACCCTGGGATTTCTTGATGAAAGATGGCTTACAACAGGAGTTGTTACTGATATTTTCTATTGGAAGCTTTCTTAATTCTTAGTTGATGGAATGAGTGCCAACTAATATGACTTAAAATTTAAAGTTAGTATTGTGGAGTTCAGTTTTTAGGTAGATTACCGTTCCTCCATGACAGGCTTCACCTTGAGCCAGAGAGAGACAGGCCTAAGGGCATGGGCTTGAAAACTATTCCTGGAATTTAGCTTCCCTGTGTGACACCCAGCCCCTGAGTTGTTCAAATGCACCAATGAAATGCATATATTTAGGTAATTGCCATATAGGGAATAAGGAACTCACCTATGTGTGTAGAGATGTGTATAGTGACGTGTGTGCTTGCACACTTGTGCATAAAAATGCTTCGAAGGAGAGAGGCGGGGCTTCTCACCTCAGCACTGCGCTGCGTCATGTGTGCCGGTGGGAGCCCCAGCTAGCTGGAAATAAACCCTCGTGCTCTTGCATCCAGCCTGCCTTTTTGTGGGTTCTTTTGGGGGGGTCTCGATCCGGACATAACAGCATGAGTTGAAGCAATATTCAGAGACCCAACTTTTGCCTTTTTGCCACCATTGCTGCTCTTCTCTGTACATGCTCTACACTGGGAAGGGGCTGTAGGCTGTCTTGTTAAGTAAACAGAAAAAAGTAAATAAACAAAAAAGGGAGCCAATGCAAAAAAAATTTTTTTTCATTGCCAAGTGTGACCGTACCACATGTGTGGCTGTCTTTTCCCCAGCTGCAGATACATCTGCTCATGCTTTTTTTGGCATTGGAGTAGATATCCCAATAGGTTTTTCCAAAAGAGCAATCTGTCAGTGCAAATGTTTGCAAGTGTCATTTTCTGGAAGATGGTTTACTCCCCCACCCCCAAGGATAACAAAACATTTATACAAATAAAAATTTTTATTGAAATAAAAATCTTTTATTGTCAAATATTTCAAACCATAAAGAGAAGATTAAAGAATAATGTAAACATTCCTCTCCACTCATGGTTCTACTAGTACTAGTTATTATGCTAAATTGATTTCAGGTCTTCTAAGAATTAACATATGACAAAGATAGTTGAGGGTCCTCTGTTCTCCTACCTCATCTCATTTCCTTCTTTCTTACCTCAGGGGTAACTTCTACCATGAATTCAGAATTTATGGGTTTTGTGCACACTTTGCTAAATATTCTTACTCATATTGTCTGTTATTTCACATTAGAACAAGATACCACAACATGCACATTAGAATAGCTAAAATTCAAAACACTAACAACATCAAATGTTGGCAAGGATGTGGAGTAACATGTACTCTTATACATTGCTGGTGGAAATGTAAAATGGCGCAGACAGTATGGAGGACACCTTGGCAATTTCTTACAAAGTTAAACATAGTCTTATCATGTGATCCAGCAATTGTGTTCCTAGTATTTACCTAAGTGATTTGAAAATTTATGTCCACACACAAACCTGCACATGTTTGTGTATTATCGTTTTATTCACCCAAACTGGAAGCAGCCAAAATGTCTCTATTACTGAACAATCTGTGGTACATCCACACAATGAATATTATTCAACAATGAAAAGAAATGAACTATCAAAATACAAAAAGACACAGAGGGACCTTAAATGTATACTGCTAAGTAAAGAAGCTGGTCTGAAAAGGGTACATATTATTTGATTTCAATTATATGACATTTTTAAAAAAGGCAAAACTTTTGATGAATGTTTGCCAAAGGTTTGAATGGAGATGGGCTGGAATGAATAGGTTAAGCACAGAGGACTTTCAGGGTGATGGAACTATTTTGCATAATACCATGGGGAATACAAGACATTAATTTGCATAGAACTTTACAGACACAAAAGTGAAACTTAATGTATGCAAACTAAAAAAAAAAAAAATATTTAAGAAGTCTGAGGATCCCTAAAAGGAATCCAAGCCTCTGATAATAGACTAAAAATGCATTACAGATGCATATCGCTACCTCACCAAAAAGGGTGGGCAAAGGCCAACCTAAGTAATTTTGAAAATGAGTGGAGTCTGTGATAGCAAAGGCAAATGTGTGCAAGAACTGCACTCTAGCTAATAAAGTTGTTTCCCAAAGTGATATAGGTTAACAAGTCTGATGCTTGAGTTGAACAAAGGGTGACAGATGGTGAGATCCAGGTGTGTTGTAAATGGGAGAGTAAGTCCCTTTGTGGGGTCTTTAAGGATCATTTTGATACAGCCACAGAAATTACATTAGGAAAGGCATGTGGAATTAAAGAATCTGTTATATTTACAGATCCCAGATAAGGGAGGTACACCATGCCGCTCAGGGAGCCACGTAGGAGGAGCACAGAGATTAGGTGCAAACAAGCAGGTAGAAAGTTAAGAGAGAGTGAGGATCAGTGTAAAGTGCCTTTTTTGGAGGAGGCCAGTGTGGAATACACAAGCAAAAGGCACGAGGGGATTTTATCCGTGTGTTCAAATGTCAACCAAGTCACAACCAAGGAGAAGCAAAACTTCAGAACTGACAGGAAAGCACCTTATCACACTGGTGTACGTGGTCACTGGAGTGGGGTTATCAGCCTGTTTGTAGGGATGTTAAGGCATCAGGAAAACACAAAGTTTAAAACCAATTTACAATATATTAGGGGAATGACAGGAACCAATTTTGTCACTTTTGAAGTGGAGGTTACAGATAAGCAGAGGAGGATGCTTGTATGACCCGTGTGGTAATGCATTAACGTTGGAGGCATCAGTATGAATTCAAGTTTAGCTTAATTAAGATACATATGATTAAATGGAGAATTAGTTAGAGGTATGTATATGTTCAAGGGGTGTGTTTGTGTATATACACATAAATGCATACAGGGTATCGTACACACACATATTCCATTGCTTTTCAGCTAAGAGGGCCTAGAAACAATGACACCTCAGTGTCCAAAAGCATATCCGGTACCCTGATCTTGGTTTCTAATATTATTTACCCACTGAAGTAACTAAGTGGCTGATTCCAGGGCTTTGACAGTAAATGTACAAGATGAAACTCACATACTTAAATTTTCTTTTTTTTTTAAATAAAATATATTTTTAAATATTTTATAAAAATATTTTTTAAAGAAAAACATCTTTCTTAAATAGTTAAACTTATTGTTACATGTCATTTCTGTTCTGAGAGTTTTTTTATATCTTATTTTTGGTCAGTATTTTATTTTTTCTTGAATAAGTTACTCCGTTTCTATGGGTGGTCAGATCTCCTGTTATTCTGTGTGTCTATAGCTGAAAACATTTTTATTGTGCTCACTCTTGAAAAATATTATGTTGGATATAAAATTATATGTTAGAGTTATTTTTTTTTCCCAGCAGTGTGAAGATATTACCACTTTCTTTTGGCATCTGTTTTTGCAAATGAAGCCCCACTGTCAGTCGTTCTCTCCTTTATTGTTAAAATGTCTTTTGCTGTTAGTTTTACAACTTATTTTATACTTAATGTACAGCATTTTTACTGTCATGTATCTAGGTAGAGGTTTATTTATTTTTGTCTTTATTATTAAAAATGCATATTTCACTAGAGCTCACATATTATTCCCTCCCAATTTTGGAAACATTGACATTGTTTATTCAAGTACAATTTCTCTTCTATTTTCCTTTCATATCTTTCTATCTATCTCCCTCCCTCATTTTTAACTTATTGTATGAATGTTTGAGATTTTCAGTGTATTCAAAAACACAGTAATTGATGTGGTTTTGGAATATAGGTGAGGTTCAGTGGGATGAAGTCTGGAGCCGATGACTGAGAAAGAATTCTTGAGACATCTTTATGTAAATGGTGATTTATTAAAGCAAGGGGACAGGACTCATAGGCAGAAAGAGCTGCTTCAAGGGTTTGTGAGGGGTTGCTGATTTTATACTATCTGGTTGGGGGAGGTAAGGAAAAAGGGAGGCTTTGAGAAAGATCTTTCATGTGTTAAAGAAGACTGAAACAGTACCAATACTGGAGACATTGCCTTTGTCAAGTTAAGGTTGTTTACCCCTCTAGTAAGGCATTAATACAGTAAGATAGTTGCGAGCTTCCGGGAGGAATTTTACACTCTGCCTACTTCAAGTCTCTGTCATGAGCTGCAGGTTGTAAGGACATTTAATTGTATTTACATTTCCCCCTGGAAGCTATTGCTAAGGCTTTTGTTGAGGGAGATTCATGTTTTGTAGGATTGTGATCTTTATAAGTTAACTATTTGTTTTTCCTTTAGGGCAGCCTGGAGTGCCTGAGGAATGCCACGTATATCCCATTGGGGAGGGGGGTGTTGTAGGGTGTCAACTTCTGCTTTGTCCTCAGCTTGCCTTCTGTTCCTTCATCACAATCACCTCTTCGTCTTCTTCTTCTTCTTTTTTTTTAAAGATTTTATTTATTTATTTATTTGACAGAGAGAGATCACAAGTAGGCAGAGAGGCAGGCAGAGAGAGGGGGAAGCAGGATCCCCACTGAGCAGAGAGCCTGATGGAGGTGCTTGATCCCAGGACCCTGAGATCATGACCTGAGCCCAAGACCCTGAGATCATGACTGGAGCCCAAGGCAGAAGCTGGGCTTCTGAGCCCAGGCGCTCAGCCCACTGAGCCACCCAGGCACAACAACAACCACCTCTTCTTTACCCATTTATTGATAGACACTTGGGCTGCTTCCATAATTTGGCTATTGTAAATAGTGCTACGATAAACATAAGAGTGAATATATCTTTTCAAATTAGTGTTTTCATGTTCTTTAGGTAAATACTCAGTAGTGGAATTACTGAGTAATATGGTGGTTCTAGTTTTAATTTCTTGAGGAACCTCCATACTGTTTTCCACAATGGCTGTACCAGTTCATACACCTACCAACAATTCACAAGGCTTTCTTTTTCTCCACATCCTCACCAACATTTGTTATTTCTTGTGTTTTATATTTTAGCCATTTTGTTAGCTGTAAGGTAATATCTCCTTGTAATTTTTATTTGCATGTCCCTGATAATTAGTGATATTGAGCATCTTATCATGTGTCTGTTGCCATCTGTATGTCTTCTTCGGAGAAATATCTGTCCATGTCTTCGGCACATTTTTAATTGGATTATTTTTGGGGGGTTAGTGTTGAGTTGTATAAGTTTTTTTATATATTTTGAACACTAACCCTTTATTGGATATGTTATTTGCAAGAATCTTTTCCCATTCAGTATGTCATCTTTTAGTTTTGTTGATTATTTCCCTTGCTATGCAGAACTTTTTATTTTAATGAGATCCCAATAGTTTATTTTTGCTTTTGTTTCCCTTGCCTCAAGAGTTATATCTAGAAAAATGTTGCTATGGCTGATGTCAGATAAATTACTGCCTGGGTTCCCTTCTAGGATTTTTTATGGCTTCAGGTTGCACATTTGGGCCCTTAATCCCTTTTAAGCTTATTTTTCTGTATCGTGTAAGAAAGTGGTCCATTTTCGATCTTTTGGATGTAGCTGTCCAGTTTTTTAAACTTGGTTGTTAAAATGACTATCTTTTTCTTATTGCATATTCTTGCCTCCTTTGTCAAAGATTAATTGATTATATAATCATGGGTTGATTTCTGGGCTTTCTGTTTCATTCCATTGATCTATGTGTCCATTTTTGTTTCAGTACCATACTACTTTGATTACTATATTTTTAAATATTTTATTTATTTATTTGAGAAAGAGAGAGACAGAAAGTCTCTGGGTGGATCAATTAGTCAGGCATCTGCCTTCAGCTCAGGTCATGATGGCAGGGATCAAGCCCCATCAGGCTCCCTGCTCAGTGGGAAGTCTGCTTTTCCTTCTCCCTCTGCCCCTCCCCTCCACTTATACTCTCTTTCTCAAATAAATAAATAAAATCTTAAAACGCACACAAACACACACACACACACACACACACACACACACACACACAGAGTAAAATATTACCTTGCTTCCATTAGGATGGCTAATATTAAAAAAATAATAACAACAAATATTGGTGAGGATGTAGAGAAATTGTAACTCTTATGCACTGTTGGGAATATAAAATAGTACAACGACTAAGGAAAACAATATAGCAGTTCCTCATAAAATGAAAAATAGAATTATCAAAGAACAAACTATTCTACTTCTGGTGTATATCCAAAAGAAGTAAAATCAGAATCTTAAAAATATTTGCATACCCACATTTGTAGCAGCATTATTCACAATAGCAGAAAGTTGGAAGCAGCCCAAGTATCCATTGATAGATGAATAGGCAAATATAATGTGTATATACCTACAATGGAATATTATTTAGACTTAAAAAGGAATGAAATTCTGCCTCACATTAACCATGGATGGACCTTGAAGACACTATGTTAAGTGAAATAGCTCAGTCATAAAAAGGCAAATACTGTGAGTTCACTTACTTGAGGTATGTAGAGTAGCCAAATTCATAAAAACAGAAAGTAGAATGGTGGTTGCTAGGGACTAGGGGAAGGGGAAAGACAGAGTTGTTTTTTAATGGTGTGAAACTGTGATTTATAATAATAATAATAATAAAAATATATTTGTTCTTCTTCTCATTCCTAGCACAAAGCTCCTAAAACCCTTGTCCTTTCCTAAGGGATAAAAGCAATGGTCCATCTTTTTATGATAATATCTTCTCTTTTGTCCTCCTTTCCTAAGAGGACTGCAAAGTGAGGAAGATGAAGGGAATGTCTCTTGTTACTTGTAATAAGCCCCTTTCACCACTTCTGAATTTATGTTAGTAAGGTAACTGTTGGAGAGCCCTCAGGGGTAAGAGTCTATTTCTCAGGGGAATTAACCATATGATTAGAACTTTTATCCCCCCTTGATGTCGAGGCAAAGAAAAGGGTCTGGAGATTGAGTTCTATTGCCAATAACAAATGACTTAATCAGCATGCCCTGTTATGAGGACTCCATAAAAATTTCCAAAGGAAGGGATTTGGAGTGTTGGTGAACATATGGAGGTTCTGGGAGAGTGGTGTGCCCAGAAAGGGCATGGAGTCTCTGCATCCCTTCCCACATACCTTTCCCTATGTATCTCTTCCATCTGGTTTTTCCTGAATTATAGCCAATAACTGGTAATCTAATAGTAAACTGTTTTCTGAGTTTTGTGAGCTGCTTTAGTAAATTAGTGAAACTGAGAGAAGAGGATTGTGGGAATCTTTGATTTATACCAGTAAGTCAGAAGTACAGGTGACCACCTGGATTTATGATTGACATCAGAAGGGGTGGATTGGGGGAAGAGGGCAGTCTTCAAAGACTGAGCCCTTAACCTGTGGAATCTGACACTAACTCTGGGTAGTGTCAGAATTGAATTGAATTGCAGGACACCCATTTGGTGTCTGCAGAGAATTGGAGAATTGCTTAGTGTTTGAAAAACCCACATATCTAGTGAAGTCAGGTGTTTTGAAAATGTTGAGAGGAGAACTTTTTATTTTACAAATGGGTACAGAGTTTCAATTTTACAAAATGAAATGTTTTGGAGATTGGTTGCACAATAATATGAATGTACTTAACACAAAACTGTACACTTAAAAAAGGTTTATATGGTAATTTTTATGTAATATGTATTTTATCACAATTTTTAAAAAATGTTATGACACTGAGTAAAACGATAAAGCAATAACAAAGTAAATAATGACATGTTTTTCTTTGTAACCTTGAAATCAAAAAGTTTAAAACTAAACTAGTACAAATTGTCACATTGACAGTTATATTATAATAGGGGATTTTTCCTTAAAAGGCTTTAAGATATATAAAATTTTGGCTTAAATATCCATTTTTTTAAAAAAAATTCAGTCAATGGAAGTTAATGCATTTATGCTATTTTATTCTAAAACTTAGTTTTCTTTAAATACCTAACTTCTGTAATACAATTTTCTTGAAATGACAATCCTCTTATATAAATCAAAATATGGTTTACTGAAATAATGTTTTTCAGGTTTTAAGTGAAACAAGTATTTGAAACATCTCATTTAAGTTAAATTACTAATTTCTGTTGCTTTCAATAGTAAGCATCACTTACCATTTTGTTTAAAACAATGACAATGAGAATACTAATGGACTTATATTCCCAATACTCTAGTATAGCGTATTCTCATAACACTAGCTGGAATTTAAAACTAAGATGATTCAGAAAAAAAAGGAGGGGGTACTATTAGTCATTCTGATTTTCATTCTTGGATACTTTTGCCTTTTGGAAATTATGATTATCCTTATTGTTAAGTTACTTATGGTCATAAAAATTCTAGTTTCATAAAACAGATAATTATGTTTTATATACATAGTAAATGCAACATCATAAGCCTCCACAAATCTTCTTAATAGAAAATAAAAAAAAATCTTATTCTTACTGATGTGTATATGCACTGTGCCATAAAAGAAAAAAAATGCATTGTTGAGTTTTTGTAGTCTATATGAGCTCATTAGATTTGGGCTATGATTTATAACTGACTATACGATATATGCTGAAATTAGTTTTCAAAACTCTACAGAGGGCAAAGGGAGAAGAATGTGTCTTGAGATGCAAAAGAACTTTTACCTTAGTTGTTGTGCATTATTAAATTATTAAAACAAAATTTCCTTTCTATTTTAACTTATCCACATACTGGGTCATTGGTATAATGACCATTATTAGAGGTACTGTGTGAAGGATTGCCTAATAGAGCAGGATACATCTCATTTGCAATCTTTGTTGAAGTTAAGGGCTTTTCTTCCCAAAAAGGCTTTCCATAATTTTCAATCTTCTCATTGTTTTAATTTCTTCTATTTCTTTTTTTCTGGGGCAAACATAGCACATTTTTTCTCTCCATCACCTAGATGGTTTTCCTGAAGCTTCTGTTCTGCATTTTTTTTTTTTACTTCAAACATAACATGTATTTTATTATCACATACATGATTTCCTTATCATAGTTTTTATTTCATTACTGTTGCATTTATTTTCTCTCTATAGTATGATATTTGTCATTGTAGATGAGAATACAATTTCATATGCTTTTCTAAAGCAACAACAAAATGTTCTTCATGACTGAAGAAAAGAATATACCTACTTGTTGATAATATCAACTGTATTACAGAGAACTACGTAAAATTTGACTGTCATATGCCATCCAGTGCAACTCTATATGTAGAGATTGGTAGGTAGGTAGGTAGGTAGGTAGAAAATCTTTTATAATTGTTGAAATAAGCTTCAAAGTAAATAGTGTGTGACTGGTACAACATATTCAAAAGTCATAAATAACTATACTAAAGGTATTTTTTTCACCCTTGTTTGTTTGTTGTGCATAAAATAATAACCTATACTGCTATTTATTGCACTTTGAATTCAGTATAATAAAGCAACATGAATTATCATACTATTTGTTACCATTTAGGCTTTTTCCCCAATTTTTGGTTATTACAACTCATTCTTCAATGAGCACCTTTTTATGTGCCTTCATGTTCACGTGTTCATGTATTTCTTCTGGGGAGATACCAAGAAATAGCATACACTTAAAAGTTAATACTGTTTAATTGTCCTCCATCATGCATATAAAAATGTTTTAGTTTTATCAGGAGTATATGTGACCATAATATCTCCATTTGCTTGGAAATATATAACATAAAATGTTTAAAATTGGAAATTTTATGGTATATGAGCATAGTTGTAACTTGGAATTAATTTGAATTTTCAATTAACATTTTTCCACTGTTTGCATTAGACAGTTCAGTGCTCAAAACCATGGTGATGAGGGGAAAGTGACAAAAATTCAGGCACCATTTGATGAGTGTTAGGTTTTGTTTCTCTTGGTTTTCAGAGTTCTCAGGTAGCAAACAGTACAAATGCTGACACTGTTGGCTGTGATTCTGAACTTGGAGTATTTCCAAGTAACCAAGGCAAACTTTTAATTATTAGGAAATGAGATAGGAGATAATCTTGGAAATGTATTCAGTACTAAATTGTGATGTGTATTTTATTTGTTTATTTTTAAAGATTTATTAATTTATTTGAGAGGGGAAGAGAGAGAGAGCAAGTGAGTGCAGGAATTAGGGGCAGAGGAAGAGGGAGAGAAAGAATCAGGACCAGACTCCCATGCTGAGTGTGGAGCCACCTACAAGACTTGATCTCAGGACCCTGAGATCAGGAATCCACCGAAAGGAGGAGCTGGCGCTTAACTGACTATGCTCTCCCAGTGTCTGATGATGTGTAATATGAGGAAAATGGGATTTTATTCTTTATGGAGTGAAAGACAGTTAAGACTTTGAGTGTGTGACATGATCTGAACAGCAGCAGGGAAGATAATTAGAGAAATTAGAGATATGTTAAGTAGTCATGTAGGATTGTATTTATGAAGAAACAATAGTTATGGAGATGTTTTTGGAGATTGGAAAATGGAGGGTTACTGCCCAAATGAATGTGTTAAAGGAGAGAAGAAACAGAGTCAGGTATAACTGAAAACATCCTCATGTAGGCAACTGGTGGATAAGAAGTTAATTTTATTGAAATTCAAATGGAAAAGACATGCAAAGGATACACCATTTTAGTAGTTCATGATAGAAAAAAGATCATCTGACTGACAGCCAACACCAGAGAGTCTCTACCATTTACCTTTGTGTAAGGACCAAATTTGATGGTATGATCAGTGAAAGAATGGACGTAGCTTGAATAACTCATAATAATCTTATAGGAGTATAGATAAGAGTACTTTATGTTGCTGGAATCAATTGTGGATACAGATGGGATCCAAGTTAATCATGAATGAATACAGTGAATGTGTCTAGTATAAGGCCATTCTATTGGGCCATTCCCTAGTTATGACCAGGTTTAGCAGAGCTCCTCCTGGGTCCCTGATGAGCTCAGTTTATAACTCCCAGCCCCCTAATGATTTGCACCTCACCTGTTCTCTCTTTACCAAATGGTCCATATCTACTGAATTCCTCACTCTGCTGCTCTTGTGCTTTCCTCTCAGTAGTTGAAGAACCTGGGCTGCGAACTTGTTGGTTATACTTCCCTTAAAGCTACAAATTTGTAGCTTTAAAGGGCTCTTCAGAGTCTCTGCCCTATTCTAGCTTTAGAAGTCTGCAATAAAGAAATGAGTATTGCCATCCCTTTGTTGGAAATCATTTGAGTTTGCCCTCTCTCCCAACATCCAACTTCTGCTCTTCCTTTATGAACTCGGCCTGTCTATAGAAAAAACAGTGGGTAGGAAAACTCCATAATACCAACTATTAATTCATAACAAGAAATATAACTGTCAAGTGGGCCAAAATGCTTGATTTGGAAGAACTTCTGTATGATAACTTAATTACAGTAAGAAGGCCAGCTTATTATTTTACTCTGAGAAGAAAATTCCCAAAGCAAATAGGCAAATTCTTTAGGCAGCACATTCTCTCCTTGTGGACATATTATTTGGTAAGCCAAACTATAATACATTTTAGAGATGATAACTTCATAACAAGTGGTGCAATAGACGATTCAGATTTTAAGTAGCACTTCCTAAAAGTGATGTTTATATCATTGCAGACTATATTGAGGTTGTTTAGGCATTATCCTTGAATCACAGCTCTCACTCTCCTGGACAGTGCTTGGGTGGGCATCATCACCCTTTGCCTCTTTCAGTTTTCCCTGTTTATAACAAAATAAGATATTATGTATAGTTAGCATAGAGTTAGATAAAGACAAGAATAACACATCTCAAAAATGTATTACAAGGAAATAAAGGGAAAAAAGGAAATGTAAAGAATAGAGTGCTGATATGAGTATCATGAATTGGAAGAAATTGGGTTCAGGTTAAGTATGCAAAATTTTGTTAAACTTAAAAAAGAGTGATCAAGAGACCCAAGGCAAGATGGCGGAGGTGTAGGAGGCACGGAGAGCACTGGGATCCAGAAAGAGGCTGAAAACCACTCTAAAAGCCGGCAAACAACAGGAGAGAGAAGAGAATAAGAACAGCAATTCTAGGA
>CM053610.1:78810651-78836752 GCA_028646535.1 Procyon lotor | reverse complement strand
GGATAAGGGGCAGAGGAAGTAGCTTCTTTCGTGCTTCATCCTTTAAAAAGAAGCAAGAATTTTCCAACCAGTCTCCTCAGATGACTTCTACTTACAGGCTTTTGGTTTAAACTGAGTTACACAACAGTCACTGTTGGTGGCCAAGTAGGCTGAAAAACCAGGTATTTCTGTCAAGTTTCAACAAGGAGAAGTGCCCAGAAAGAAAGCCCGGATTACTTGTTCAGTTAGTGAAATGAAGCTATCATGCATGAAAATCACAAAATAAATGCATACCTAAACCATGGCATATTAAAAACTCTTTGAAAACCTATAGCTCTATTTTAATCTTTTGATACTCGTGGCCGATTTCTGATTTATATGTCAGTGTTTACACATATTTAGCTTTAAAACCTCAGCAAACTCAGCAAAGAGTTTAAAGTCAATGACTGAAAATGACATTTTGATATTATAGCCTGTCTCTCTCATATAGACAAATAGGGTGTCGAAGAAAAAAATGTCAAGAAATATCAGATGTTAACAAATAACAATTATTTAGTACGTTTTCTTAAATATAGTTAAAAGGATAAATTTTCACTGATTAACAAAATGAATAAATAAAACTCAAGCAATTATAGTTACTTCTCTATGGAATGCTAGAACTTAGATCTTAGGGAAATCAACATTTCTGATTGCAAGAAAAAATATATTAATCTTCTTAAGGAACTCTTCTGCCAGTATGGTATAATCCCAAGCATACAAATCTTCAGATAATAGTTATCTGTTGATAATTATTGATAATTATCAAACAATTATTTGTTGATTGATAACTAAAGATGATCCAGATAATCAACAATTTTAGTAGATATTTTCTGGTGATTAATGCAACATCATAATCTTCAAATATAAGCTATTTTGTAGGAATAATTCTATTAATATTTATGCAGTCATTCAGTTCAAACTTCTCTGTAAAATGTGTTAAAATATGTATTTGTAAGTGAATTATCTTATCCTCTCTTTTACAATCGACCAAAATTTTTCTCAACTTCGAATATCTCTATATCTCCCTAATCAAAAATATGTGTGTGCTCTTATACATAGCTGTTGGGACTGTAAAGTGGAACAACTACTTGGCAAGTCTCTTGGCCATATCTACTAAAGTTGAAAACCACATATACCCTATGACCCTAACTCAAAAATATATAAATGTGCATCAAACACCTTGCATAAGAAGAACATTCCCAAGAGCCTCATTCATTCTTAGTAGGTTGAAATACTACTCAAACACCTATCTGCAAAAATGAATAAGTGAAAAATCACATACTGACACAATGAAAAACCATATATTCATCAGCAACGAGAATGAACAAATCATTGCTACATGAAAAAATAGGAATGAATCTCCCAAAATTGTGAACAAAAGAGTTCAGATAGAATAGAGCACTTACAAAATGATTCCATTCACATGCAGTTCTGTGTCTTGAGAGAAGACAAGGCCATAGTTACTCTTACAGGAGAGAGTTGCAGAATGCACAAGTAGCCACTGGGAACTCTGCAGTGCTGGCACAGCTCCATTTATGCATGTTGAGTCCTGCATACCTGAGCACATTCTCTTTGAAAATTAATTGAGTTCCTAAAATTTGTGTACTATTCTATATATATGTTATATGCATAAAACAGCTTGTAAAAATTAATAAATAGCCTTTGTGCTAATTTTGCAAAATTAATAGGAAGGAAATTTAAAAGATAAAATATAAAACTTCATAAAGAGTACAATAATAATACTATAATTATTTAAACCTGTGAAAATTGGAAAACAAGCAAAACTCCTCCTACTTCCACAAAAACAAACAAAGCAGTCTTGCATATTTTGATTTTGATGTGTGAATTTCAAATAATACCAAGGTAAAATATCAGGAAATCATTCAATCTAATCGGCTTTGAAAAAGATAATTCTCTCTCATGAAAACATAATACCAAAATTGAGAGCCAGTAACAACTATGTAATCTTGAAGCCAGATTCCAAAGGGATACTACATAAATTAAAGCCCTATTTTTAGAAATTATTATAATTTTGAGCATATCAGTATTTTCACTCATTGTTCTACATTGAATAATGATAAGTCTAAACTGCAGAATTTCAAGAAAGTTTTTGCGATGTAACTGCTTTGGGGACTGTTATTGTGTCACTGTTAAAACAGCATAAACATTTAATTTGCCTGTGGATAGCTGATCATGTAGCTAACTGACAAAATTTAATAAATCAGACTCCTTATTATAAGTATGCTTCTTGAAATCTTTGGTTTTTGCATTTACATCGCATCTCCCAGGGGTACTTATGCCCAGAAAAAGTGCAGAAAAAATTATGGCTATTAATTCACAAGCAAGGGCATTACATTATATTTATAGTGAGTTTGTCTTATAGGAAATATATCTTAATGTTGATGCTCCTGATATAACTTAGAAGAGGAATGGGCAAAACTCTTTGCCCTAATGCACAATACCATCAAGATAGGATAATTCCTTTGCTCTTAATTTTTTTTTGGTTATAATATTTTTCCTCTGAAATGTAAATATTAAAGCCATTTTTCTAGAGTTAGGGGTGGGAATCTTGAAAAATACCCAAATATCTTGCCAAAGAGGATAGATTTAAATTTAAATTACTTCAAATTAACTAAATAAATTTAATTAATTAAATATATTAAATTTCAAAGAAATTTAAAATTATGAAATATTGTGCAACTACTTACAAGAATGATGTAAAAGTATAAATGTTGATTGGAAATATGCTTATTATGCATTATACATTAGGAAAAGAAATCCATTGACAAAATCATTCATATTATCTGATCAAATCTTGGTAAAGTAGAAGTATATATATGTGTATTCATTTTAAAAATAATATGGAAAAATACAGACCAATGTTTAAAGTTCACTGAAAAAAAAAACAAACATTAAGGGTTTGTTTTGATTACTTATTATTCAATAGAAAAAATAACATTAACTTACATGACTGAAGTAAAATGCATTGTGTGGACAAAATGTAATATTCCTGGAAGATAGTTAAGTCTTCATTTAGTGAAGTATCTCACTTCACTAAATGAGATACTAAATGTATACACTCAGTGAATATTCTGAGTATCTGAATTCACTCAGTGAATTGTCATATAGTAATTGTGTAGTATTTATCTTAGTATAGAGACCATTAGCTTTTAAACTTAAAAAATTAAAGTAAGATACATTCCTTTCTTCTTAAAAGAGGTGAAATAAAAGAGATTGCTAGAAGTGATGAAAGAAATATAATATAAATATAATATAATATAAATAGCAGGGGTGCCTGGGTGGCTCAGTGGGTTAAAGCCTTTGCCTTTGGCTTAGGTCAGGATCTCAGGGTCCTGGAATAGAGCCCCTGCTGTCTGCTCAGCAGGGAGCCTGCTTCCCCCACCTCTCTCTCTGCCTGCCTCTCTGCCTATGTGTGATCTCTCTCTCTGTCAAATAAAATAAAATCTTTAAATATATATATTATATACATATATATATTAAAAACAGCCAAAAGTCAGCTTCACTTAATTCTATGCTATTATAATAAAATTAATTATATTACATTCCTATAGGCAAAGTGTTATGGTTAAGTTGTGTTTCCTCAAAATTCCTGTTAAAGCCCTAATCCCTGGTACCTCGAGTGTGACTGGCTTTGCAAAAGGGCTTTTAAAGAGGTGATTAAGTTAAAATGAGGTTATTAGGACAGCCCTACTCTTTCTATTGTCCTTATAAAAAGATGAAAGTTGAATACACAAAGAGATACCAGGAGTAAAAAGCTCACTGAGGAAAGACCACGTGAAGACACAAGAAGAAGGCAGCCATCTATAAGCCAAGGAGAAAGACCTGAGAGAAAAATCAAACCTGCCTACACCTTGATCTTGAATTTCTAGTCTTCAGAACTGTGAGAAAAGAAATCTCTGTTAAGTTACCTGGTCTGTGGTATTGTGTTATGACAGCCCTAGAAAAAGAATGTAAACAGTTCATCTTTAATTATTTCTTAAGAGAAGGAATAATTAGAATTAAAATATAATGAAAATAATTGGTTTATCTGAATCATTTTCTTTATATGGTGGCTAAGAGGATTCATTGCCACACATACTCTTTCTTAGTATTTTGTGGAGCACTGTGATGCACTTAGATGAAAGATTATATTTCCTAGTTTCCACTGCAGCCATGTGATTAAATTCTATCCAATAAGATAGAAAGAGTATTGTGAAGATGGTTTTGCAGACGCTAACTCAACCAGGAATACAATTCATCTATCTTTCGTACCTCCTTCTTCCTGCTACATGAATACACTTGTAATGGCTTAAGGTCAGTAGCCATTTTGAGCACACGCAGATTTAAGAATAAAAGCAAAGTGCTGAGAAGAATCCAGCAGGATAAAAGAAGGAGCCTGTGTTATTAGTTACTGTTGAACCGGAATTGTCATAAAGAATTGTAAATTTACCACATAAAATTGATACAAAGAGGAAAACATTCTCCTACATAAAGGTAACTTTATACAGATTTAGACTAAAAAATAACAGATACAATACAATAATTTAAAATTTTCCAAATCAAAATATTAATTTATCAGTGATATTTGAAAAATATTGTTATTATACTGTTTTAGCAAAATAAACTTCAGTCTAAGGGCATTATTTTCTTTTTTTTTTTAAAGACTATCATTTTTTTTAAAGATTTATTTATTTATTTGTCAAAGAGAGAGAGAGAGAACACAAGCAGGCAGAGAGGTAGGCAGAGACAGAGGGTGAAGCAGGCTCCCTGCTGAGCAAGGAGCCCGATGTGGGACTTGATCCCAGGACCCTGGGATCATGACCTGAGCCGAAAGCAGTGCTTAACCAACCTAAGAGCATTATTTTCAACACAAACATATACAAACACACACACAGAGTGAGAAAGAAATTACCGTCCCAGATTTTTTGTTTTAAAATGTGTATAATTCTACTCATTGTAATTAAATTTTCTCCAAATGTTTTGAGATTTCTCATGACATAAAATTTCTTTGAAGGATGTTTGCTAGATTATTTTGTGAGCAAAAATGGAAAAACCACTGAAAGAGGAGAGAGGACCATTTTGGATAAACAGAGAGGTAGAAACACATACATACACATGCATACTCTTACAAAAGGTACAGGTAATCCTTACTTGTCAGGGATATCTTTGGTATAATTGAAGTGGTCTTGACTTCACAGCGATCTTTTATAAAAATTTATATTTTAAAATTCCAATCTGTCATTGATTTCTCATCACAATAGATACATTTTCCCTATAATCAGCTGCCAAACATAATGTAAAACAAAACCTACCATCTCTATTTCTATCTGTGTATTCATAATTTTTTTAAGTTCCTGGAATTCATTTCCTCACTAAAAAGTGTTTACTTTTACAGTAAAGTTGATCAGGTGAGAATAAATTTCAGAGCAGTCTACTCAATGTGAACTCAGGTAAACACACTTTGACAGAGTTCAAGTGATTAGAAACACAGACATGAAAATAAGAAAAATGTGGGTTTATATCTTGACACTGCATCATCTGCAACACTAATATTTCTATGAATATCGAGTCACACCGAACATAATGTGTTTAAAAACTATATAAATAGCAATAAATAAAAACTATATAAATATAAATTTTTATATAAAGTTTATATATAAAAATATTTATATAAATATAAACAAACAAAAATTATATAAATATAAATAGCAACTATTTTATAAAGTTAGAGTTTTGCTTGTGTCAAAAGTTCAAACTATTTAGTCACTAACTTAGGAAGCTATGCAATTTGAGTACAAGCAGCAATTTGTTCACATTCAAATAAGATAATAAAGTTTAGTTTTATTTATAACTCTATTGCCTATGCATACAGTCCCTAAAATTAGAATTTGGATTAAACAAATGGCATGATAATTGGACAAAAATATTGAAATAAGAAGTGTCCAAATCTGGATTCTTTTTTCAATAACAATGTACTGTTCTTCTTTTGTTTTATATTTGTAGACATGTATGCCACTATGTATAGGTAAAATGCATCTTTGTTTTAAAAGGTGTTTGTGATCCTAGGACCTTTGTTTTAGAATTCTTTTTAAAGAAGATGTTGATATTATATGTTACTGATAAAATATGTTCACCTGAAGCTCCCCCCAGTTGTCCAGGTACAATCACTGAGTAGCTTATAGACTTGACAGTGGTGGTGTCTCCAAGAGGATGCCCTTACAGTCAGTGAGCACAATTGATCCTGTTATCTTGTCTGTCTTTCTCAGCTCTCTGAGGCTTTCCACATGTTTTGTGTTGGTCTAACTTAGTAATTGATTTAGAATGGCATCATAGAATTCCATCTTCTTAGAATTGACCAAGCAAGGGAAGTTGCTTGGCAGCAACTAACAAAAAATTGTTTTTACAGCATCAGTGAACACAAGGGCAAACTCCAGACAAAATTCTGAAATGTGTAGCATCGGCCACTGTCTCCATCTATTCCTCTCTTTCTTCCATCCCTCCATTTACTATTTCTCCTCTTTCCTTTTGCCCTATTAAAATGTTGTATCAGAAAGTAATAGAATAGTCTGATTGGCAAATGGAAAAAAAAATTCCTAGACACATCAGGATTTTTGGATGTTGGCTTCTGGATGATGTTAAATCTATAAATCAATCTCATTTTTAAACTGAAAAAAAATGATAATGTTAATAAATGCCAGGTTCTACTTCTAGCTCTGTTCCTGATTAAATAAGTGACCCTGAAATTGTTGACTTGTCCTTGTAGATAACACTCTTTCAATCAGAAAACGAGGTGAACTTTATCAGAAGTGTCAACAGTGGCTCTATGGAGGCCTGAGGCTCTCTGTGAAGACTCACAGAGCCATTATTGCATGAAAAGTCAGGGACTATCCATTATAGGTAATTCCGGAACAAAATACTATCCACCTCAAAACTGAATCAGAATCCCTATATCCTAACAACACTTTTAAAGTCTACCATATTGAAAATCACATTTTACCCCAGGATTTCAAAATTTTCCAGACTAAGTTTTAGGTAAGTGCAAGGTATCTTGGACCTGCATATATTCTAGGAGAAGCTTCAAGCTGATTACTTACCTAGCAGATGACCAAAAATGGAGGAGTTCATCCATGAGACCAGAACATAGATACATGTTTTCTTCAAGTCTGAAGGTCACAGACTTCAACCTTTTAATGTAAAACATTTTAACATGTATTTCTATTGTATTTAAATATATCTATCGGGGCGCCTGGGTGGCTCAGTCGTTAAGCGTCTGCCTTCCGCTCTGGTCATGATCCCAGAGTCTTGGGATCAAGCCTCACATCGGGCTCCTTGCTCGGCAGGAAGCCTGCTATTCCCGCTACCATTCCCTCTGCTTGTGTTCCCTCTCTCGCTGTGTTTCTCTCTGTCAAATAAATAAAATCTTTAAATCAATCAATCAATCTATCTATCTATCTATCAACACTATGCTGTTCCCTCTTGAAGGCTATAAACAAATTTGAGTACTCATTTCAATGGTTGAATAAAGGAAAACAAAAGCTAGAAGTAACAAGAAAAAATTAACATTTTAAGATTTTCGATGCATCATATGGATCTGGTAAAAAAGAAAAAAAAAGCAAAGTAGAGTGCATTTAAGGGTGTTTAAATGGGAAAGATGATTTGGGTATAGAGAAAATAAGAAGTTTAACATTAAAATGGAACACTGGGTTACAGTTTGGTCTTTGAAAGCAAGTACAAGCACACTTCTGCCAGGAAAAGACAATCACACTACTCCTCTCATCCCTGAAAGCTTAATATCTCATGAATAGAGGATAGTAAACTGTCTTTAATGTAGTTGTAAGGCATGTTTGTTTGTAAAACATAAATGTGCTTGGAATGCATGACTTCATTTGCATTCTCATAGCTATACTGACAATATTGACATCATTTCTTGGTAATGGAACTTCATTTTCCAACAAGTAAAATTAATATCTAAATTTAGGGAAATACTAATATGTAATTTCACTGTAGAACTTCTGATTTTTATCACTTAACATGTAACGTATAATTTTATTAGAAGACTCTTTCTGGTGCTCTAAAATAAAACTGAATATAATTTCAGTGTGATTTTATTTGGACATATTTCAAGGGCATACAAAGAAGTTAAAAGCTAAATTTCATTCCTTGTCTTTCTTTTCTTTATTCTGGAAATAGAAAAATCGAAATGCCAGGTCCATCTATCTATGAGAAGGATGGTGGAAAGCTCTTATCCAAAGTGCAGAAGCTGAGCCTGGGCCTGACTTTAACAGCTTCAGCTAGGTGCAGTGAGCTCATTTGGAGACTATGACAGTTTGTGAACAACCTCTTAGTGGAAATAAAAGCAGTAAACCAACAGACCTAAACATAAGAGAATTTGTTTTGGCACATAACCAGTTGATTGCCGCTTACTTTACTTCTCATAAGAGAGGTAAAATAAAATTAGTTTTCAGAGCTTGCAGCCTATGATTTAGAAATTTAAAGGGCATGATAAGAAAAGTTTGTAACAAAAAATATGTATTTTGTGTGATTTCTGTTTTAAATTAACAAAATAATTGCCATTTCAAAGTAAAGTAGCACCTGGCTATTAGTTCAGATAAATTCTCTCCCAGATTCTTACTAGCAGAACTTAATTATACTTGTTTTTGTGTGTGTTTTTATGTATAATTGTAATAAATCTCCATTTACTAAGGTAAATCACACATGCCTTATCCTGAAATCTTGTACTTTGAGTAATCTGTGAGTAATATTGTCGTTTACTTGCAAATCTCAAGAGAAATCACTAAAAGGAACTACTAGGACAAACCAAGTAAGCAGTTATTTTAAAAAGTATAATTTTTAGATAATACATATCTATCAGATCAACCCACTTAAATGTCAAGGCTGTGAGAAAACAGGCATTCTCAATCATTAGGGTAAATGGACATTTTCTAACTGTTATGTATGCATTTATTCTTTGACCCAGAAATCTAAGTATGTAGTTTAGTTCTACATATATTGAAACAATGTACAAAATTTTATCTATTTTGATATTTGCAGTTGTAAAATACATAAGAGACTAGTTGAAAAGACAAAGACATATTTATTTAGTGGAGTATTGTAAAGTCATAGGAATGAAGAAAATTAGGTACACACATAGGTTAATTCCTAGGATATATTTTTAAGTGTAAAAGCAATATACCAAAAACTATGTGTATGTATTAGTGTACATTAAATTTTTAAAAATAAAGACAGTAATGGTGCCATAAACGTAGAGTAAGACTTGTTTAAGTAGACTATTTTTTTTATTGTTTTGAAATGGACACACGTACATATTTTGTTCATCCAAAAAATAAATTTTATTCAACAAGAAAAATAATAATCAAATGTAAAATTGAATATAAAATCAAACAAATGAACCTATCTATATAACAAATTGCTAATCAAACTATACCTCCAATAAAAAGTTAATTTAAGTGACTTGTATCTCTTTGTATCTATAGTAGGATATAGTCTAAGAACAAAAAAATTGTAAAGAAATATTGAATTTATTTGGTAAGACTGCTCTTGGTGGAGATATCAGTATACTAACAATGAAAGAATTCTGCATGTATTTAGGATAGAACAAATAAATATTTGTTTTTTATTTCTCTGGGACCCAGATTTATTACTGTAGGGAAAAACAGACATAAATATGAAATGAGAAAAGGTGAAAAAGTAATAGTGAAACTGAATTGGAGGTGTAAGGTTAACACAGGATTTTTTAAATATTTTATTCCTAGCACTGTCCCCTGAAAAGACCTAAATCCACTGGTAGCCAAGAGGGAATGAGCATGCCCAACATATTCACATCTTTCATTCTAAATGTATTCCTCATTTAAAAAGATACGGCTCTCCTTAAAGTAATGACTGATATCAGAGCCGAGGCAGGGAAAGAATATTGCCTTACACATCCCTTTGAGTCAACAGCAAAATGTGCTTAGAAACTAATAAAGTTATACTAAAAAGAACAAGATGGCATAAAGGGGTTTCCAAGGGATAAATTTTGAGCATCAAAAAAAAAATCATGCTAACAGATTATCATATATCCAATGACAACATCAAGAGAATCTATAACTCCTAGTGATTCCATAATTATAAAGGATGCTGAGATGAGAGGAAAAAGTCCTTCTATTCAAGAAACCAGCATCAACATAGAAAGGTGATTTGACCTAGAGATTTAGAATTTTTACAATCGTCAAAGTAATTACTGGCACAGACAAATTATTAGCAGACCAAAGGTGGTGAACATTTATGAAAAACTCTTGACCAACAAGGTCTTTCAAGAGTCTCAAACCGTTAAAAAAAAAGTCTCAAACTGTTACCCCACATATTACTTGTTAATTATAAGAAAAAAATATATTTTTACAGTAGAAATATCCATTACGTGCTTTCTGGAATGCAATGAAAAAATACAACATCAACTATAAACTATTCTTGAAAAACTGTTTAAGCTGAAAGTAATAATATTAATCACAAAATTCCAGATTGCAAAAATTTTGTAATTTTAATAGGCAATTGGCATATATTCTTCTAAAAGTTGAAGAAAGTAAGAATCAAAGAGATTAAAGGATGCTAAAGAGACATCACAATCCAGTGTATAACATTATTCTTGATTGCATTGTGGGTAATTTTTAAAAGATTTTTTTGGACAAGTGAAATTTCTTTTTAAGATTTTATTTATTTGACAGAGAGAGACACAGCAAGAGAGGGAGCACAAGCAGGGGGAGTGGGAGAGGGAAAAGCAGGCTTCTCACTGAGTGGGGAGCTCAATGCGGAGCTCAATCCCAGGACCCTAGGTCATGACCTGAGCTGAAGGCAGATGCTTAATGACTGAGGTACCCAGGCACCCCTGGACAAGTGAAAAATTTTAATATGGTCTATATATATAAAAAATTTTTATTGAAATAATTATAAATATCTTGGGTTAAAATGATACATAGTAATATATGTGTATATAGTAATATATTAGATGATATATTCTGAGATATGCTAAATATTTTAAATCTGAAAACCTCTGGAGTGCCTGGGTGGCTCAGTGGGTTAAAGCCTCTACCTTCAGTTCAGGTCATGATCTCAGGGTCCTGGGATCAAGCTCTGCATTGGGCTCTCTGCTCAGCAGGGAACCTGCTTCCCCCTCTTTCTCTGCCTGCCTCTCTGCCTACTTGTGATCTCTCTCTCTCTGTCAAATAAATAAATAAAATCTTTTAAAAAATAATAAACCTGAAAACTTTCATCATTCTATTAAAAATTTAAAAAATATTTTTTCAAAATTTGGTACTTAGAATATTTAATAATAGATATCTACATAATAATGCATGTTATGATATAAATCAATAGAGAAATTTTAAGAGCTAAATGAAGAAAACTTAAAAAACTGTTATGGAAGGAGTGCCTGGGTGGCTCAGTTGGTTAAGCATCTGACTCAATTTCAGCTCAGGTCATGATCTCAGGGTTGTATAATCAAGCCCATGTTGGGTTCCATGCTTAGTGACGAGTCTGATTGAGATTCTCTCTCTCTCTCGCCTTCTGCCCCTAACCCCGCCGACTCTCTTTCCAAAATAAATAAATAAATCTAAAACAAAACAAAACAGAATTGTAACAAAAGAAATAAAAGAGACTCTATCCTAGAGATATACCAGGATGTAAAGCTGAGAGTCTTGGTGTTGTTAAAATGTCTTATGTAACCAGATTAAGATTATTCTATGTAATATGCAATTTACAACTCTAATGGTATTATTGTTTTGTATAAGTGCATGTTGTACACACACGCATACACACACACACAGTCAAAAATGTATTTTAAATTCAGATGAAATAATACTGTAATATAGGTATTGAATTTTAGTAATTCTCTAGGTGAAAGAAAAAAGTGGTCATGGATAGCTTAAGCAAAGAGAAATAATTTTTAGGATACTGAAATTTAAGATTTGAACAGTGAAGTGTTGGGACAGTCTAGAAATGAGGGAGCTCCAGGCAACTCATGAACCAGGACTTCATGAACACTATTTCCTAAAGGCTAAAATTAAAATAACTCAAAGCTCCCAGCATGATAATATTTGTGAATCTTAGCATCTTTTCCTTCTGGAAATCTAACAAAAGAAATAAAGATATACCTTTAAGCAAACAAAGCAATTAATTCTCATAAAAATAGTGACAGAAATAATCTATTGACCAAAATTAAGTAAGGATTGCCAAATCACCAGCAATTGGTTAAAAGCCCTACACAAGAGGTTACAATTTTTTTTAAAAAGTACAGAAAGCATTGAGAGAATGGCAGCAATTATCTAGAAAATGCCAACAAAATCCCACTTTCTTAAGAGAAAGGAATCATACTGTAAAACAGAATCAGTATCCCATCTATGCAAGATAGATGTAGGAATTGGTACAAGCAACATCTGTTGGACTCTACTGAAGATGCAGGAGAATTAGAAATGCCCATAAAATCCCACTAGTCAACAATATTTGTAGAAAGTAATTGTTTCCATGCCAACAAAGGAAAAAGCCTCTGTGAAATGTATTCTAAAAATACCCTGGGCCCACTCAGAAGTAATATTTTCTGTACAAAACATGTTCAGAAAGCTCCATTGGCATAGTATTAGCACTGAAAAACTCTAAGGGGAAAGCTACAAAAAAAAAAAAGATTAATTTGCCAATTTATAAAAGTAAATCATTAGGGAAAAAAATGATGTTACAGATCTAATACATGTGTTGAGCAACTATTTCACACCTAATTAAGACTAATAGTAATAAAGCAATTCTCCCATGATAGAATTCTACAAATCTATCATGGAACAACATGTGAAAAAAAATGATAAGATGATGAAATATGAGTTATGAGCTGTCAGAGTTCAGTAAAGAAATAAAAGAATTAGTGAAACATCATGGAAATGGAGATGCAAATGAAAGGAAAGAATATATGCTGGAAGAAACAGTTAATAGACACAGTGTACAGAAATTAGCTGAGGGGAAAAAAAATTAGCTGAGGGCTGCTAGAGAGGAGGTGGGCAGGTGATATGCTAAACTGGTGATTGGTATTAAGCATGGCAGTTGTGTTGAGCACTAGATGTTACATGTAAGTGATGAATCACTAAATTCAACTCCTGAAACCAATATTACACTATATGTTAACTAACTGGAATTTTAATAAAAACTTGAAAAAAAGGAAAAAAAATATCAAAAAATGGTAAAACAAAAGGAAACATTTTTAAAAGACAAAAAAAATATAGACAGATATAAAAGATGTGCAAAGTAGATAAAATAGATATTAGAAATGCCTAGTAGAACAGAACAGTAGATACGCCTAATTATAGCACATGCATAACAAAGTTTAAACAATAAAAATATGTAATATGAAAATGCTTTAAATAAATGAAAAAACTGTACATATGTAGACACCATATGCAAAGGATAACAGACAGAAAAGTTGACACCACAATATAATCTAGTATAATGGTTAGTGTTCAAATATAAAGATTTTTTGTCTATGACCAAGATAAATATAGCATGTAACTTATAGGAGGAAAAAATAAAGATTGCCTCGGATTTATTTACAGCAAAATTTAATGTCACAAAAGAGTATAACAGTACCTAAAACACTCAAAAGGAGACATTGTGAGCCAAGAATATTATATTTAGCCAATCTGTCCCTCAAGTATAAAAACTATGGAAAAACAATTTTGAATGTTTGAATGTGCAAGAATTTCAAGAATATTTTATCCTTGAAACCATGTTAGGCATGCCAAGAGTTTCACGGAAAACTATGACAAAAGAGCTGGCAACAAGCTTAATTTTTTTAAACTTAGACTAAACTAAATACTGGTATTAAGGCAATAACACAGAATGCCTCAATAACAGGAAAATAATTAAATTCTGAAAAATGGTGAGAGAAAACTGAACAACTCTATGGAGCTAAATAATATCTTCTAAGTATAAATGACAGAACTGATAAAAGTTTGAAGTAAGAATTCAGTCTTTATGTCTCTGAGGGGAAACAGTGTACCTATCTCATCTTGATTTAGAGTCCAATTTTGATATTGATCAACTATGGCAAAAGTAGTCATAAATATGCTTGCTATTATAGTATTCATCATTAGAGAGAGCAATTATTTTTTAAAGCAATTCTTGATGAAGAATCAACTAATATTAGCGAGAGGAACTTAATCTAGCCCCTTTAATGCCTTTATAATTTATTTTTATAATTTTGACTAAGGTAAACTCACTTGAAATAAGAGAAAAATGGAACAGAGACAAATCCACTAAACAAAAAATATGGGTTAAACATTCTTTATGTACTAGCTATGGGACAATGGGTAAGTTATATAATGCCATTGTTCCTTGCTGTTCTCAATTCTAAATAAGAATAATTTCTTAGGGGGGTGCCTGGGTGGCTTAGTGGGTTGAAGCCTCTGCCTTTGGCTCAAATAATTATCTCGGGGTCCTGGGATCGAGCCCTGCATCGGGCTCTCTCCTCAGCAGGGAGCCTGCTTTCCCCTCTCTCTGCCTGCCTCTCTGGCTACTTGTGATCTCTCTCTCCGTCAAATAAATAAATAAAATCTTTTAAAAAATTAAATTTAATTTTAAAAAAGAATAATTTCTTAGGTTTCTTATGAGGAGTAGATGAACTAATAAATAAAATCCTTGGAAAACTTTTTTAAAAAGTGGGTATCTTATAGACTTAAAATATTTTCTAACAATATATGGTTTTTACATTAGTGTTGTTCTTGTCTTTACTAGTAAGCAGATAACTGGAAATAAACACAATGTTAAAAAATTCCCAATATGTAAAACAATTTAATGTAGGTTGAAAGTATGCCTTCCTTTAATGGGAAAGGGTTTTCCCTTTAATGGGAAAGGATTGAATTTATTCAATAAATGCAATCATAAAATTTGACTAAACTTTTAGATGAATTTTGACTTAAATAAATAAACATATACACCTCTAGGTGGGTTAATGATTTTATTATAAAATATAAAACTATAATATGAGAAGTATGGAATCAATTACCAAAACACAGACAATCTTGACCCATCTTTCCCTCTCAACTGCCTGCTTGAAATAAAATCACCAATGCAGTTATGGTCTCATTTGATGTTGATAAGTGAAGTAATTTTCTATGCCAATATCCTTGACTAGGACAGTTCAGTGATTCATTTTGCAACATCCTGAATCAAAACTGATACAATACATAGATATGGGGAAATGTTTGCCAACCCTGAAAGCCTGAACTAAATCTTAATTAGATTTTCCTTCCAGTAGAGTTAGGGCTAAGGAATCCACAGGGAAGGAATGTGGTCTGTTGGCTTATTGCCTGTAGTCCTTGGAAGAATTGCCCAAATCTGCTAACTGTAACAAACCCAGTATGTGCCTGCACAGGTGGAATAGATAGTCCACATCTGAGTAACTGGAAGAACATAATTCTTCAATGGCAGTGATATGTGACAAAAAAGCTTCTTTTTAATGCTTCAGCGGAAGGTAACAGATGTCCAGGTCATTAGATGCCAGGTGATAAGAAACAAAACTTCCTTAAATTCCATTGCCCATATTTTTCTCTGCCTAAGCCATTTCAATAGTTTGCTTATCTGGGTACTGAAGTATCAGGTGAACATGAGCAGGTGAAGAAAAATTGTAAATCATTTCCAGTGAATTGGCAGTATGAGCAATAAAGACAGAAAAAAACAGAAACAGGTAAGTATTTTTGAACTCAGCCCTATTGAAGTTAATTTGTATAAGTAGAAGAAAAGTTTAATAAAATACACCAAGATAGTCAAGGATATTCAATGTACAAACCCAACAATTCTTTCTAATGGGGACAATAATATCATCTTTGAAGAAATAAATAAAAATTGAAGACAGAAAATTTTTTATCTGAGAACCTTAGAGGAAGGAAATATCTAATAACAAATAAAAGAAATAGATTCTACAACAATAAGAGACAATAAGAGAAAATGTAAAGGGCAAAATATCTAAAACCTAAAACAAAGCAATTCCAGAGGAGAAAATTAAGAAATGGTAAGTAATAATTACATAAATAATTTTTAACAATCCAAATCTTAAGCATTCCTTAAATTTTCAATAAAATACTCTCACGGAAAAAATGAAAGAAAGTCATGCACACATAAGATTAACTAGTAAATTTTCAGATTCCAAAGATAAACAGGAACTATTAAAAAAGGAAAAGTCAAAAAAAAAAAGAAAAAGGAAGAAAGAAAAAGAAAAAAAAACAATAAAAATTAAAAGGAAAATAATATGGAAGAAAAAATAAATACATCCCACTACCAAAATAAATGAGAAGTGCCTAGACTACCCTTTCAACCTTTTCAAAAAGCTTACTTAGAGAATTAAAGTACAACAAAATCCATAAATTGAAAATTGTCACAATAAAATGTGGTATAATACTATAGAAGACAAATACAAATAGTATAATAGGAAAGTAACATAGAATAGTTAAATTAAAGACAGCATCTTCAGTAAAAGAATTATTTAATTATAAAATATAAACCCAATGTAAAATTTGCAGCATTCAAACATTCATTCATAAAAATAACTTTATGAAAATGAATTCATAGATATTTTAAATAGGTTCTTTCAATGAAAAATATTTTCATTTTTGATACAATTATTGCTTAAAAGAGATTTTTCCAAATTTGCAAGAAATTGTCTTGCTAGTTTTCTTTATCGACATTTTTATTTCCTGAAAATTTCAATTTTATTGAATATTGTTACTCAATGCGGCCTTAAAATCTCTACTGATAAAAATTATTATGATTTTGTTTGTTTCACACTAAATGTATTTTCATATGGAAAGTTAAATATATATAAAATATACAAATTTATATATATAACTTTGGTGTTATATGATATACAATATATGTTCTCTGTAGAATAATCCTTTATATATAAATAGCTAACTGCTTTTATCATCCCATATTCTTCAAATTCTTGTTGTTTATTTGACATGTTATATTTTCAATGACATCTTTAAGCTTTCACATTTTTCTTTAGATTATTTCTCAGGATTCCATTGTTTTCAATATAAATTATTTATTCTTAAAATTTCATTTTATAATCATTTCTTGTATGTTTAAAACTGCAAATGATTTTTGTACATTCATCTTCTACCCAGTGATCATATTAAACTGAATAATTAATTCAAATTGGGTATAGATTCAATATTTATATAAAGATAACAAATATGAATAATGTCACTTGTACTTCTTCCTTTCAAATTATAGATTTTAGTTTTCTTTCTGTAATGTAGTAGTTAGGATTTCTAGAACAAAGACATTATTTACCATAATGCTAAAAACAGGAGGCATAACTTACATATTAATAGACATAACTGTTTTAAAAGGAATATATAAATGAGATAAAATACAAAAAGCTAGAGGATTTATGACCTATAAGACAGAGAAAAAGGATTAATATTCTTACATGTAAAGAATTTTTTTAAATTGCTACAAAAAAATAAGTTGGAAACCAGGCAAATGTTTTGAAAAGTTAGTTCACCTATGAAGAAAATCAAATATCCAGTAAACTTAGTCATTGTCAGTGAATGCCAGTGAAATGTGATAAATAAAAATATATAGAGTACTCAATCACAATAAGTTATAACAATTCCTAGTAAGATCACCTTATGTCTGAGCTGAACATAAGAACATACTTTTGGGGGTTGCCTGGGTGGCTTAGTCAGTTAAGTGTCTGCCTTGGGCTCAGGTCATGATACCAGAGTCCTGGGATCAAGCCTCACTCTGGCTCTCTGCTCAGCAGGGAATCTGCTTCTCTTTGTGACCCTCCTTCTTCTGTTACTCTCTCTCTCTCTCTCAAATAAATAAGTAAAACTTTTAGAAAAAAAAGAACTTTTTTTAACGGTAGAAGAATGTTATTTACAATCACGAAATTACTGTGGTGGTATGATAAGGCTTTAATAGTGTCCCCTAAATTCATATGCTGAAGTTCTAACATCTAGTACCCCATACCTACTCTACTTGGAAATAGGGCTTTTGAGAGGTGAGTAAGGTAAAAATAGTAAATAAGGTAAAATGAAATCACATATGTGACTCCTAATCAAATATAACTAGTGTCATTATAAAGCAAGATGAAATCAGAGAGGGAGACAAACCATAAGAGACTCTTAAAGATAGGAAACAAACAGGGTTGCTGCAGGGGAAGGGGGTAGGGAGATGGGGTAGCTGGGGGATGGGCATGGAGGCAGGCAGGTGATGTAATGAGCACTGAGTGTTATATGCAACTGATGAATCACTGAACTCTCTTTGAAACTAATAATACACTATATGTTAATCAATTTAATTTAAATTAAAAAAGGAACCCTTCCCCAAAAAAAGAAAGGAAAAGAAAAAAGAAAAAAAAGAGGAAATAAGACACAGACAACACAGTCCAAGAGACAACCAAGCCAGGGAGAGAAGCTTCAAAAGAAACCAAACCTGTGAACATTCTGACCTTAAACTTCTAATCTACAAAAATGTGAGAAAATAAATTTTTGTTATAAAGATTTTTTATTTATTTATTTGAGAGCGTCTGTGAGAGATCAAGAGCACTAGCGTGGGAGGAGCAGAGGGAGAAGGAGAGGCAGACTCCCCACTGAGCAGGGAGCCCAACTCAGGGAGAGGCAAGAGGCTTAACCAACAAAGCCACCAAGGCACCCCAATTTTTGTTGTTTAAACCAAACAATCTTGATATTCTATTATGGCAGCCCTATCAAACTAATACAGAGGAATTAAGAAAAAAAGAAAATGATATAGCTTAAACATCTCCCTATCTGATATGGTAAATATTCTTAAATGATGTCTATGTAAGTACTTGGGAATATTTTATGCATTTTTAACTTATTCATAAATCTTTTCAGGTAAGGCAAAAACATTTTGAGGATCAATCTGCTGATTACAGTTCCATATCAAATCTCTTATATAATCCACATAATAACAAAATTTTCAAGATTCTTAAGTTGAATTTATTTAAAATGGAACCATTTTTGAAGAGCTGTGAAGCAAACAGTAATATTCCAGATTTTTATAATTTTTTCTAGGGTTATATAGTTGCCTGCCTTACCTGCCTAAAATGACAGCACTCTTTTGAGCAAACTTAACAGAATATTTCCCTTTCAGGCACTTAACTTTCATGCAAGTTTCTGTTTGAATTCCATTGACTTACACACTTATCACATGATATAATAGTGCTAACAAACAGCTAGCAGAAATATGCCCGCTGTATTAGTCTGCTTAGGCTGCCATAACAAAACACCATAGATTGGATGGCTTAAACAACAGAAATTTGCTTTGTCATATTTATGGAGGCTGGAACATCCAAACTCAAGGAGTCAGCTGATTAAATTTCTGGTGAAAGCTCACTTTTTGGCTTGCAAACAGCCACTTTCTTTCTTTTTTTTTTTTTTTAAAGATTTTATTTATTTGACAGAGAGAAACACAGCGAGAGAGGGAACACAAGCAGAGGGAATGGTAGCGGGAGAAGCAGGCTTCCTGCCGAGCAGAGGGCCCGATGCGGGGCTCGATCCCAAGATGCTGGGATCATGACCTGAGCCGAAGGCAGACGCTTAACGACTGAGCCACCCAGGCGCCCCACAAACAGCCACTTTCTATATTCACATGGCCTCTTAGTACTTCAGCTTGGAGAGAGTAAAAGAAAGCTCTTCTTTGTTTTATAAAACCACCAATCCTTTCGGATTAGGGCTCCACCCTTATGACCTCATTTAATTTTAATTACCTCCCCTAAGAACCTTATCTCCAAGTACAGTTATACTGGGGGCAACAGCTTCAACATTGGAAATTTGAGGCCTCAGATTTCACTTGCTAACACATGGTAAATTCTAGAAAAATAGTTGGAGCAGATGTGCCCAGGCATGTCTTGATTCACTAGGCACACCAGGGGCTGTAGTTTTGAAGGTTTTATAGGTGAGGGAAATGCTCATTACTCTTGTAGGTGAGTTAGTTGAGCACCAGTTAAGAGTTGTACTATAATGCTTAATTATGAAAGTGGAAATGAATGCAGGAGATATTAAATAAGTATTTAGAGTTATTTATGTAAGGCCTGATTATATTAAGATACAAAATATGAACTTCTAACAGCTTTTAAAGAGGGCATTCCAGTGGTCATGGTTTGAGACCTCTTGCTTTCTGCTCATTTCCAAGTCTGTTTCCCTGAGCTTCCAACTGACTGTGTGATTCCCTGATACCATTCCAGTAATTTAATCTTTTACTTTAGATAGCTAAAAGCTATTTGTAGTTAGAAAATGTGACTGATACAAAACTGTGACCATTTGTGTGTCAAAGCAAATGGATCTTGAAGGAAAAGCTAAGATGATGCTGAAAGTAAAGAAAATTCTACATAGTTCACTGTCCTGGTTCTGCCATCTAATATGTACTGTTGTGTGTGTGCACTGATGACAGAAGAATATAGAGAGCTGGACTAAAAATTCTTTCTACTTACCCGAATTTTCTACTTTTCGAATGAGTATGAATGAATTGTAGAGTGAGAATATATCATATTTTTAAACACAATATCACTTTCTCTCTGTTCTGTTCACAGAGCATTGATATGTTAATTACCAAACATCCTTTTATTTATTAAATTTGTTTCTCAACAAGGCATTTTTGCAAACTTAGTTAAAAAATACCACATGGTAATTTCAACCACTAACAATACATTTATATAAAATGTCTATAATCCATATTTTTCAGTAATTGCTTCCATATATCTCTTATCAAACTATAATGCATAATTTACTAAGAGTTATATCAGAATCATTTAATTTTCCTCAGCCTTAAAAAAAAGCTTATAAAAATATGTTATATAGCACTTTAATTTTAAAAGAAAGAATCCAGAAAAAGTGATTTACAATTAAATTTGCAAGGGAAATTATTGTAACACTTCAAATATCAATATAAACAGATCATACACTCATATTAAAAAATTTTGGTCTTGAGATAATTTTTTGAATGACAAACAAAACCTATATTTTCTAACTATAGCTGTGTAAAAAAAATAGCTATACTAATCTGAGAAATGTCTTCTCTGCAGAATAAAAAGTATAATACAGAGAGAATTTAGCCTCAGCAGATATTAATCTTAACTTTCAAAATCTATGAGTTCTCATCAATTATGCTTCAAATGAAAGTAATTATGCAATAATAACATTGACAGTATAAAATATTTAAGTTCTTTATAAGGAAATAACTGTCCTTTGTCATGTCCAAAGGGCTAGAACCACAGGCATTAATGGTCTATCATTAATGGATCATTATATGTTATATCAGTACACCTAGAAACATATGGGAAATATTACATTGTATACCTATAAATAAATTAATTTTATAATTAGTTTTTATGTAAGTAATGATCTATATTTTGATGGTATTAATATATAGACTAGTAGTATATATTTATATTATACATATATGTATATATATACACATATATATTTAGGGAAATCTTTAATTAAGAAATCTATTGGACGCTCTATGGAGAGTCATGAGAAACATTTTGGGATCAGTATCATATTGAAAATAAAATGGTTTATCTCCTTAACGATTTAAAAATGCAGTACTATTTGAGACACTAGTAAAAACATAAAGTCTTTAAAAAAAAAGAGACTAATAACAGAAAAGTGATTATAAATGTAGTATTACTCCAATAATGGCAACAAATGGATTGATTACAGAAAATAAAGTTCACCCTACTCCACATATATTTAGTTTTCTAGGATGAGACACTACTGTGATTATTTCACTTGGTATATATTTCTCTTTCTTTTTTTAAGATTTTATTTATTTATTTATTTATTTATTTATTTATTTATTTATTTGAGAGAGAGTAGAGTGAGATGGAGAGAGAGAGCACAAGCAAGGGTGGGGATAGAGGGAGAAGCAGGCTCCCCACTAAGCAGGAAGCCCAATATGCAGGACTTGATCCCAGGACCCTGGGATCGTGACTTGAGTAGAAGGTAGATGCTTAAACAACTGAGCCACCCAGGTGCCCCACTTGGTATACATTTCTTAAGATGATAAATATTTTGCCTCTAGCTGAGTGCAATCAGCTAAGGGCAGTTCTGATGCCATTAAGATATTGAATCTCGTACATAATTGTACCTCTCCAAATCTGTCCAAAGTAACTATTTTAAGATCTATAACTCTATGAGCCTAGGATTCTTTTGCAAATTTTCTTCCATGAGTACATGACTTCTACAAAATGTCCTGTATGTCAGAAATACTATGTGGAAGAAAGTTTTATAGAGCTTGAAAACTGTAACAAAGAACAATAAAATTGCATCCACTGAGTGTTGCTAGGAAGCTTTTGCACCATATATGTATTTTTTGCTTTTCTTTTTCTTTTTGCTTTGTTTTTGTGTTTCAAATTTTTAATTAAATTCTAGTTAACATGTAGTATAATATTGATTTCAGTAATAGAATTTAGTGATTCATCATTTCTATATACACCAGTTTTCACTATATTTAAAATGGACCTTTCCTTTAAGATGGTGTAACATGTTAGAGCTGATTCCCACAGCCATCAGCTAAGGTTAAAAGTATGTAGTTAGAATAATGTGATAGATAATTTATAAAAGTTTAAGGTCCATGTGTTTTGTTAACCATCGAAGAGAAAAACCTGTTGGAAAAAAAGACTGAAAATCAGAAAAGAGTATATTTGAGAGGTTTCTGTGAAATTGTATTAAAATAATTTATGAAATTATTTTGTGAAACAGTATCAAAATATCACAAGCTGGATAGTAGGTAAATGGTGCTTTTAAAACAGATTAGATGCCGGGCACCTGGGTGGCTCTGTCAATTAAGCATCTGACTCTTAAATTCCACTCGGGTCATGATCTCAAGATCATGAGATCAAGTCCAGGCTACATGCTGGGTGTGTAGCCTGCTTAGTATTCTCTCTCTCCTCTCCCTTTGCCCCTTGCTGCCCTCTCTCAAAAAACAAAAACAAAGAGTAGATGCTCTTAATCATACGCATAAAAACAAATACATGTACATGCACACACATAACTATGATAATGATTCATGCTTCAGTAGAAAATGAGGTTATACAGAAGAACCTAAAATTGATCCACCTCCAAATACTTACTGATGAACAATATTAATAAGATGTGATATTAAATCTATAAAATGGAATTAGAAATACAAATCTTTTGGATTTTTCTAAGAGTTACCTTACAAATATTAAGGTGGAATGAACAGCCAGATATCTGTGTAATAGACTTGTTTGTTTATTTCCTTTACAGATAATTTTATTATTGAAGCACACAGATCCTTGTTCTGGAATCATTTCCAGAATATAATTAAAAAAGAATATACCAGTGTAGTACTGTATCCACACACTAGCCAAGATTTCTAATGATGACTATTCTTCCTTTATTACATATTCTGGAATAACAAGACAGTCACCTAATACCTGTTAAATTTATTTTTATCAAAATACATTACCATCTCTAGACAACAGTATCCATGACACTACGGAGCTGAAGCACCACCAGCAGGCCAAGGAAGGTTGAAACCATTGTTATAATTATATGAAATCATTTTTGCTTGTGCATGACAAAAATAATTTGATCTAATTTAGGCAAAAAAAAAAATTCTTTGGCCTAGGAAATAAAACCGTCTGAAAAGCAAGCACTTCATTGGACCATAAGGGAAAATGAGAGGGAAAAGGACAAATTCTTCCTAAGTATCAGCCTATCTCTGCATGCTGGTTTTATTTGTTCCATCTAGCCTACATCTTCACAGCCTGAGCATCAGATACAAGGACTTGCTTTCTTTGGTTCCAATTTTAAAATTTCCAAGGAAGGAATCTGGCAGATCTGGAAGTGGAGCAGATATCATTCCCACCCACGATGCCATGGAAGCTGAATGCGATCACTGACCATCCCCCACCACGTGATGTGCAGTCAGACCATGACTAAGTCTCCTTAAAGTAAAGAGGACAGCTGGGTAAAATTAATTAATTACCTAAAAATAACACACACATTTGCATCAAATAGGATATTTTGCAAAGTGCTTTCACGTTTCCTACTCTTTTAAACCTTAATAATTTTGCAACAAGAATATTTTGGCAACGGTGGTATTGAGTCCCAAAAGGCTTAAATGGTTTACAAACTTAACATACACAGAGTAAATGCCAGAGCTTAGATTAGAACTCAACAGTTGAGATACAGAAACCTGTCCTTTCTCTGCTTTTAAAATTTGATGCTCACATCCCATATTCAGACATTCATGACTATTCAAAGTCATGGATTCACAAATCTTTTAGTATTAGGAGCTTAAAACTAATCATACAAAGGAATACTGCTCAAAGAAAAATAGAGTAACTTGAACTGAATGACAGAAGTTTTAAAAATCTCTTCCTACTGCTTCTAACCTCCGATTCCCTTGATCTACCACCTATTTCCTCTGCAGTCCAGACAGTACCTTTTACAGCTCAACACTTTGATTTTCACGGTGGATTTCCCTTCTTACAAGACTTATAATAGAGACTATCTGTCTATATGTAAATATTCTAGGCATTATTTCCTGGAATTAGATGAAAACATTGTTTTTAAGGAAAGTGATATAAAGACTGCATGTTTCCTTTTTTATAAAAAAAAATCACACACTTTATGATTATTAATGTCTGGAATGGTTGCAGAGGGTTTGACAGCAGAAGATTAGGTGGACATCACTAGTCACAATGAGTTCTAGAATGAGTCAAATATTTCCAAACTTCATGTATATAACCCTTTACCTTTCACAAGCTCGAAATGTCTAAAAACGTTCACTTTGGACTCTGGCCCAAATGCAGATTAGGGTTAGTTACAAACATACAGAGAATGTACATGGTGATGCAAAATTTATTGGATCCTTTTTCCTTTCTTAATTCTCCCTCAATTTTTCTTCCTTTTGCCCACTGGTCTTGCCCCCTTCTCTATTCTTGAGAATGTTGTACACTATTTTCTTCATTCTACTTTTCTACTGGGCAGACTATGGTAAATTTCTCATCTGCCCTTTTTTTGCAGGCTCAAATTTCCTGATTATTTTCTAATAGTGATTGTCAAAAAGATACTACTCTCTTCCATTATGCAATTTTGACCATTAGTACAGTTATAATGCCTTTTCTGTTTTATTATGTCCATAATACTCCCTCTCCATGAAGAGGAAGGGTAAAAATCATTCCATGCTTATTTTATTACATAATGTGATGAAATGTGTACTGTTTCTCCTAAGTTACTAGGTGGAGCTATAGCTGAATAGAAGAAAGTCTAGTACTAATAATATTTTACAGTAAAGTTGTTCATTTGAGCTGGTATGTTTTCAGGCACACAGGCTATTTAAGCTACTATTGTACAAGTAATCAGCTTCTTCCAGGTTTCATTCCTTTTGCTGTATCTGCCTTGTATTCTCTAAAATTCCACCTGCCTAATCATGAAAAAATTGATATTCAACTATCAATAGAATACATATAGCCATTCATACTGGCAACAGCTAAGAGGAGTGATCATGTGCAGTGAGGCTAAGGAGTATGTATTCTCTTGCCTCACTGCTCAATTCTTTCATTGCTATCATCTTGCCAGGAGGGAATTCTCTATCCTCTGATCATTCAACTCCCCTTTTGTACATTTATTCATTTTTCTGCTTACTACAACATACTGTTTTCCCAGTATTATCCCAGGATTATCTAAATAGTGCTTCACAAGTCTTTGTTATAAACATAGCAGCACATACCTCAGATGAATCTAGTCTAGCATTATAATAAAATAATTTAAAAACAAGAAAGCCTTTGTGTTGGTTCACTGAATAGTAAAAAAATAGAACAGCGAAATTCATCACTTTGATGGAGCACAGGATAGAGGTAAACTTTGTTTTTATCATTGTAATGCCTATGGGGTCTGTAGTGACCCATATTGTATTCCCTATTTTTCATCATTCCCTATTTTTCATCAGATATTGTAGTTTGTCTTTCTTTTTTCTTAGTCAGTTTGGTTAGAGATTTAACAGTTTTGGTGGGGGGGTCTTTCACATAAAGAGCCTTCATTTCGGG
>CM053610.1:78793415-78810151 GCA_028646535.1 Procyon lotor | reverse complement strand
TTCCATTCTGTGGGTTGCCTGTTTGTTTTGTTGACTGTTACCTTTGCTGTGCAGAAGCTTTTTATCTTGATGAAGTCCCAAAAGTTCATTTTCGCTTTTGTTTCCTTTGCCTTTGGAGACATGTCCTGAAAGAAGTTGCTGTGGCTGATGTCAACGAGGTGACTCCCTATGTTCTTCTCTAGGGTTTTGATAGATTCCTGCCTCACATTGAGGTCTTTTATCCATTTTGAGTTTATCTTCTTGTATGGTGTAAGAAAATGGTCAAGTTTCATTCTTCTACACATAGCTGTCCAATTTTCCCAGCACCATTATTTAAGAGACTGTCTTTTTTCCACTGGATATTTTTTCTTGTTATGTCAAAGATTATTTGACCATACAGTTGCGGGTCCATATCTGGGCTCTCTATTCTGTTCCACTGGTCTATGTGTCTGTTTTTGTGCCAGTACCATGCTGTCTTGGTGATCATCACTTTGTAGTAAATATTGAAATCAGGCAATGTGATGCCCCCAGCTTTATTTTTCTTTTTCAACATTTCCTTAGCAATTCGGGGTCTTTTCTGGTTCCATACAAATTTTAGGATTGATTGTTCCAGCCCTTTGAAAAATGCCGGTGGAATTCTGATGGAATGGCATTGAAAGTATAGATTGCTTTGGGCAGTATAGACATTTTAACAATGTTTATTCTTTTGATCCATAAGCATGGAATGCTTTTCCACCTTTTTGTGTCTTCAATTTCTTTCATGAGCGTTCTGTAGTTCCTCGAGTACAGGTTCTTTACCTCTTTGGTTAGGTTTATTCCCAGGTAGCTTATGGTTCTTGGTGCTATAGTAAATGGAATCTATTCTCTAATTTCCCTTTCCATATTTTCTTTGTTAGTGTATAGGAAAGCAACTGATTTCTGTGCATTGATTTTGTATCCTTACACATTACTGAATTGCTGTATGAGGTCTAGTAGTTTGGGGGTGGAGTCTTTTGTGTTCTCCATATAATGTATCATGTCATCTGAAAGAAAGAGAATTTGACTTCTTCTTTGACAATTTGAATATCTTTTATTTCTTTTTGTTGTCTGATTGCTGTCGCTAGGACTTCTAGCACCATGTTGTACAAGAGTGGAGAGAGTGGACATCCTTGTCGTGTTCCTGATCTCAACTGGAAGGCTGTCAGCTTTTCCCCATTGAGAATCATATTTGCGTGGGCTTTTCATAGATAGACTTTATGATGTTGAGAAATGTTTCATCTATCCCTATACTTTGAAGAGTTTTAATCAGGAAAGGATCCTGAATTTTGTCAAATGCTTTTTCTGCATCAATTGAGAGGACAATGTGGTTCTTCTCTCTTCTCTTATTGATTTGTTCTATCACATTGATTGATTTGAGAATGTTGAACCACCCTTGCATCCCAGGGATAAGTCCCACCTTGTCCTGATGAATAATCTTTTTAATGTGTTGTTGGATCCTATTAGTTAGGATCTTGTTGAGAATCTTGGCTTCCATATTCATCAGGGATATTGGTCTGAAATTCTCCTTTTTGATGGGGTCTTTGCCTGGTTTGGGGATCAGGAAAATGCTGGCTTCATAGAAAGAGTCTGGAAGTTTTCCTTCTGTTTCTATTTTTTGAAACAGTTTCAGGAGAATGTGTATTATTTCTTCCTTGAATGTTTGGTCGAATTCCTTAAGAATCCGTCACGTCCTGGACTCTTGTTTTTTGTGAGATTTCTGATCAGTGCTTCAATCTCATTACTTGATGTCGGTCTATTCATGTTGTCAATTTCTTCCTGTTTCAGTCTTGGAAGATTATGGGTTTCCAGGAATGCATACATTTCTTCTAAGCTGTTTAACTTCTTGGCATATAGCTGTTGATAATAATTTTTGATGACTGTTTCTATTTCCTTAGGATTAGCCGTGATCTCTCCCCTTTCATTCATAATTTTGTTAATTAGGGTCCTCTCTCTTTTCTTTTGGATGAGTTTGGCCAGTGGCTTATCAATCTTAATGATTCTTTCAAAAAACTAACTTCTGGATTCATTGATGTGTTCTACTGTTTCTCTAGTTTCTAACTCGTTGATCTCTGCTGTAATCTTGATTATTCTCTTCTTGTGTGTGGGGTTGGCTTAATTTGTTGTTGATTTTACAGTTCTTTAAGGTGTAAAGAGAGCTGGTGTATTCGAGATTTTTTGATTTTATTGAGTGATGCTTGGATGGCTATGTATTTCCCCCTTAGGACTGCCTTTGCCATGTCCCACAGGTTTTGGATTGATGTGTCTTTATTCTTATTGGTCTCCATGAATTGTTTAAGTTCATCTTTGATTTTGTGGTTGATCCCAGCATTCTTGCGCAGGTTGGCCTTTAGCCTCCAAGTGTTTGAATTCCTTCCAAACTTTTTCTTGTAGTTGAGATCTAGTTTCAAAACATTGTGGTCTGAGAAAATGCAGGGTATCATCTCAGTGTTTTGGTATTGGTTGAGTCCTAATTTGTGCCCTGGTATGTGCTCTATTGTGGTGAAAGTTCCATGTGTGCCCCAGAAAAATGAGTATTCTGTTGTTTTAGGATGGAATTTGTTCTGTATATATCTATGAGTTCCATCTGGTCCAATGTGTCATTCAAAGCTTGTTTCTTTATTGATTTTCTGTTTAGATGATCTGTCTGTTACTGAGAGAAGTGTGTTGACATCTCCTATTAATGTATTCATATCAATATGATTCTTTATTTTTATTAACAGTTGGCTTATGTAGTTGGCTGCACCTATACTGGGGGCATCAAGTTTACAATTGTTAGATCTTCTTGGAGGATAGACCCTTTAAGAATGATGTAGTGTCCTTCTGTATCTCTGACTACAGTCTTTAGCTGTAAATCTAATTTATCTGATATGAGAATCACTACCTCAGCTTTCTTTTGAGGCCTGTTGGCATGAAAGATGGTTTTCCATCCTTTCACTTTCAGTCTGGATGTATTTTTTGGTTCCAAATGTGTCTCTTGTAGACAGCATATGGATGGGTCCTGCCACTTTATCCATTCTGCAACCCTGTGTCTTTTTATGGGAGCGTTTAGGCGGTTCATGCTGAGAATGATTATTGAAAGATAAGTGTTTATTGACATCATGTTGCCTGTGTAGTCCTTGTTTCTATAGATTGTAAATTTCTGTTCTAAGTCATTCATGAGTTCTTTCTACTTTTATAAAACCCCCTTTCACATTTCCTGGAGTGCCGGCTTGGTGGTCACATACTCTTTTATTCCTTGCCAGTCTTGGAAGCTCTTTATCTCTCTAACCATTTTGAATATCCAGCCTTGCTGGAAAAAGTATTCTTGGCTGCACGTTCTTCTCATTTAGTGCCCTGAATATATCATGGCAGCCCTTCCTGGCTTGCCACTTTTCTGTGGACAGGTCTGACGTTATTCTAATAGGTCTTCCTCTGTATGTAAGGAATCTCTTCCCCCTAGCTGCCCTCAGGACCTCTTGTCTAAAATTATAATTTGCAAATTTGACAGTGATGTGTCTCGCTGAATTTCTAGGCTCATTGATCTTGGCAGGTGTCTTTTCTTCCTCTAGGACACAAACACTCATTCCATTTCCCAGATTGGGGAAATTTTCATTCAGAATTTGGTCAGCTGTATCTTCTAGTCTTCTGTCTTTCTCTACCCCCTCTGCAATTCTAATAATTCTGATGTTGGAACATTTCATGGCATCATTTATTTGCCTACGTCTCTTCTCATGATTCCTGAGCAGTTTCCTGCAGCTCTCCTTCTGACCTTTCTTCTCAACCATTTTATCCTCTAGATCACTAATTCTATCCTCTGTCTCCGTAACTCTAGCTGTTAGACTATTATGATTGGATTGGCTCTCACTGATAGTGTTTTTTACATCAGCTATACTGGTTCTCATTTCTGCCCTTAGAGATTCTATTTTTTTGTTTTTCAATGTCATTGATTTTTGTTTTTACACATATTGGTTCCTTTCTGTTCTTACATACTTTACTTTCCTCCTGATAATAAATATCCATTTATTTTGCTCTGGCTTTTAATTTTATTTCATTTCATTTTTATAGTTCATTGAAGTGAAGCTAGGGTTAAAATTGAGCCCTTTACTGTTTTCTACTAGAACCATTTAACATTATAAATTTAGTTCTAAATACTGCTTTAAATATATTCTACACATTTGATCAATTATTATTTAAAGTTTTAAGTTCCCTTGAGACCTCTCTTTAATCTGTGGGTTATTTAAACATGTTTAATTTCTAAATGTTTGACTATTTTCCAACATATCTTTCTCTTGTCGATTTCTGGTTTAATTATGTTATGATCTGAGGACACAGTTTAAGATGGCTTTATTTTAAACTGTTGAGGTTCTTTTTATGGCTTGGAATACAGCCTATATTGGAGAATATTCCATATGTATGTGAAAGAAAGTATATTCTACTGTTATTGTATACAATGTTCTACAAATGATCATTAGGTCTAGTTCTTTGATAATAGTGTTAATGTTTTCTACATTATATAGATTTTTTATCTACTTATACTATCAATGACTGAAAGTGGAGTTTTGAAGTCAACAACTATAATATTGATTTGTCTACTTCTTTACTCAGTTCTATCGGTTTTGCCTCAGATATTTGACTCTTTGTTAGATTCATATACAGTTAAGATTGTTATGTCTTATGGATATGATGTAATGTTCATCTTTATATCTAACAATGTTCCATAGTCTGAAGTTTTATCAGTTTCTATTACTGCTGTGACAAATAACTATACTCTTGATGACTCAAAACAATGCAAATTTATTATCTTACATTTCTACAGGACTAGACTCTAGAATCAACTTCACTGGGCTAAATCAAGGTGTCACCAGAGCTATGTTCCCTCTAGAGAGTCCAGGGGAGAATTCATTTCCTTGCCTTTTCCCATTTCTAGATGCTGCCTATATATTCCTTGTCTCTTAGTTCAAAGAGAACTACTACTGTTCAAAAGCAGCTGTGTAGCATCTTTAAATCTTTCTCTGTAACCTCTGCTTTCATCACCGCATTTCTCATTCTTATTCTTCTGTCTCCCTATTCTTTTTTTCTTTCTTTTTTTAAGATTTATCTGTTTATTTTGGGGGTCAGTAGAGGGACAGGGAGAGTTTCAATTCCACATGGGGCTCAATCCCATGACATGGGGCTTGATCCCATGACCCTGAGACCATGACCTGAATCTAAACCAAGGCTTGGACATTTAACTGACTGCACCCTCAGGTGCCCCTCCTCCCTCTTCTATCTTTTAAGGCCCTTTGTGATTACATTGATCTCACCTGATAGTTCAGGATAATCTTTCAATCTTAATATTCTTAATCACATCTGCAAAGTCCCTTTTGTCATATAACATATATTCACAGATTTGTGACTTTAGGGCATAATCTTTGAAGGGACCATTATTCCATGTAACCAGAAATCTATTTTATCTGATATTAATATAGCTGTAACAACTTTAAATCTTTCCTTTCATTATATTTTAATCTATCTATATGTGTATATTTATTTTTATTTATTTTATTTATCTGAAAGAGAGAGAGAGAGAGCAGGGAGCGGGGAAGAGAGAGAGAGAGAGAGAGAAGCTCAGGCAGACTAGCTACAGGGCACAGAGCCTGACATGGGGCTTGATCCCATGACCATGAGATCATGACCTAAGAAATTAAGAGTTGGTTGTTTTACCAACTGAATCATTCAGGCGCTCCTATACACACACACACACATACACGTATATATTTAAAGTAACTTTCTTATAAATAGTTGGTCTTTGCCTCTTTATTTGGTCTAATAATTCTATCCTTTAACTGTTTTGTTTAGACAATTCACATGTAATGTGATTATTAATATGATCAATAAATTCAGCCATCTTCTGGCTATAGTCAACTTGAATCTTCTGTTCTTTGCCCCTTTTCTCCTTTGTAAATGCCTTCCCTTCATTTAATTCAGAACATTTTGTGTTCTATTTCCCTCCTTTATGGAATATTATTTATACAGTAAAAAAAAAAAACAAAAACAGGAATCTCAAACTTAACTAAATGGCATCTACATTAAAATAATATCACTTAACATGAAGTATAAGAACCTTTTAATAGTGTATTTCAAAATCTTCCCATCATTTTGGCTATGTTGCATACTATTTACTTTAACATATGTTATAAACACAACATGAAATGTCCCTAATTTTGCTTCAGACAGCCAGTTATCTTTTACAGTAATTAAACATGGAAAAAAGAAATTTATTTCTGCTATTCTATTTCCAATGTTTCTTTTCTGTGTAGATTCTTTATCCTTTATGTAGATTCATGTTATGGTTGGAAAATATATGATTTCTGACTGAAGAACTTTAATATTTCTTGTAGAGTAGATCTGTTAGCAACAAATTCTCCCTCCCTTTTTTTCTATTTGTCTGAGAAACCTTTATTTCTTCTTTAGTTTTAGGGAGTAGAAGTATTTATCCTGTTTGGTCTTTTCTGAGATTTTTAAATATATTATTTGTTTGTTTTATCAAACTGGCATTATTTTTGGAAATACTCAGCTATTATTTCTTCAAATTTCCCTTCTCCTTTTTTCTCCTTTATTCTAGGATTCCACTTATTGGTACATTCAGCATGTAATATTGTCCACTCTCAAATACTCTGTATTTTGTTTTGTTTTATTCTCTTTCTCTCTCTCCCTCTTCCTCTCTCCCTATGTATGTGTGTGCTTGTTTCAATTAAGAGTAATGTCTCTTCATATCCTTTGATTTTTTTTTAAATCTGTGTCAAGTTTTGCTGAGTTTGTAAGAGACATTCTTTAATTCTGACAGTAATCTTTCATTTCTAGCATTTCTATTTGATTCTTTGTTATAGTTTTTGACCCTGATAATATTACTCTTATGTGCTTCCATGCTATCCAGGTTTTCTTTAGAGACTCTCACATAATTAGTCATAATTATTTTAAAATCCATGTCAAATAGTTGTAATACCTGTTATGTTTGAGTGTTCTGATGACTTTTTTCTGTTCAAGGTGTCTTTTGTCTTGCTTTTTTATATGCTTTGTAATTTCTTTAGAAAACCAGATATTTTGTGTAGAACAACATAGACTAAGGTAAATCATCTTTATGTCTGGAAATGAGCACAGCATTCCTTCTACCAGGCTCTGTTGTTTAAATTAATCTAGTTAGGAGTTTGGTTGGCTTTAAGGTTTGTTGTTGCTATGGTTACCCTCAGTGTATCACAGGCTTCAAATATTTTAGCAGTATTTTGTTTCTAGGGTAGGGTAGATTTGCTTGAACATGTCTGTTAGATTCTGAGCTTAAAAACTTTTTTTTGCAGTGCATACCAGAGAGGGCCATTCTTTATGCTCTTGTTCATTTCCTTTCCATCTCCCAGTAATATAATGCTGCTATTAGTTATTTAGGGCTTATTAGCTTGGAGGCAGAGGTCTCTTATTCTGATTGGTTTCAGATTTTGGCAAGCACTGTATCTTGGGAACTCATGAATGCTGACTTCTTAATTCTCCTATATTTTCCTTAGTTATAGTTGAGTCCAGGATATGATCCTCCTTCTATCCCAGGAATAGTGTTTTTCCCCCTTTGTTCCCCTCCCCAGCTGCCATAGATTTTTACAAATGCCCAAGGAAAAGATTGTTTCCTTTTTCCTCTCAAGTTGAGACTTCTCTTCCTCATAAAGGGGAGAGGCAGGGATCTGAGCAGAGCTTCTTGACCTCCACATACAGCTTCCTCTCTCCCACGTCTACAGCACAATGCATACTTCTTAATACTCTTTCTGTCTTCTCAATGAGAATTAAGTGGGGTTCATGAAGAAAGAACAAGTAAGGGTTTTGGACTCCCCATGGGGTCTCACACTGTCCCCACTAGCTTGTGCAGCAAGTCATCAACCATTCTAGGTGAAGTTCTCATACCTGTGTTTAATTTTATCACTCTACTTGTTCAATGAACAAGTACTTCAATTTCATCTCTCCCTGCATATCTGTTCCTACCTAATTTAGGGCTAGTTTTGCTCTGTGACCTTAAATCTCAATATGTTAAAAAAATGTGAATTTGAAGTTATTTTGGATTTCTTTTATTGAAGGGTGAAAGCAGAGCTCCTTCTAGCTGCCCATATCATGCAATAGAAGGCAGATGTATTCATATTTATTCTTAACATAATAATACAAATTTTATTAATAATTTAAAAGTCAGTCTGCTTTGAAGATGACTTCCAATTTTCTTAGTTGAGTAAAAATTCTTTAGCTCTGTAATCTTGGTTCCCATGACTTCAAATATCCAGTCCAGAAAACTCTCCTATATATATTTTGTCTTCCTATTAAGACATTTCATAAATTTTTATCATATACTAGAACTTACAATGTGCATTTCAAGTGTAATATCCATAAATAGCATAGATATTGTTATATATTAATAAAACAATTTTATTATAAATAAATTTAATGGGAGAATCATAGTAACTGAATGTTAATGAAAATTAATAATTATGAACATTTTTGGTTACTTTCAAGAATAGTTAAAGGGATAAAATGAAGAAAGTGTCTGGGAAGCAGGACATGGCCTACAAAATCAGAGAAGTCCCACAGAGCCTGTCTCAGAGAATAAATAGGGCAACAAAGTGAAGAAGGGTGGGAGTAGGTAAAGATAGATTACTGAAATATATATCTTTTAAAATTTTGAAACAAAAGGCCTCCAGTAATAGTCTAAATATGTGATATTTGTGTAACTTGTATAACTGTAAGTCATAATAAAACATGTTTATAATTTACTACTCCATGCTTACAGGTAAGTCTTTAATACTGGTGAATTCAATTTCCATACAGTGAACTTTTATGTAATTAGACTATTATTAGTAGGACTTAAAATTTTCACCATGATTTTGAACATTTTTTCACCTGCTATGATGTAAATATATCAAGCATAAATATAGTGGTTCTATATGTCAGTTAATTATGTAACTTTGGCACTATAATTATTGGCTTTAAAATGCATCTTGCAATTTCAGAATAAAACATGTTGCTGCATTTGATCTTACTGTGTTATAAAAATTTAAAAGAAAAAAATGGAAAATGTAAAGGTGAGACTTGATAAGAATTTCAGGTATCAAAAATGGAACATAATTAAGAGGCATGTTTAGGTACCAAACCTATCATGCCCTTAGTCTCAAACAACCCACATTTTCAAGTTATATGTGTTTTATTGTAAAGAAAAAGAAATTGACAAATACTACAAAATAGTTTCTGTAAATATATCTTAACTAAACAACTAACTAAACTAAACAATTAACAGGCAAGTAATCAGAAGTGTCTATTTTATAGACTAGGAGAAATTCCAACTACTTTGGCAATGCAAAATTAAAATTGTTTGGTTTTGTGAGGGGGAAGAGTGGGGGGAGAGGGGGAAGGGGGGAAGATAAAAAGTGAAATCCAAACATTTTTTTAATATGAGTTTGGGAGTCCCTGAAGTCTCAGAAGTTTCAATAATCTGTAAGTCATGGAGGATCGTAGTTTACCCTGATTTTACTCTAGGTTTTACGGAGAATTTTTCCTTCCCTTACTTGACACTATCTTTTACTTTTTTTAGTGTTTCTTTTCTTTTGTAGTTTTTCTAGCCATTAATGTGGTGCAAGCTAAACTATAGTACTTCAGTCATCAATCCAAGAAGTTCTTGTGCTGTGTTTGGAATTATCTATATAATATATATATTATATTTAAAGCAAAACGAATGACATTAATGCACAAGGAAGAGTCATAATTCTAGACTGCCTAGATTAGGAAGGAAACTCAATAAAAAGTGCCAAAAATGTCAAACACTGTTCTTTTGCCTCTCACTAATGTAAGAAAGTTTCTGCAGTTTTTCAGGATATTAACTAACTTGGGTTCAAAACCTATCTAGTAATGAAGGAAATATTTATTCTTGATTTTATTCTTAGCACATGGCTGAACAAAGACAAGATTCAGAGATGCTAATTCTTTACTTTAAGCATCAATGATGACTCCTCAGGACTTGGTCCTTCCACAAAACACAATAAAATGTATTCAATTGAGCTGGGGATATCTATATCTTTGTAGATTCACAACCCAACAGGATCTTTTAATGAACCCATAAAATATAAATACTATTAATAACAGCTTCTAAACCTCAAGGTTGAGAGACAAATGAACTTTAGCTCTCTAACCTGAATCAAGACCAAGGAGGAGACTGTTTCCAAAAGTAATACAAATGCCAGACAGTTAGTTAACTATAACTCTAAAAAGTGGTGAGTATATTTGCATTAACATTCACACACACACACACACACACATCCCATAATTAATGAGATCTTTCATTAAGGCTGTTTAACAAGAGCTTTTTATGTTTGATCAAAGCATCTATGCAATTGTGAGGTTATTCCACTTAGCAGTGGGCTGATTGGTAACTATCTTCAGGGACCACTGAGTCTACCCCCTTTTAAAACTTGGTTTATGAAATATGTTTTGCATATGGCATGTTAACAGAGGCTGTGTTTTCTGTAATTATAATAGTGACATTGGGAATTCTTAATTAAACATCCAAGAGTTTTCATAAGTTCTATGGCACAGGAAATTAAGAGACAGCAGGAAATCAGAAAGACCACGGGAACACACCTCATTTTATCACAGTAGTAGAATAAGTAATGATTATTCTATAATTAGAAATTAATGATTAATAACTCAATCATTAATAATTTGATTAATATTTAAACTCTTTATATTTAGTTATAGTTTTAATTAAGAATTTTCCGTAATTCACTGGGCTAATTGACTTTATATCTTTTCTCGTACAATATTCAGAGAAATCTAATGAGCTAGATAGCACTCATTCCATTTCATAAACAAGGAAATAGAAGCTTAGATATAAAGTAATTTTTTAGGAAGGCACAGAGCAAATGTTGGAGCTTGAAATTTATTCCTAGTGCATCTGACTCCTAAGCCAATATCCTGGACAAAAGAAAACTCAAAGTACAAATTCCTTGTCTTTTTTCCACATACTTTCTTCTATGCTTAGAGACTCACTTATTATGGAATTGTTTTTGCCAGGACTCAAACAATTGGATATTATCTGGGGATGTATAAACATTCCTTTGCTACTCTGAAGTTAAACAGAGGAAGCTGAATTAGTGTGTTGGCATTTTAAACTTAAAAAAAATTGTCTGTTTCAAACAACATTTGTATATTTGTGTCGTTGTGAGTCTTTCAGAATGCTAAGTGAATGTATGTTTTTTCATTTAAAATTATTTCCATAGTAAAATTTTTTATTATTATAACAAGTATATACATAAAATTCAGTTTTATTATAGAATAAGTTAAAAATACAACTGAGTATTAAAACCATACAAAAGAAATCTGCATTATCCCATAATTGAAAACAATCTCACTGTTGGTAGCCAGTATACATCTTTTAGTGCTTAGGTTATCATTCCTACAGCAGGTGCTGCCTTGCTCAGGAGCTGCAATTTCTCCTCCATTCCACTTAGGGACCTAACATTCCAGGGGAAGCTCTCATTTTCTACTCACGCCAGATTCTTTTAAGACATCTACTCCACTCAGCAATAAAATAAAATAATATGGTGCTTACTTCTCCACTGTAAAATAGGTAGGGAAATGTATTTCTTTTGATTTCAACACTTTTGAAAGGATCTCATAGCAGGATTACCTGAATCTCAGTGTTGGCTTTTTAGTAGGTTTCACACAGGTTTTTTTCTCCTTAACTTGGATAAATTCTACTAATGGGTCTGTATTTTCAAGTCATTAGCAACAACCACCAACTTTTACCTGGACATACCGACTACAAGTTGCTCTCAAGTTAACTGCCGGGGCTAGCTAAGTGTGCCATATTATTTCCTTTCTCAGGGTAAAGCCATTTCCACAGAGCATAGAATCCCCTTATTTGTTTTCAGTTCCATTGATTTCCATGTCTTAATTCCCCAAATATACACATACAGATTTATTAATCCTAAGCAGCTCATTTATAAACAGTAACACAAAACTATAACACATATAGGTAAAAAGATCAATGGAATAGTTAAATCATAAATTAAAAGGGGAAAAGATATAAATATACACGGTACAGCTACAAGATATAACTCTAGATAATCAAGAGATTAGAAAAATAAAATAATCATATATTATAGCCTATGCCAAAATCTTTGAAAATATTGATAGATTGGTAGAACTATCAATATTTGCAGGATGCCAGACCAGATCAATAACACTGAAGTAAGTTAAAAAATTATTTTTTAATTTTTTTTAAGTTAAAAACTTATTAAAGAACTACCTCTCATTACTGATCTAAGACTATGGATTAAGATTTATATTTCATTGAAAAGTCTTGTTATTTATTTTTATTTTCCAGCACATAAATAGTGATATTTTATTAATTTTAACTTGTTCTTCAGTTTAAACCTAGTTTTAGTTTATTTATTTTTTAAAGATTTTATTTATTTGACAGAGAGAAACACAGCGAGAGAGGGAACACAAGCAGAGGGAGTGGTAGCAGGAGAAGCAGGCTTCTTGCTGAGCAGGGAGTCTGATGTGGGGCTCGATCCCAGGACCCTGGGATCATGACCTGAGCCGAAGGCAGACGCTTAACTGAGCCACACAGGCACCCCTAGTTTTAGTTTAAAACACATATTACATATGTGTTTTTCTGACAGCTAATGTAATTTTTTCAAACATCATTTGACTTTCCACCCATTCTATGTATATAAAATAATTTATATAGTACTTTTTAAGTGTTTTCTTGTTTTTCGATTTTTTAATAATAGAAAATTTACTGTACAAATTTTTGCTCACCTATATAATTGATTCTATCTTTAAAATGCAAATTCAGGATCCATGGTTAACCACATTTTACACTCTTACCAATACAGTGTAAAAAACTATATTCATCTAGAGTTTCAGTAATCTTGGTCTTACTTTTGTTTGTTTTTCGATTCATTCTCTTTATGATTTATATTCTTGTTTTTCTCTAATATTCCACTTACTATTTGTTTAATGAGCTTCCTACATTTAGGCTATCTTAAGTATCTGTTGCTTGCCAAAAATTTGCCTAAATTGAAAAAAAAAATCTTCAATTTATTTCAGGTACAGCGTAATGGACTGAAAAGCCTCAGAATGGGATCTTATATGGAGAAGGTTCTTTGTATATGTAATCACTCAAGGATCTCAAGATGAAGCCATCCTAGATTTAAAGTGGGCCCTAAATCCAATGACCGATGTTATGAAAAAGAGAGGGGTTGGCTGGATGGCTCAGTCAGTTAAGTTTCCAACTCTTGGACTCTTGATATCAGCTTAGGTCCTGATCTCAGGGTTGTGAGATCGAGCCCTGGGTTGGGTTCCACGTTCAGCAGGGAGTTTGCTTGAGACCAAGAGTTGGCCACTCAACACAAGAAGCCTCTGTTATCTTTTTTTTATGAAGTCAACTGAAAGGCTTTTTAGTGTTCCATCCTTTAGTAGGAAGTTGTATGTTAAGTTGTAAAATATATTTAAAATTACAGTTAGTTTTCGTCACACATACAAACAAAGCCCCTCCAAGAATCGGCTTGTGATGAGCCAAAATGAAGTGTAACTTCTATCATCAGGTGAGTGAGTTTCATGTTATTTAAAGGAAGATGTAAGAAACATGATTATCATAAATTAGCAATTTTCATAAACAATTCCTTAGTGATGCTGATAAACTAGTCTAGAGTGGAATCAATTACTTGTTCACCAAGATAATAACAACCAAATACTACTTACTGTCATGACAGTAATAGAGACTGAAAGTAACCTCCTATCTCAAACAACTGTGAAATTGGATTAATTAAAAGGCAGAGAGTTAAACTTTCGAGAGGCAGCTAGAATTGGCAAGTCAAAATACCTTAGAAGAGATAGATGGACAGAGAGGGACAAAGATCTGTGGATGGGCCCCTCAAGTCTTCAGTTGATTATACTCACTATCCATGTTAGAGAAAGAACCACCAGAAAACAATGGGTAAAAAAATCTTGAAATTCATGTAAGATGGGAAGAATTAGTTACCACAGACCAGAACAACCAGAATTCATCATATATGGAATATAATATAACTCAAGAGGTTATTGACTTAGTAGTGGAAGTAAATGAGTCCCAGATGAAGGCTGGGCTGGACATTTCCTAATGTAATTTAAATAAGCCTTGAAAGACATGAATTGATTCAAAGTAAGTACATGTGTATCAAAACCAAGTTCAACATGAATCCTTTTAAACACAAATAGCATAACCATACCAATTTAAAGCAGAAATTATCAAAGAGGGGTGAAAAAAAAAAAAGACCTAAAATTGAACACCATATATAAGAAACACCTTAGTGGTGTCTGGGTAGCTCAGTTGGTTAAGCATCTGCCTTCAGCTCAAGTCATGATCCCAGGGTCCTGAAATCAAGCCTTGCATTAGTCTCCCTGCTCAGCGGGGAGTCTGCTTCTCCCTCTGCCACTCCCCCTGCTCATGCTCTCTCTTTCTCAAATAAATAAATAAAGTCTTAAAAAAAAAACCACCTTAAGTATAAAGACACAGGAAAGTTAAAGTAAACATATTTAAAAAAAGATTTACCATGTAAATTTTAATCAAAAAAAGTAGAATGACTATATTAATATTTGGAAAAACCTAGACTTCAAATAAGAACTATTAGGGAAAAAAGAGGAACTACCACAGTAATCTATGTTAAATAAATATTTTAAAATGCATGCAAAATGACAAATTGTTTTCCAAAGTGGCTGTAACATTCTGTATTTCTACCAACAATATGAGTTCCAGTTATTCCATAGCTTAACATTACCCATATCATCAAAAATTCCAATTTTAGTCATTCTTATTATTATGCACTAATATTTCTTTGTGGTATTCATTTGCATCTCCCTAATGAATAATGATGTTGAGCATCTTTTCATACACTTACCAGCTATTCAAACTACATATACGGTGATGTATCTTTTCATATATTGTGCTCATTTTTTAAAGATTTATTCATTTATTTGAGGAGAGAGAGAGCACGTGCACACCCAGAAGGAGAGGGAGAGAAATCTTGGAGCAGACTCCCCACTGAATGCAAAGCCCAACACAGGGCTCGATTCTAGAACCTTGAGATCATGATTTGAGTCAAAATGAAGAGGCAGACACTTAACCAACTGAGCCACCCAGGTGCCCCATATTGTGATCATTTTTAATTAATTATTTTCATCTTTAGTATTGATTCGTAAAAGTCATTTATGTATTTTCTATACAAATTCTTTATCAGATATGATTTGCAACAATTTCTTCCAAGTGTGTTGTTTGCCTTTTCATTTGCTAACACCAACTTTAGAAAAGTAGAAGTTTGTCTTTTTTTTACAAAGCCAATTCTTAAAATACTTTGGCATTTATGACTTGCGTCATTTGTGTTCTATTAAAAAGTATTTTCCTAACCAAAAATCATTATTTCTTTTGTATAATTCCTGTAAGAAATGTCTTAATTTTAGGGCTATAATCCATTTAGATATTTTTTTTTTGGTATGTGACTTAAAACAGATTTCCCTAATTTTTTTCCACACAAATGCCTATATATTCTATTGCCATTTGTTGAAAATACTTTATTCATTGTATTAACTTCCCATCTTTGGAATTTTGTCAAAAAACAATGAATCATATGTATGGACCTATCTATTTAGTTCCATTGTATGACTAAAATGTATTTTCACTGTATAGTTTTCAAATCACATTGTGTCATTTCTCCATCTTTTCAAAATCAATTTCACTACACTAAGTTCCTTGTATCTTATATAATGAATTCTCAAATAGATTGCTAAACCAATTTCTGTCCTTCTTACTACAGCACAGTTTAGGAATTTCCTTTAGGCAGAAAGACTAGGCAACAGTGAGGCATATATAATCTGTTTCCCTTTTTTCAGAAATTACATTCCCCCACCATTTACTCAATAAATTAAAATGTATATTTTTATTTATTTTCCTTGTTTTCTAATTGTTTATAATCAAGGGTAATTCCAGATCATATCACCATTTCAAGGCCAGGTATGTAAATATGAGAACTAATTTATTATGTGTTCACATGTCAGCATACATCCTTTCCATTGTTTTGCTTTTTTTTTTTTTTTAAGATTTATTTTTTTATTTTAGAGAGAGAGAGAGCCTGCTAGAGTGGGTGAGGGGGAGCAAAGGGAGAGATTCTCAAGCAGATTCCCTGCTTAGCATGGAGCCTGAGGCAGGGTTCAAACTCACAATCTCAATATCATGACCTGAGGCCAAATCCAGAATTTGAGGCCCAACCGAATGAGCCATTCAGGCCCTCTCATTGTTCTGTTTTTTAATTCTTGCATAATACTTTAGCTCTTGAATCTAATGAAGATATTTAATGCTATGTCCACAAGGAAGAGAATGATGAGTGCTAGTAGAAGGGAAAAGGGGGCCATATCTTGGCTTTGTTATTTCCAAATTTAAGACCTGGTAAATGCAAAATTAATGACACAGTGGAGGTAAGGAAAATGTTTCCCCAAATGATACCATACCATAACTAAAATAAAGATTTTACATTTGGTAGAGAAAAGGAATTTGTAAGAGGAAATAAAAATGTTTTAGACACAGATGGGGCTCTGAGAAGGTACTCCATTTCTGCACTAGTAGAAACTATGATATACACTTCCAGTTAATTTGGGGAATCTGAAAGCAGGGTTAACCATATTCATAATTTTTAAAAAGTCTGGGGCGCCTGGGTGGCTCAGTC
>CM053610.1:78769035-78793315 GCA_028646535.1 Procyon lotor | reverse complement strand
ACTGTAAAGGCCTTGAGAAAGGAAAGAGACAATGACTGCTTCTAAGGTGGAACTGAAGCAGCAGTTGAGATAAATGGAGACAACAAAGATAAGGCTCATTTAGTTTGTTGAGCAAAATCTGTGCTTGCTTCTAATAAAGACACATGAAAAATCATTCATGATACCTCGTATTGTACTAATTGCATTTTTGAATAATTACACACTCTAAATTATAACCAAGGACAGATTATGTAGAGACAAGGCTCGTGTTCCATAACAGAATACATACACATATTTAACATGGACTCTCAAAATTTCTTATGGATTATGAAGAAGCAGAATTGCAAAGAGCAGTACAACAGGAATTCAGTGTAGATATGTGATCATTGTCAGGAAGAAAGAAAGTTAACAAATGCATCCTTTCTCAATATTAGTCTTGAAATCTGGATTTCCTAAATTATTATAAATTTTCCAGTCAAGGGATATACATATTTTTGTGCTGCCCACCCCAGCCACCAAAGCAAAACTGTACTATTATTCCCAACATACTGGAACAGTATTTTTTTTTTATACTGGCACAGTATTAATCTAGTCTTATAGTCGGAACCTGACACCTACAAGAAGATTACTTTAGACAAATAAAAATGCATGCCCTGACCACAAGAAAATTCTAATTCTCAGTGTCTATCTAGAGAAATTCTTGAATAGACATCCATATTCAAGAAAATGCATCTAAAGAGGTTCATTGCAGCACTTATTCCAATAACTAAATAAAACTATTCTAATTTGGGATAATAAATTAAAAGTTTTATTTATACACCAGAACCCCCTATACAATAACATGCATACATGTAAACTAAAGCTACATGTATCAATGTGGATGCGTGTGGATACATGTATTTAATACATGTATCAAGTTACAGTGTCATAACATTTATTTAGATTTTGTAAACATCGTATTTCCCTAAAATTAAAACAAAAACTATATGTACATATTAATCTCTTATACAAACCTCATGAGTGAAAGAAAGAAAAAAAAAATAGAGGTAGATCCAAAAACCAAAAAGACAAAAAAAAAAAAAAAACCCCACAGGGAAAGACAGAGAGAGAGGGAAATGTATCTCAGGATATATATATAGAGAGAGAGAGAGAGGATATATATATATATATATACACCTTGTTTTTATAGCGAGAGACAGAGAGAGGATATATATATATATATATATATATTAGTTATGTATTGTTATGTATTGTTATATATATATATCCTCTCTCTCTCTCTGCTTTGAAATTCAGAGAGTATGTGACTATGAATATCAGTTCATATACATCCAGTACGCAAACATCACTTACTTTCTTTTATGATAATAAATCCAAAACTAATTTTTAAGGTCATACTATACTAGATTAAAAAAACATAACTTTTACATTTAAATAAGTCTTATGTTGGATTATGGCTATATTTATATTACTAAATATTTGTTTCTTCCTCCATCTCATAGTTAAATGGATTTCTCCATTTGCTGAGTTTCTGTAGAAATTTGTATCATTTATCTTCAGAATTCTGCAGAATTCCTGGAATTTAAAAGGTGGTTACCCTTCTTTGAGAAATATTGCAGGAATTAATAAATGTATGCCCTTGTAAATGTCTTTCTAAACACTATGTATATGCCTTCTCATAAAAGTAATAGAGAATATATTCCTGAGGGAGGAAAAAGCAAATAGAGGGTAAACTCTTGAACAAAGGATAAGTTTGGTTATAATAAACTGCAAAATTCCATAATGGTAATGAAATAAAAGACATATATTTTGCCATTTTTTATGTTTATAAAATACTGATGATTGTTGCTCATCCTAACACACATCTCATAATACAAATCAAGGTTTCTTCCATTTAAATAAATAAATATATACATAATAGTGTCTGAGACAATATTAACGTCATTTTTAAAAAGCTAGTTCTCTTATATTCTTTTTAAATATTACAGATAAAAGAATATTTTATTTCACAATTGTGATCTTCCCGGAGTCAGAAAGTGGACACTTTCTAAAGGCTGGGTTTTCATGCTATCAAAGGATAGGTAAAATTACATATCCATATATTCATGTATTCACATTTGAATTGAAGTCTCCTGAATTGTAACAAGCCATTTCTAATAATAATTTTAAAATTTATAAGCCCTCATATTCTAGGTTGAAGTCTCCCCACTCTCAAGACTTAAGAAATGCTATTCCAAATAGATTTCTACCTATCTTTGTTAAAAAAATATATTATGAACAGATTTCATTATCTTTGTGCCTATTCATGTTATAATAATATTCAAAAGAATAAATATTAATAAATTTAAAATCTAAATTTTATAAATGTATGAGGGGTTGATTCATGACTTATATAAAGTTTTATTCTTACAATTAATCCACTTTAACATATTAATTCTGTGTTACTATATATGAAATTTATGTTTTTACAAATAAAATATAAACTTGCAAACAAAAGCATTATTTTAATTCATTTTATTTTAATTTATTTTTATTATTTTAATTTATTTTATTTTATTTTTCTCTCAGGTTTATTTTGTTGATAATGTATAATTAAATTTCTCTTTATTTTGTAATTAATCAAATATTAGCATTTCCAGATGTAGCTAATTTTTCATTTATTATGGATTCCCAGCTATTACTGTCTTTATTAATCTTTGTCTCATAATTTATTTCTAATGTATGTCTATATAATTTGGCACATTAACATAGCATTCAATGGTTTCTTAATAATTTAATGTCTGAATTTTAATATTAATGTATATTATATATTTATATATAAATTATATTTAGGCATTTACATAACTACCAAATATTAAAGTTATATTTATATATGATTGGTTTTTTAGTCTAAAATGAATAGTCATGATATATATGTATTATATACATAGGACAAAAGTGAAGCATTTAATCTTATCTCCTACAGTAAGTTTAATGATGAAGTACAGGAAGCAGACTGAATATTTAGAAGATAAATACAAGAAACAACAGAGTATGCTTTTTAAAATATTTGAGTATTAACATAGAGATCTGTATGCATTAAAAAACATAAAGTACATCTTTGTTCTACACAGTTTCCAGAGATTTACGAACCAGCACTTCTTTGCAAGACATATTTGCTGCTTCTGTAATTTTACATGTTTAATCTTTTGAAATAATAATAGAATATTTATTAAAAATACTAGATCATTACCTACTATCCTATGCAATAGAAACAGTAACAGATACATTTGAAAGGGCAGACTATTATATTACTAAATATGAACATAGCTTGAGAAATTTTTCCTGAACTTAGGGGAAATAAACAAATGGTATTATAATGGTTGAAGTATAATATGATGGTTTATATTAAAAAGTAATAAAAGGAAATTCAAGAAGACACAATTTTGCAGATAATATGAGAAAGAATTATAAAACAAATAATACAAAAAATTTAGTAATTATAAAAGATACACATCTTCAAGTTGAAAGGGTCTATTACAACCCACCACGAGTCATTGATTTTCAAAAAATCTTAATCATTTCAATATCATGACTTTTCAATTTATGACTTCTCTGTCAACGTCCTCTACTCTTTAGCAACCTCTTTATCCCATGGGCATTACACTGCCTTGCTTATACTCCTACACTCCAAAATTGCCACTGCAAGGGACCTTTTTTTCTACATGTCGTTCCATCTTACCATATCTCTCTCTCCATTACTCAAAAAAACAAAAACAAAAACAAAAAACAAAAAACAATTTTCTGAGCTTAACAGAACCCACAAGTTATTGATCCAACTTTTCACCAAATATTACTTTTTTTCTGTCTTTGATTTCCACCTAAACCAGTTTAAATTCAATGCTTTAGTATCTGAGTATTTGATTGTATATTAATTCAACTTCCTTGACACCCCCCTTCTTCATCTCAGGTAAAGGCCAACATTCTGTCTGCCCTGTGCTTCGATCTATGCTGCTACATTTGACTAGAGAAAGCAATTTTAAAGTCATGATAAACTTATCATATGTAAGTATACTTTCTTCCCCTGCAATTTTGCTACAGGTTTGTCACTTCTCTAGTGTAGCTCACTTCCAAATTACAACTTATCGTGAAGACTTTGACCAGTGTTTGAGGTCACCATTTCAGCAGGGGGCTTCCATTGTCCTTCAGATGCAAGTTATACATGCAGTTTATACTTAAAACTAACTGGCAAAAGGTGGACATCTGGAAGAATAATATTCTTATTATTAAATATTAATATTTAATTAATATTAATTAGTATTAAATTAAATGCTAGTTTAAATTAATTAATATAAAATTAATTAATATTAAAATATTCCTATTTTACTTAGGAAGGAGAGGAAAGTTGACCATGGGTACACATAGTTTACATAGCACTAACCTGCACTTGTACTATATGTCCTTGGTCCAAACATTCTCTTTGTGACAAAGTATTTTATAGTGTCTTCTCTCTCCTCAGATGTCCAACAAATATTTCTCAATCTTTACTCTCAACCTTGTTTTTTTCCTTTCTGGATAAAATATAATCAACTTGGAAACTCCATAAATCTGCACTTCATGTATTCATCTGTTTGTGCTTATACACATTTCATTCATCCTGCTACCATGATAGAAACCTTCATGATTATATATAAGGATCAATTATAATATTTAAGCACTAGAACCCTTCTCAAAGAACTAATTCAAGGAATTCAGTTCATGAATTTCCCCTCTATCTTCATAACACCCTTTTTTTCTACTGTATGGATTAGATCTGACAGCATACAGAAATTTTGTTACATCTCCTATCGAGAAAATATATTTTTGAGCCCACAATATGCTCCAGCTATCAAACCATAACTCTTCACATATAAATAAGATCGGAAAAAAACTAAATTTGGAGAAACATACTTGCAACCTACATAACCAATAAAACATTGAACATTCAGAATTTGCTGAAATGTCTTTAATTCAATATATTAAAAAAAAAGATACAAAAGCCCGAAGAGAGAATTATACAAAGGATACAAACAGATAATAATAAACAGAGGAGGAAACGAAAATAGCCAATGTGAATGTGAGTGCTTCTATTGATTAGCAACAACAAAAACACATAAATTTTTAAAAAATCATATTAGATAGGCAAAATTGTAAAGTTCAACATTATTACTTTATCCCAAGTATTAAAAAGGTGAAGCTCCCTTATAATGCAATAGCATATAAAGACCAAAGCACTTTTGAGAACAATTTGGTGTTCTTTTTAAATAACCAAATACCCACCAATTCTAACTTTTCAATATGTCTTAATACTTTACATATACACGAAAAGATACATGCACAAGTATAACCTAGGGATAATTGATTTTAGTATTAAAAATTAGGGAACAGCGTAATTTCCACCAGTTGAAGAAAGCATAAATAAAATATAGTATATTCATTCAAAGGAATCATTATAGTAGATGAAACTTAAGAACTATATTTCTCTCTCTATATAAATAAGCAATTCTAAAACTTGTTTCTTGAATAAAAACAAGTCAAAAGCCTTATGAATAGTATGATAAAATGATATAAATTTGAAAATCATTAATATTATTTTAATGATATATTAATATGAATATATAGATGTTCAATATGCACAGAGATGTCAAGAAATTACTTCCCTTTAGAGAAGGAAGAAGGAATGAAAATATTTTCAAAGAATGTAACTAGTGGGGCTACAACTTTGTGTCATAACTGATAGAAAATTCAAAGCAAACAAGGCATAATTCTAACACTGGATGAGGAGTAGTGATTACGTTGTTGATATTTTTATGATTTTGTATATAAAATGTTCAAAAAACTTGCTAGCTTGTACTTATTCATAAGTTTAAACTACGCAAAATACACTATTAAGGAGATAGAAGTTGATAGTGGGGAAAGAGGGTTAAAAAAAAACCTGTCAGCCTTCAGTGAAAATCAGAATTTTTTAGCTCCCCCGTTCCTTCTCTGAATCAGAGAAACCACCTCTAATAAACAGGTAAATAGGTAAATTCCTCATTCTATCTGTTCTACTCCTATATGCCTACTTTTTCTACTCATCATAGTATTTATATTCATGAAGAGGATAATCTTTTAAGAAAAGAAAGTGCTATAAAACAAGTGGGGACAAGGAATAACTGCTAATGACAGAGACAATCTTTAACAGCTTTAGTACTTTGTATACTATCCTAGCTATTTCGGTCTATCTGCATACAATTATTATTATTATTCATCAAATCAATTTATTTCTTAAATTAAATAACTTAAATTATTCAATTGTCCCTAAAAGTAATCTGAATCACCTGCTAAAATAGAAGCCCCATAACAAATTAATGCATTAAAATATCAAATCACATAAGAAAAAGTAATTTTTAAATTAAAATAAAATATTAATTACAAACAGAAAGACCTGACCAAACTTACAAAAAAAATATATACTTGAAAACAATTTTAAAGGAAAAGATGAGGCTGACTGTGATTGGTCAATAAAATTGATATTCTGCTTGATGTTACAGTGAAAAATAAGAAATTCTAACACAAAACTTCAATTCTATCCCATCTAGTTATGATGCTACTTCTTGAGATTTCCAACTCACAGATAAATAATCATAAAAGGCAAAAAGCTGCTTAATTGTGTTCTGATCGGATACATTATTGCACATAATTTGTCAAAAAATAATAGAAATTTTATTCAACCAACTCACCTCAAAAAGTCTTTTGAATGACCTCCAGATTCTAGTTTTCTTCTGATTAGTTCTAGTTATCTGGTAGTGCTTACAAGTACTGGCAAAGTTTCGTTGGCACACCCACACTAAATCATTAAGGAAAATAAAGGCAAACCATTAAAACATGTCTTCCTAACATCCAAATATTACTAGTGAGATCTTAGATGATAATATACAACCAATGACATAAATGTAGGCATGTCTCTCCACTTTTTTGTAATCAAGTTAAATTTTCCAGTATAACTGTGCCTCTAAGCATGCAAAGCTGAACATGCATGCATTGGCTCTTAAATGAAGACTGACTTGGAAGACCTTATATTCTTTTCTCATTTGGGCAGAGTGCTTACTTGCATGTGTGAAAGACCAAATAATCATCATTGGAGAACAAGAGATATTTATTGAGAAAGAGACAGAGAATAAAAATCTGGTGGCCAGCCCGTAATATGAAAAAAAAATTTCTTCATACAGTATATATGGTGGTGGGATGGGCTTCCATGTGTATATCTGAGCCTATTCTGCACCCAAAGCAGGAAAACTGAACTGGATTTGAGGAAAAAAATGTTCATAATGGACCAATTATACTCTGCGTTTCCAAGAACAGTTTCTGGAATGTATTTTGTTTGTCTTCACATCAGTGAGTTGTCAATTAGTTCAGAAATTCGGTTTTTCGGGGTGCCTGGGTGGCTCAGTGGGTTAAAGCCTCTGCCTTCAGCTCAGGTCATGGTTTCAGGGTCCTGGAATGGAGCCCCGCATCGCACTCTCTGCTCTGCAGAGAGCCTTCTTCCCCCTCTCTCTTTGCCTGCCTCTCTCCTACTTGTGATCTCTCTCCTCTGTCAAATAAATAAATAAAATCTTTAAAAAATGTTTTTTTTTTAAATTAGGTTTTCATTCAAAGGCGTGAGAAAAAGTTAACAGACTTTTGTGTTCAAAAATTGGAATTCCTTATGTAGCTATTATCTGATAAATACCAAATAATTAGCTGAGTTCATAGCATTTGTAGTGTAAATAGTCTTCAGTGAAGAATATTAGCTTTTCATTCTAGTTGTAATCATCGACAAATCAAGATTCCAGTCATACCCACAATTCTATAATGAAACATCTTGTTTAACAGGAAACTAATAAAACATCATTCTTGCTTTGCTACTGATTATGCTTTTACCATTAAACAAAATGAAACAAAACAAAGCGCGCTTTTAAAAGAGTCTTCACAATGACTTTTGTAGCTCGAATATTTTTAATTAAATAAAACACTATAAAAGACATCTAAACTGCTTTTTCATCATTATTCTCAGTCACATTATATATCTTTTCTTATGATACTTGAATATATTATTCTTTAAAAAATAGATTTTGTACGGTGGCTGGCCTTTCTTTTTCTTTCTTTCTTTGTTCTTTCTTTCCAATTAATTATTTTTCTATGACATGTTGTTGCAGTTGGTGGTTAAGCAATACCAAAATACTACTTAATTGATTAATTAAATTAGTGTTAAAGTCTGTACAAAGACTATATGAATATTTTATCATCATCATGAGTATTTTAAATCAGCACCTTTCTGCCTTAAAAATTTAAGCATGGCTTAATAATGTTTCAAACACCATCACTATAACCAGAACAACAGAACACAGTGCAATCACAATTACTTTTATTTATTATATATGCTTATACAAACTTGATTAATAACTGCTTGCTTCTACAGATGGTTTAGATTTATTATATAAAATAATGCAAGAAGTTTTTCAACAGTTTTCAAAAATCCATATATGTCGTTTTGTATTATTATTTTTTTAAAGATTTTTATTTATTTATTTGAGAGAGAGAGAGATCACAAGCAGGCAGAGAGGGAGGCAGAGAGAGAGGGGGAAGCAGGCTCCCCACCGAGCAGAGAGCCCAATGTGGGGCTCGATCCCAGGACCCTGAGACCATGACCTGAGCTGAAGGCAGAGGCTTTAACCCACTGAGCCACCCAGGCGCCCCTCGTTTTGTATTATTTATATAATCCATACTTCCAAGAATCTAAAAAAAAAAAAAATGAGAAATGGATAGTTTGGAAACTTCACTGGTAGGATTAAATGCCATCTGTAAATTACATGGTCTGTATAAAGGAGAAAATTGCAATGACTTCTATGTAAGCCTCACTTTCAGCAAAGAAATTAGTAAAATCTTGTATTTTTAGAGGTAACAGGTAAGTTTCTATTACATATTAAAATACATAAAAATTACTAAAATAAAGCATATTTATGTATAAAGCATAAATATGATTATGACCTAAATAATATTAATCACAAATAAGTTCATGTATCACATTTTGAAAAATGCTAAGTGAGTGTATTTCTCACAGCATATCACCTTGAAATAAGACTTGGGTTAATGATAATTAATTACATCACTTTTACCTTTCTAGATTTTAAATCAATTCAGAAATATAATATATACTCTTATCTGATTTCTCTTTCTATCTGGTCTACCTACATAACCACCTATCCATCCACACAAACAAAATCAGAGGATACTGCTTTCCCGTGTTCTTATGTTTCTGATAAAGGGACTTCCACTACATCTGAGTTATACTACTTTGCTGCACATTGAAATCAATTTGGGGAATTTAAAAATCTATCTTCTCTAAAAATTCTGATTTAACTAGCTGGGTGGTTTAAAAACCTCCCCACATGGGGTACCTGATTGGCTCAGTCAATGGAGTATGTGACTTGACCTTGGGTTGTGAGTTCAAGCCACCACATTGGGTGTAGAGATTACTTAAAAATAAAATCTTAAAAAAATAATAAAAAATAAAAAGTTCCCCATATGACTCTATTATGTCTCAATATTGAGGACCACTGGGCTAGAACAACCTGTCAAGTTCCTCAAGCTATTCTTTTTTACCATCTTCTCATAAAAGAGACCACCCCAAAGACAGTTTCCTTATGACCTCTTTCTGGATGATATTGTCCTTGTTTAAGGATATCAAATGATAAATAGTAAAGATAAAATGATAAAACCCATATAATAATACAACACCAGAATTGTGTTCAAAAGGAATCACTTATAGCTAAAGAGATGATTCATCTCTTGGGGTTATTTCCACTACCTTAAATAAAACTATTTTGAACAGAAATATAGACCATGGTCAGACACCAAAATAGCATGGGAGTGGGCCTCTTGCTAGGCAGAGACAGAAAAATAGAGTGAGAAGAAGAGAGAGAAAGAGATTGAGAGAGACGTAAAATAAATAAGAGATGGAGATGGTAAAGAAAAAGCTTCTGTACCAGGAAGTATATTTACAGTGCAATAAATATATAGTCTGTAATACAGGAACCTGTGGATTTTTCCTGGGGACTTTGGCACTGAAGTAGTAATTCAGGCTTTAAGAGAGCCATGAAATCCTAAATAACTTCAATTTTGTGCCCGTATTTTATGAGATCATCAAAACACTTCAAGTAAATTACAACTTCAAAATCAATTTCTCTCTTCAGCAGATCATCTATTATCCTATATGATTGAAGCTTGCATCTCTTAACTGGTGTATTATCCAAAGCAAAGTCAAACCCAAAGTTGTTATTTAATGCCAGCACTTCAGCACCTTGAAGAAATAGAAAATAAAAATGCTAATCCATATACATCACTTTGTGCTGTAGTGCTCAGTTTTTATATTTATGTGGAGAAAGTAATTGGAAATGAAAGAAAATGGTGTTTGAAGTAGGGGAAATGGCCGAGGTTCCAAATTTGGGGATGTTCTCTGCTACATACTTGCTACATTACGGGGACAAGCCAATTAACCTGTCTGAATCCTTTTCTTCTCAGCTACAAAATGGGAATAAGATAGTATATCTATGGATGTACTCAACTATGGGTAAATATGTTACTTTGCTAGTACATTCTATCATAGGGAATAGACTATCTCCAATACTCAGGCAGGAGAGCTAAATCCGGAACCTATACCATTTCCCCTACTTCCTCTACAGTAGAACTTATTAGCATAACACATTCATATGAAAGTGTTTGGCAAAATATAAGGTAGAATGCTATAAATTGTGAATATGTATATTAATTGCAGAAAGATTTAGAAGAATCAAGAAAAATGAAGGATCACAGTGAAGTAAGAATTTTCTGTGGTTAGAATTTAATAGTCATGGACCATCCAGTCAAGAGGGAATATAAAGTCTAGAATGACCATGACATGATACCTGGCAATGTTAACAGATGTTGCATACTTCAATTTTTATTTACCTAAATGCTGGAGAGTGCCCTGTGGACAGAAGGTTAATATTGAAAGTTTAAGGATAAATAATCTTAACTGTTTATAGATAGACTAGAATAAAAAGGCTATCAAGGAATCTATAGCATTGTTTTTGTTTGCTTGTTTGTTTTTTTGTTTTTTAGGGCCAGTGGGATGAAGAATAAGAATACAGTTCCAGCAATAAGAATGGCAGTAAATAATAGTTATGAGATGTTTTTAAAATATCAACATTTTGTTGCCACATTAAGACGAGAAATGTAGGACTGGAACTATTGTTTGGATATAGGATCCAGAAACTTAGAATAAGATGTCAAGATTATAAATGTTGATTTGTTTATTTAGGTTCAACATTTGTAGCAAAGAATGCAAGTTAAAGAAATGAGAAAACATTATTAATATTTATTAACATGAATATATTATAAATATATTATAGATATATTTGCTGACTCCACTTTTTTCCATTGTATATGATTTACTCCAGTAATATTGTTTAACAATGCATCCCTCAACTATTAAAAAAACCTTTAAATTACCAGTGTCCCTTACAAATTATCTATACTTGGTATTTGTTTTGACAATGTTACATTTAACTAAAACTTTTTCTTCTATGGAATTTCTCATGTTATAAAAAATTCCTTTTCCTACTCTTTTGAAAGTTTTATCTCTTCTTCTTCACATGCCAATTAAATATAGGAATTCTTCCTGTTTCTGTTATCATTCTTAAAAAATATTGATAAAGAGTTATACATGATATCATGAACATGGCATAAATTCAACTAAAATGTAGAATTGGGTAAACTCAGAGGACAATGTTTGAATTTTTGAATGCTTGTGAGAACGTGATCATAAAACTGGAATGAGTTGAGAGCAGTTTGTTCCAAAAGAGCATAAGGTACAACTGGGGAGAAAAAAGACCATTCATCTTACTTGCATTACAAATATCAGGGTGCAATGGAAAAAATAAAATAAATAACAAGTTCAAAAGTCTTGGACAAGCTAGTTCCACCTTCATAGATTATCTATGGAAGAATTTTTAAAAAGTTTTTTAAAGATTTATTTATTTATTTGAGACAGATGGGGGGTTGGGGAGAGCAGAGAAAGAGGGATAATTCTCCAGCAGACTCCCCACTGAATGGGGAGCCTGCCACAGCGCTCAGTCCCAGGACCCTGAGATCATGACCTGAGCCGAAATCAAGAACTGGACACTTAACCAGCCGAGCCACCCAGGCGCCCCTTATAAGGGATTTAATAGTAGATAGAGAATGAAATCATGAGGAAGAGAGATAATCCTGAACCCATCTACTGAAGGATTTCTTGGTTAAGTATCAGCTTATTACTATGTCACTCAGTGTAGATAACAGATCATGTAGCCATTCAAAATATCTGCCTCTTCATAATTTACATAATTTCTTATAAACCCACCTGAGAATGAGCAAATATTGATGGCCTCTTGACATGATACATGACGTGTATGCTAAACTTTGGAGCAATTACTTGTAGAAGCCTATGACTTAGGTTGTTTTCCCTACCTGACCCAGTTGGATTAGCACTGTTTAGAAGAGTGAAAGGAAAAGAGTCAGGAATTTCTTCTCAAATCTCTTATTTTTTTTCTTGAACTTCTCTCTTTAAGGATTCACTTCTCAAATGTCTTATACTGACAACGTAAATAGCTCTAAAATGTCTGCTTAGAGCCCTAAGCTCTTTCCTTAGGTCTAGCTTGGATGTTAACTGCCATCCTTTCCTTAAACTGTACATCCCACTGGTTAGTCAAAATTACATACCAATCAAAATGTTCCAATTTCCACAGCTTGATTTCCACCAATCTTTGCTTCCAGTTTTTATTTTAATTTCCACGTAACTTCCAGTTGCTGATTACAGTCTTAGTCAACCCAAACTTATTAATTTCTACATTCTGCCCAGAGCCAATGTATGCAGCTTCTTCTGCAGTACTCTTCCTGGAATACTTTTTTCCATTACTACAGCTACCATTCTTGTAAAGGGTATTATTCCCTTTGCAATGATACTTTAACAGCCTTCAAACTGGTCTTCCTGCCTCTCTTCTTTTTCCACTGAAGTCCATGACTAATCTTCTTAAAGAACAGGCCCAATTATATCACTTCCATGCTCAATTAACTTCTGTGACTCATTTTTGTATGCCAAATTAATTATAAATTTATTAACCTGGCACTTAAGCCCCTCCATAAATCCCCAATCTATTCTTCCAGCATTAGCACCCTGCCCCTATTCCCTAAATGAACCATATGCTTAAATCAAAATTAAGTTCTACTATTTCTCAAAAATTCTCATGCTGTCGTTTCCAGGTTTTTGCTCTTATTTGTTTCACTACTACTGTGCTTTCCCCACTAGTAAATGTAATAATTACAATTAATACTGGAACAATATTAATAAGAACCAAATCTTGATGGACCATGTACTGTATACCAGGGACTAAGGATTGTGCTATGTGTTTTATATTTTCTCATTAAAGCTTCACAGCATCACTGTGTTGACATGCTATTATTTTTGCCATATATACCGTATGATGGGAGGCTTAGAAAGATTATATTACTTGCTCAAGTTCATTACACCAATGGTGGAATTAGTAATACAATTTAGGAATGCTGAGTTCAGGACAACATCATTTTGCTCTCTTGGTATAAATACATAGAGAGGCTGGAATTCAACTTACCCTTTATTTCTAGTGTCACCTCTTCAGTGTATAAGTCTTATTTTGTTGTTTTTGTTTTTCCATGCTGTGAATTTACCCTTTTTTGAGTCACCAAACCCCTTACCCCAACAACGCATTTTTATTGTTCTTCTTATACAAAAAACACCTTACTATATATTGTTTTATAAAAATGTGCTTATTTTTTCAACACCGAAGATAAATAGCAGCAGGTTAAACGAAAGGACTGCTTCTGACTCTGTCTTCTCAGGCATATAACCAAGAGCATATAAAGAATGGATGCTCAATAAATAATTATTCAAATAAATTATTTCAAAGGGTTCTCCAGGGGCAGGACTATACTAAATACAAACTATTTTGTAAATAATTTTATAACCCAGATCCCCTGCTGATTTGTAATTTTAATATTTTTGTGGTTTATCAGGACAGATCCATGGTTGGTTAAGTGCATGGTTTCATATGTCCCCGAGCACTGTGGGGGAGACTCATGCAGAACACAAATTTGTACCAATTCTTTTCTCTTTGAAGACTGATATTTCTGAAGGAAAATAATGAGCTTTCCATGACATAACCATAGGAAAACACTCAACAAAACTAGAAGCAATAATTATGAATCTAAAGGGTGATTCAAAGCAGCAGGAAGCTAGATTGAACTGTAGTGATTTAATGCTGAGTACTCTTGCTCAAATATGCTGACTTAGAAATTGTTAAGGAATAAGATCTTGAAAATTTTTTATGGAATAAGTTATAATATCCAATAACTACTTTTAAAGAATTTCGTAGGAAGACCAAAGTAAAGATAACATAGATGTGCTGATGAACTGAATCTATAATCTGCATGGTGGCTTGATGGTTGGAAGCTGAGGGTAAGAAAGGAAATCCATTCCTAGTAAGCATCATTGAATATTCTAGGACATTTGCAACTTAAGTTATAGGACTAAGACCTAGAAGCAGCTAAGGATCTGGATTCCTGAATAACAAATTCAACACAGGGACCTTTCTAGAATATCATGAAATGTCCGACAGAACTCTCTGGACAAAGTCACATAAGTTATTTTTCCACAGAAGTCCTTCAAAATGTAGGTATTTCTATATGGCCACGAGTATCCCTTATAATGTAATGACTCCCTGAGAAGGAACACATGTAATCCCCCTTCATTTTCCTTCTTTACCATAAAACTAAATTAATAAATTAATGACTTGATGGAAAATCTATATTCTATTATAAAATAGGCTTTATGTTGGGTGATTTTGCTCAACTATAGACTAATATAAGTATTCTGGGAACATGTAAGGTAGGCTAAGCTAAGAAATGATATTTGGTAGGCATTTTTCATTTAGGATATTTTCAACTTATGATGATTTTATTGGGAAATAATCCCTTCATAAGTTGAGGAAGATCTGTATTGGATATAACATGTCTGGTTTGTCCCTAAACTTGTGACTGGGCACTTGAGATGTTCCCAAATTTTGAGTAGAATGCTATAGCATCAATAAACATAAACTGCCATAAACATCTGCTTACAAATATTTTATATTTGTATATTTTGTATATATTGTATATTTGTATATTTATATATGCTTTTATTTTTCTTGGCTGTGGAGTAGCTGGATCATATGGCAAATGCATGTCTAATTTTTAAAGAAAATCCTAAACTATTTTCCAAGTGGTTCAACATGGAAAACTGACATACTAATTTTTTTTCTTCCCTCAGTCATCTCTTTATTTGGATAAACCCATTCTCCAGTAGATTATTCTTCTGTTGTCCTAAGAACTGGATACAAAATCTCTGATTCACAACTTCTCCTACTTTTTTGTTTTATTTTGTTTTGTTTTGTTTTGTTTTTATAACTGTTGATCCACTGCCCTATTATTTTGTGAGCTTCTTAGGAGAAGTCTGACTCCAGTCTATTTTTTTTTTTTTAAAGATTTTATTTATTTATTTGAGAGAGAGAAAGTGAGAGGATGAGAGGAGTGAAGGTCAGAGAGAAGCAGACTCCCCGCGGAGCTGGGAGCCCGATGTGGGACTCGATGTGGGACTTGATCCCGAGACTCCAGGATCCTGACCTGGGCCGAAGGCAGCTGCTTAACCAACTGAGCCACCCAGGTGCCCCTGACTCCAGTCTATTTTTAACTCTTTGTAAATCATTTGGTATTTTTGATGAAAGGCCTTAAGAAAAAAAAAAAATCTAGATCTTAAAATCTAAAAGTTTCCTAGGATATGTCTCAGGGCTAGCCATTCCAGGCTCATTGTCTCAGATACCTGCTGAACCCTTTTAGTATGTATATTCAGATCATTTGTTAGAGGAATGTGTTCTTGGATTACTGTTTTTAAGTATTAGTTCTGTCCCATGATTTTGATGTCTGTGTCTGCTCATTGTAATACCTGTGTCAGTTCCGTTTGGTTTTCAGTTAGTTTATTCTTCTCCTCATTGTGGGTCAGATTTTCCTGCTTTATCACATGCCTAATAATTTTTTACTGGCTAACAGCTGTGAGCCAGTCTCAGTTTATTGATAACTGATAATTGTTGTTGGACTAGTCCTTGCGGTTCTTATTGTGATTTCAAAATACTCTCAGCAATAAATTATAGGAAATTTTGTAAAAAAAAAAGTGTTATTATATTTATTACAAGTCCTGTAACTTATACAGAATATGTGATACATGAGACCACACAGAGAGGTCGCAGGTAGAGGAGAGATTTGTGGGTGGAGGCCTAGGGTTTCCCAGGCACACTCTTTACTGGTGAATTTAAAACATTAGAGTGGGAATTAAAGTGCAGGAAGAGAAAAAACAATCAAATGGTAGTTAACTTGAAACCAAACAAGATCTCTAAAACAAAGTTGCCTAGGGAGAGAAAGAAATGTTCTGGCTCTTCATCTAGTCCTGTAGCTGGCACTGTGTTTACTCAAAATAGCCATTTTTGCAGAGAATGGAAGTCTCCCAGCCTCTTCAATCTCAATTTAAATTAGGCACTTGCACTAGAAAACTCAAACCTCAGGCCTCAACTCAGGCCTCAAACTACACCAGACATTAGAACTTTTACTTAGTTGGCTGCTGGATATTTTTGCAACTTATAAATAATCTTGAGCCTTGGTCTGGGAAACAGTGAAATCACTGGGAAACAGTTTGATCCTTTAAAATCTAAGACATTTTTAAAATTTTATCTTTGAATACTTCTTCCTAGAAAATTACCTAAGAAAATTATTAAATTCCTAAGAAAATACTTCTTAGATGTCAATTTACCTGTAGTTACCTGATAAATTATTTACAATGTTCACATGTAAGATTGTGTCTTCTTTATTATTCTAAATACTTTATATATATATAGGTTGCAAATTTACTCAAACTAATTTTATTCACATACCAGTTTCTCTTCTGCTTTCTATAGCTTTCAACAGTCAGAAAAAAGATGATGAATGGATCTTTAAGACTAAATTCTTAAGATATAGAAGATGAACTTGTTTTGTGAGTTCCATGACGTTTCAGCTACTGTCCTGGTTCTCTGGCCGGCCCAGCTTGAGGCAGTGTGGCACTATCTAAAGGCAGGATTCATTTAATCTTATGGTTAACACAAGACATCTAGAATACTCCAGCATAGTTTTTGGGCTTCATCCCATACCTTGGATTCACTTTAAAGTATATAGACTATTGAGTTCACTAGTTTCTTACATACAGTTTATTCAATAGTAGAATGTATCTTTATTATTTCTAGGCACTCCATATATCTATAGTTCACTACTGTTTTCACCAGTGAAAGCATTCATGTAGCTAATTTAAAATACCTATGTTGATGACCACAGATAAAGGAAGCTGAAGTATTTATGATAGCTACTTCTGAATTAAAAATTTTGATCAAATCATAACTAACCATCTCATGAGTATATCCCAATGAAGACAAATAAAAAACCACCTTATAAAAATTAACATCCCCTCCACACATAATATTACACTTTCTATACTGAAGCATATTATATCACAGGTCATATTTCACATATATTTTGCCTATTTTTCTACAATATCCTTAGATTTTTAGACAAATTTTATTATTTTTAAATTAATTTTACTAATATTTTCAAAGACCCAGATTTTCGATTTATATTTCATTCTTCTCTTTTGTATTTTGTTTTATGAAGTCATTTGTACTATGTCTCTTTCTTGACCTTCCTACATTAAGTGCTTAATTTCTTTATTTTTATTTTTCCTGAAAATTAAAAAAATATTTATTTTTTTTAGTTTTTGTATTATCCTCTAAGCACTACTTTGTCCATCTCACAAAATTTTAAATATAAAGTAATGCTATTCTGTTTTTCAAAAACAATTTTTACTTTGAAATTACAAAGCTGATACTTCAACAATTTTGCTTTTTATTATTTAAATGTATAAAATTGGTTCCTTTATCTCTCTTAAATTTGTCTTTTAAGATGCAAAATTAGTTTTAAGATTTGATCTTGTTTTTTTCAATTTTTCTCATTAATTGACATGAATGACATCTAGACATTTTTTTAGTCTCCTAAAAGCCCCCATGGGTAACCTCTCCTCGATACCAATAACAGTTTGCTTGCAATCTGTTCAAAGGTCCCTTTAGAGTTTAAGCTTCCAACCTGGTTGATATAAATTTATGTCACTAGTTGAACAATAAATTAAATTAATTGGGAAGGATGCCCTAGCTATTGGCAGTCTTCAAGGAATTCTTGTCTATATTTTTTTTTTCTTTTTTGAATTTGATGAAACTACTGATTCTGTACATGGCTTTTCCCTTAGGCTCTGCCAGCAGCTAGCTGAACTATCTCCTCTTCCCCTCCTGTTACTTGCTCCATTAGCGGCAGCCCTCACAACCTCAGTCTTCCTGCTTTCTATCTCCAGGATGCTGTTACTGTGACCAGAAGTTCCTCAGACAACACAGTTGATAACATTGTAAAGAAAGCATATGTGGTCTGCTGCTCATGTGAATCATGGCTGATGCTTGTCTCCACTCTTTGCCTACAAATCTAGCGGTGTCAGAGGGTTCCTGAAACCTGTCTCCCCTCACTGTCCAAGGATGCTAGTGTTTCTCAGGAAAGACAGTTGGTGAAAGCCCTTAGCATAGTGTATAATCTGAGCCATGTTTTACCACGACAGCTTTTTTTCATGAATTTTCTTAGAACTAGATGGTTACCTCCCTCAGTTTTCAGAACTGAACCAGCCATATCATTATATCCTGGGAATTCTTCATCTCAGAGCATGGAACATATATTGATGGAAGTTATGTATTTAAATCAAACCACAATTAATTTTGGAATTTTGTTAGTATTGGCAAACTGATCTTAAAGTATTACATAAATGGAGACTTCCCAGTATTACTTTTCTATTTTTGCAAGAAAAATTACTACAAACTGTCTTTGAAGATTTTGGTATGCTTAATTCCTATCCAGAGATTACTTTAAAGTTATTAATTTAATACTCTTATTGTTCCTTATTTTTACATTAAGATTCTTTACATATCTCAATGTTACATTTTAGGGGAAGGATTTAATTAGCCAATGAAAATATTTGTGGTCTCATTATTATTGGAATCTATTATTTTCTAACAATTTTAATTCTATATTTGTAATGCACTGAATATTCATATGTATTTATATTTATCAGAACTGGCTATGCTTTTTCTATTTTTTAATTTCTGCCTAAGCCTGTATCTTCATCAGATTGATTTAATTATAGTATTTTATAATATGTTTTCATTATCTAGAGGTTTCTATTTGTTGCGGAACCTGCACGGGATCCTGGCAGAAGAAGCAAGCGGCACTTGGAGACTTTGGAGGATTAGAGGTTTATTTAACACTGGTGGGCTCAGAGTCCCTTCTCCAGAGGTCTGAACCCTGAGCACAAGCAGGGAGGGTAATTTATACCCTCCTACTTCCACATACTTGGTATTTTGGCATGTGCGGGAAATGGGATAGGAAAGAAGAACCCAGAAGGGCTTTGAAACTCGGCCAGCTTAGAGTACAGTTTTTTTCCTTATCATACTCATTATACTTTTATTGTTTATTGTCATTCTTAATATCTCTTCCAGATGAATTTTATTGCCATATATCACATTCCAAAAATTCCTTTGATATGTTTTTTAAAGATTTTATTTATTTATTTGACAGAGAGAGAGAAATCACAAGTAGGCAGAGAGGCAGGCAGAGAGACAGGGGGAAGCAGGCTCCCTGCTGAGCAGAGAGCCCAATGTGGGGCTTGATCCCAGGACCCTGCGGTCATGACCTGAGCCGAAGGCAGAGGCTTTAACCCACTGAGCCACTCAGGTGCCCCTGAAGTCACTTTTACTTGATTGACTTATTTAGGATATAATGTGATTTTTTTTTTTTTTTAGGAAATAATGTGATTTTTAAACGAGTTGGTTAAGAATGGTTATTTTTGATCACTATTGTTTAATAGTGTTTTGAATTTAGTACCTTAAAAGAGAAAATGATGAGGGGTTATATATATTTTTCCTTCTTTTTCCAAATATTATCACTTTTTGTAGATGACAAAATTCTATACCTAGAAAATTCCAGAAGACAGTTAAGAAACTATTCAAAACAATAAATTAGCCTAGAATGACCAGATAATACATAATATCATATCAGTAATATCAGTATCAGTATTATCAATACATAATATCAGTATCAGACTTAAATATAAACTCTCTTGTTAAAATAATAATGAGGGGAAGTTTTATAGGAAATGATCACTCTAGGTTTCTTAGAGTCCATCCTCCAATTTTCTAATACAACCTAATTTTTTTGAAAGGTAATCATCTCTACTCAAATTCTAGGAGATTAACAATAATGAAACCAGTCGAACTCCTCTGGACAACTGGAGGTGAAGGCTGTCTGCTGCACACCTTCTAGAAAAGAATGTTTGTCTCCAAAGAAAGAAAAGTAGGTGTGCCTAGGTAGATGCTGCTTACACAGTTAGATTTCTCAAAGCAAAAGTACCCTGAGCTTAAAACCTTAATTTTTGGCAACTTTCTGTAAGCAAACATGCTCAACTATTGCTCCAGAGGGAGATAGCTACATTTTCTTGAACAGCATACCAACCTGCCTTCTAGGAGATAAGATCTTTATTTTCCATGTTTTTTGTTATGCAAATAACCTTAAAAGGCTAGTGAAGAACTACAGGCTGCCCCTATCTTGTTTGCAGAATAAGCAAAAATAGCTACCCATGGAAAATTGTCTCCTAACATTTTATGAAATAAATTGTAGAAATCTAGCTAAAATATAAATACCATATAAAAAAGGGAGCTGAGGAATTGATCCGGAGCCTGTCCAGAATAGCCATATTCCTCAAAAGACAGATTTGTATTTTAGAAGATACTTGCTAAATTTTATTTTCAGAGGATTATTTAATTTTCTGAAAGCATAAATTATTTGTGCATCCTTCTGACCTTTTGTGTACGCCATGATCATAATTTGCATATGGCATCCACCATATCTGGCCAATTTATTAAAAAGTCTCCTCATTCAATGGCTCTGTTTACTTAAGAGTTTGAATGCGGTATGCCATGATTTCAGGGAACTCCTAGCAACTGCTACTCATTTTCAGGATTGTCGCACTTGCATTCACATGGGTGTGTCACTTAAAATTGTTTACAACTTTATGGATATAGACATAGTAGCTAATGGAAAGTGATGAGCTTTTGCATTTTTATGAGCACTAATAGGTTTGAACATGGACATAAATATCTTACTTCTACAAACAGCAACCCCAAGAAAAAAAGAAGAAAAATTACTTATCCTAATTTGGTAGCTCTGTACCCTGTAAATATGTTCTTAAAATCTTAAGGGCACTTATGGATTTGTTATTTCAATTACATTTTTAATGATACATACTATCTGAATTGTTAAGGCTTTCCTGCTACATAAAACTAAATCAATTCACATAGGAATGTTGAGAACATAGATTTATTAATATTGGGATATACAATATGTAGGAACACACCACAGAAGAGAGATGTTTTCACTATCCAACAGCAGAAAATTCATATATTACGTAGGATATAATAATATATAATAGGAAAAGGCAATCATTCTGTTGAATGGCTTTGGTGCCACCATAAAACATAGCAGCTTTGCATTTTCTTTCCCTCAAGTATGGTTTGGAGTCATGTCTGAATCATGAAAGAAATAGCTAATCATTTATAAAATAAATGAAGTCCAACAGAAACACAAATGACTAATATTGCAAGTTGAAGTCATTCTTAATATAATGCATTATAATAAATTATGAATGATACACTTTAGAATTTGTAAATCCCCACAGAAATTAGGGAGTGTCAGCAATACACTGACAATACATTCAATACACTCTTTTTTTCTTTTTAATCTATTTTATGTATCCTTGGAACAGGATTCATATAAGGAACATAGTGCGGTAGCAGAGTGTGAAGAACTTTTGTGAAAATTATCTTCAATCCAATATCAAATATCATATCAGAAAGTTTAAAATATTGTGTGAAAATAACAAAATTTAGGGTTGAGGAGAAATGTCTGCCTTAGCACAATAGTTCTCAAACCTGACTGCCTAATAAATACCCTGGAGAATTCTAAAAAATGGCTGTTTTTCAAGAATCCTGCTGGACCAATTAATTCTCAGTATCTGGGGTAGAAAAGGAAGGCCAGTGGCCAGGTTTGAGGATTGTTGATAAACTCTTCTAGGTGTTTATATAGTTCAGAAAGGATTAAGAATCAACCAATCAGGCTCTCTTGATTCTTAACACCAAGGTGTTTTATCGCTAAACTAATTACATATATCTAATACTTATTTAAAGCAGTCTAGTAATGATATTTGCATTACTGAATGGACTTAGATCATTCTACACCATTCTGTGGATGGAATGTTTTTCCTCAAATATTTTAAAGTACCCATGTTTTAAAGTTTCTTCTTTGTGTCTTAAATTACTTTGATTTCATTGAGACCAGTTTTATGAACTCATGCAGGTACATTTAATCCTAATCTTTCTTTTCTTATGCTATGTATCCACATATGCCTGGGTAACCTTGCCCATTGATATTTAAGAATAAAAGATTAACAATTATTTATCTGGTATAATTTTCCTCAGCTGTTTATAGATAGGAATGTTTATCCTATGGGGAATTCTTCCAGAATTAGAGAAGTTGCCTGAGAATTCCATTTATATGGCTTGGGTTTACGAAGCGGCTGGCTCTGTGTGGGTTGGGGGAAAACTGACAGTTTCCAAATATTCCAGCCAAGATCAAGGGTTGTGAGAACCTAAAGGTAAATACCAACTGCAGAACCAAGAGCTTTCCTGAGAGTGGAAATTAGTCATATCAGAAAACAGACTGAAATCCCTAAATGAAGCTCTGTTTTTATTTTTATGTTTTCCAGATTTACTGAAATAAAACGGACATGTAACATTGTCTAAGTTTAAGGTGAACTACATGATGACTTGATACCCATACATATTACTAAATGATTACCACAGTAATGTTAGTTAACACATTAATCACATCACATAAACCCATTTTTTTGTGAGGCGAGAATATACAAGACCTATTCTCTTAACAAATTTCATGTATACAATACACTATTATTAACTATATCAACATGTTGTACATTATAGCCTCAGAATTCATTCATCTTATAACTGGAAGTTTGTACACTTGACCAACATCTTTTAATTTCCCCATCCCTGTACCTGGGCACCCTTCAGTCTACTCTCTGTTTCTATGAGTTCAGCTTTTTTAGGTTCCACGTGTGAGATCATGCAGTATTTATCCCTTTATGTTAGACTGATTTCACTTAGCAGAATCGTCTCAAAATCTATTCATGTTGTCTCAAATGGCAGGATTTAACTGAATAATATTCCACTGGAGATATATTGATATAGATATATAGATATATAAGATTTTCTTTATCCATTCATCTGTTGATGGGCATTTTAATTGTTTCCATGTCTGGTTACTGTGAATAATGCTGCAATGAACATGAGGGTGCAGATACCTCTTCAAAATATGATTTCAGGGGCACCTGGGTGGCTCAGTCATTAAGCGTCTGCCTTCAGCTCAGGTCATGATCCGGAGGTCCTGGGATCAAGTCCCACATCAAGCTCCCTCTTGGTGGGAAGCCTGCTTCTCCCTCTCCCACTCCCCCTGCTTATGTTCCCTCTCTTACTGTGTCTCTCTCTCTGAAATAAATAAATAAAATCTTAAAAAAATATATGATTTCATTTCCTTTGGATATATGCCCAAAAGTGGGATTCCTGGATCATACAGCAGTTCTATTTTTAATCTTTTGAGGGTCCTACATATGTTTTCCATAGTGGCTATACCAATTATATTCCCATCCACAATACACAGATTTTCTTCTCCCCATCATTGCTAAAACTCACTCTCTCTTGGCTGTTTGATAATAGTCATTTGTACAGGTGATATCTCTTTGGGGTTTTGATTTCTATTTCCTTGATGATTACTGATGTTGAGCACCCTATGGCCCCACTCCTCATCAGTTCTCTCCTGGACAGTTACAGAATCTTCTGAACTGGATTTAATGCTCCCATTTTTGGGCTGCTATGACCCATGGTTTATATGGAAGAGAGATATTTTCTAAAATTAAATAAATTGTTTTTTTTTTTTT
>CM053610.1:78714001-78768535 GCA_028646535.1 Procyon lotor | reverse complement strand
TAAATGTGACATATATTATATATATACACACAAAACACATGCAATATATGTATATATGTTCATATATGCACTTATAGGGTATATATATAATGTGATATTTAAATGTGTAAATATGTATGTTTTATAAAGGATGCATATTTATATGTATCCTTTAGATAAAGAAGTAATTGGTTTTGTAGCTGAAAAGCCTAGAGGGAGAATTGGATTCAGTCACATTAATTTCAACATTCACATCCTCAGAACTTCAGATCTCTTTCTGTTTTCTGTGATGCTTTTGGCAGTTTTCCTCCTCTGTGAGTCACTTTCACCATTAAGACTGCTCATCTGATGAGTAAAAGTATATGCAGCAGTTCCTGAACTCCCAGCCAAACACCATTCCAAATATTCCAATATTCCATTAGTTCTCAAGGAGCTAGACAAAGCATCTTTCCTCAGTGCCCTAGTGAAATGTTCTGAATGCCACATGGCCTAAATTGGATCTTATAATCATTCAGAACTGAATTCTATGGCTAGAAGAGTGGAGGTTCTTCATGGAACTAGAGAGGGAAGTGGGGATACCATTACACAAAAGGAAAGCTATATGCTCTAGTGAGAATTCTAGGGGGTGAGTCTTGGGTTAAGAGCCATTGTGTATCAACTTTAGAAGGACTATCTGGAATTCTTAATAGTACTATGCATTCCTTCCACAGTATTTTTTCTTTCTTTTTTTCCATATAGAGGCCCACTCAGTACGTGTGGCTCCATTTTGTCTCTTTTTTCCTTATGTGTTTGAAGGCTTTCCTGTTGCCTCTATGTTAACTTCTCCTTTGTCAACTCTTCAGATTCTAACAAATCTATTGGTCTTTTGATTGTTATTGATATTGTTCATAGGGTATTTAGATGCTGTGTCATAACAAAAAAGCAAAAATGACAAAGCAGCACATAATTTTTACCTGAAAATACCTGTTCTACAAAGATATTCAGTGTTGTATTTATATGTTATTTTTGTATTTTGGACAAACAAAAGCAAATGCATATACTTTGATGAAATCTGTTCAACTGTGAAATTATAAGGGTTAAGCTAAAGGATACAGATTGCTTGTATCACTTAATTACATGTTCAATTGTCCCCATGTGTAAGACTAAGAAATAGTGATGCTAATATTCTCAGAGAACTGAACCAAAGTGATGTTGGAGACGTCCCTGGTGAAGGAGTCAGACCAATTTCAGATTCCCAGGGTATGCTATACTTTCCTCTAGAGACATGGCACAAATTTGAGGATAGTTTCAGAGAATGTGACCAAAGTAGGAAACAAATGTAAACCCATTTTTTCCCCCTCCCTTACATATTGTTGTCAGATTGCAGAAAAGCACAAGAGGAAGACTCTGTATTTGAGGGATTGAAAGGTTATTTAGAGAAATGAATGCATAACAAAAATAACCACAATGAATCTATCTCAGACTGCCCAATGGCAAGAATCAGGATTTTATCCAAGAAACTTAGAGTATTTTTTCATAATTAGTCTATACTACCTATGTCTAATGTGAAAAGCATTAATATAGCTTGTTGTGCAAAGAAGATACAAAAGCTAAAGGTGCATATCTTTGTACTGCCAATTTTGCTGTATTGAGAATAAGAATTAAAATGCCACTGAAGATTTTAGAGATTTTAAGTCTTAGATCAGTGTTTATGAAGTTCAGATAGTAGATATAAACCTTCTACATACCAGAAACAATATTGCCAATGTGGTCAGGTCACCAGGAAACTTTCTAAAGAAGCAAGTGCAAGAGGCCAGTGCATGTAGTCAGATGTTCTGAGTTCAAATAACAGAACTTTTTGAAACAATTTGCATGAAACTTTCTTTGTTGACACCTGATGCTGTCAACAAAGACCAAGTTCTCATCTTCTTTCTCTGCCACCTGAGTGTGTTTGATTTGTCTTGCCTTCAGATAAGGTTAATGGGTGGGGTGTAACACACCCCACACTGATGTTGCCATGGCAGATAAATTCATTCTGCATTAAAAGTTTCTTTTTTCCAAATGACAGAACTCTTGAAGTTTAGTTAGAGCAAAGCCTCACTAGGTGGGATTAACGGTACAATGAGCCACATTACCAAAACCTTATGAAAATATTCCCATTGTGTCTGCACATTCATATCAGCAAATGTAAAGCTAGACAGTATTTCAATGAAATTCATGTTCCGAATCCCCTATTTCTTCATGTACCTGGCAGGGTTTTCTACAAGGTTAAATTTTGTTCCCATGACTTATTCATTCCATAACTGGAAGCCTGTATTTCTCACTTATCTTCACCCATTTTGTCCATCTTCCTTCCCCTCTCTGGCAGCCATGAATTTATACTTTGTGTTTACAAGCCTGATTCTGCTTTTTGTTTATTCAATTTTTTTAGATTACACATATGAGTGAAATCTTCTGGTATTTGTCTTTCTCAGTCTGATTTACTTCACTTAGCATAAAACTCTCTAGGTCTGTCCATGGTTGGTGCAAATGGCACAATCTTACCCTTTTTTATGGCTATGTACACACACACACACGAGACATATATGTATATATGTATATGTATATGTGTATACATATAAGAGATATATATCCCAGTAGTAGAATTATTGGATCATATGGTGTTTCTATTTTAAATTTTTGAGGAACTCCCATGCTGTTTTCCACAGTTGCTGTACCAATTTACATTCCTACCAACAGTGTGTGAGTGTTCCTTTTTTTCTACATCCTTGCAAGCATTTGTTATTTCTTATCTTTTTTATTTTGGCCATTCTGATGGGTGTAAGGTCATATCTCATTGTGGTTTTGATTTGCATTTTCCTGATGATTAGTGATATTGAATTTTTTTCATGTGACTGTTGGCCATCTGTATGTCTGGGAGTAATTTTTAAATGTCAAATTTGTGGAGGGAATTTAGTTTAATTCAAATACTGATAGAGATTTTTACTGATTTTATACTTCTTGATGATCTCAAGAAATTTGAAAGACTAAGCTAAGGGTGGGGAAAACATACTCTTCTGACATTTTTATTTTTTGCATGATAACATATTAGCTTTTACATTTTTATGCATATGAACTTTAATGTATTAAAATATTTTGCATCAATATGAACATTTTGATCTGCTGCTTTCTCTTAAAGTATATAGAGAAAAGTGAACTGTCATGGATCATAGCACTGTAAGATATATAATTATTGCTATTAATACAATTCACTAAATTGAAAAAATAACAAATTACTTTTAATGAATCCTCCAGCCATAAATTTATTTCAATCTACAAACTCATTTGTATCTTTATGGTATATATAAATTAAATTAGCATTCTCTGATGTTCTTAGAAGTGCTCTTTCTTTGTAAGGTAATAAACATAGCATATACATCAAAACAATTTCCTTAAAGTCAAGTTTTCTAGCACTTGCAGGAAATTATTAATATACTGGCAAAAGTTCTGCTTTTTAAAATTATTATTCTTTTCTGTTCAAGTGGGTAAATTCAGCTATCTCTATATGAGATGAAGTGGAACAAGGAAAAATACATATCTAAAGAATTAATGTGTTACATATAAAACAACACATAATTATTTTTATCCAAATATTGTAGATATCAATACAGTAATGTAGATATGATGTTAAAGATTGTAAACTGTGGAGTCAAACTACTTAGATGGGAATTCTGGTTCAGGCACTTTCTAGATATGAGCAAGTAACTTAAAACTTTCATGCCTTAGTGTTTTTTAAAAGTATATTAATAAAAGTGCAAATAATAATAATAGTATCTTCCAGGCTAAGTGATTATGGCAATTGAATATATTAATATAGATTAAATACTCATTAAAGTCATATCATTTAAATTATTAGGTAAGAGACTTATTTTCTTATCTTGAACCTATAAATATAAATAAAATAAATATTTGGTCTCTGCCTCCAATTCCTAGGACGACTTCTAAAACCCTCGTAACTTCCTGAGTAATAGGGGTTCTAGGAGCATCTTTTGGTCTGATATTTGGTCATTGACCCCAGTTCTTGATATAGTTCCTAAATTCTTTGGAATTTCTTGGGCGATGGGATAGGAATATCTTTTGTTCTAACAAACCATTTCCATGGGTGCTCCTGGATAGCTTCAGAAAGGAGGTGGTCACCAGAAAAACCGAACTGTAATTAGAAGCTTAGAACTTTTAGCCCAATCACCATCCTCTAGGAAGGGGAGATGGGCCAGAAATTGAATTAATAATTGTTCATGTACATGTGATGAAGTCTCCATAGAAATCCTTCAACCATAGGGCTCCAGAGCTCCTTGATTGGTGCACATGGGCGGGTAGTGCACCCCAGTTTTACAGAGACTCTTCCTGACCTTTACATGTGTATCTCTTCATCTGCTGATTCATCTGTATCTTTTATCATATCTTTATGATAAACTGGTAAACATAAGTAAATCTTTCCCAGAGTTCTGTGAGTTACAGCAAATTGTGAGAACTTCCAACTTATACCTGGTTGGGCAGAAATACGGGTGACAACCTGGAAATTGTGATTCGTGTAAACAGTGGGAGATGGCCTTGCAGGACCTGTGGGGTCTGAGACAAGTAGGTAGTCCAGGTAGTTAGTGTCATAATTGAATTACAGGATACTCTAATGTCTGGAGAGTAGGAAGATTAGTTGGTGTAGGAAAAAAAAAGATTTTCTTTTAACATATACATGCAAAGTGGGTCCTTCCACAAAATGATAGCAATTATCATGTTTTGTTGGTCATTTTATTAGTAATTTTTACATTTTTTCCTTTAAAATTCATTCTCACTTTTATACTTCCTAGTGCTTACTTATTTTTCAACCTCTGTTTTCTCTTTATGTATATCTTACTCTTCTTGTAGACTCTTCTGCAGCCGCTTTTGGTTTTGAGACTGTGCCAACTTTATTCTGCTTATAAATATACAAACTCAAAAAGGCATTTGTTCTGAGAAGGAAAATAAGAGATGAGATAGAACAACAAATGTGTATAATTTATTCGTGGCTGTAAATTTGAAGGACTAATTCTATATGGAGAAGAACATACATAAGTAATCAAATCACTATTTTAAAATGTTGAGAACTGTGTATGTAACACTGATAGTCCAATCAGATGGTTTCATGATTTGTAATGGTGTGTAACTTTAATGATATCCAATCAGAGATTAAGATGTACATGATTACCTTTAACATTTTGTTTCAAAATATATGAGATATCTGTATGTCTGTTTGTTTATTACCTTGAAATGGCTACCAAAACTTTATTCTTTTCTAATTCTCACATTATTTTTGATGAGTATTTACTGTCAAGAATTATGCAAAGGGTCTGACATTTTACCTTATGGGCAAACTAAATTTAGCTTGCCACAGTTTCATAGATACTAGCAGAAGACGTGAGACTCCTGGGTGAAAGACAAAATACTTTATTACTCATGACACAGAGGGAGCATGAGCTTAATGATTTTATATCCATTCCCCATGTCCTCCAAATCTTATCAGAGTATGTGGGAAAGTCCATATTACGTGGTGCATAGTCAGGGACTTGTGTCACAGTTGAGGAAACTTAAGTTCTTTTATTTTATATTTTAAAGATTTTACATCTTTTTTTTTTTTTTTTTGAGAGAGAGAGAGTGAGTGCACAGGCAGGGGTAGGGAACAAGGGAGAGGGACAAGCATACTCCCTGCTGAGCAGGGAGCCTGATGTGGGAGTTCAATCCAAAGACCCTGGAATCATGACCTGAGCCTAGGGCAGAGGCTTAACTGACTGAACCACCCAAGTGCCCCCTTTAAGCCTTTAAAGAGATCTGCCAGCTAACATATCTAACTGTTGCCCCAGGAAAGGGGCACATTATCGTTAATATCACAGGCAGCAACAACAACACAACTTCCTTCTTCCTCAAAGGAGCACGCTATGTCTATCTTCCAAAGCTATTTACTATAAAAAAATTCTTGAAAGTGTAGTCAGGACAAAAGCTGTCAGTACCTTTGTTCAAGGGATATGTAGAAATGTGAGAAACCCATAGAAAATTATGCCCTAATTTTTAAGGTTTCTTATAACTATTATTATATCAAGTGTTACTGATTGATGGAGATAAGACCAAAGATAAACAGATGTTGCTGAGAATGCTTGCTAAATATGGAAAATAATCAATAGGACAATTATTTCATGTAATAGATTTATAAAGAGACCTAAATAAGAACAGCAAAAATTTTAAAATTTTCAAGAAATAAATAAGAAGGTCTTATTTCTCTAGGTAGAGATGAATTTTAAAAACAATATACTAATCAGTTATCTGAGTGGTAAGTTTAACTAAACATAAAAAATAGCATGTATGTATGAAAAAAAATCTTTAAAAAAATCTCAGTTACATACTGAGAAAATATTTGTAAAACATTATATTTATAAAAATACGTGGAGAGATTTATAAATTGGTAAAAAAGTGAAAAACAAGCCAATAGAAAATTTGCAGAAAAATTGAACTAGCATGTCAAAGAAAAATAAACACAAGTGACTATTTTAAAAGTCGAAAGATACTGATACTCTATAGTTATAAGGAAATGTACACTAAAACCAAATTGCACCATTATTTTAATGTATTTTAGATATAGTTGGTATATCAAAATGAAAAAATGAAAATAAATATGCTTTCAAGGATATGTAGCCATGGGTCTTATATATATGCTTGTGGAATAAAAATTTTTATTGCCATACTTATAAACAGTTTGCATTAGGCAAATAAAATTGAAGTCAAACATAGAAAGCAATGCAGAAATCCCACTTCTAGATATACACTCCAATTACTCAAAAGGAAAGATGCTCATGACAGCATTTTTTAATGATAGCAAAACCAGTGTGTAATACAAATATATGTTACCAGGAGAGTGAACAAGCAAAGTGTGATATATTTAAAAAAATCTATAATAGTAAAAATGAGTGAAGAGCTCCATTCATCAACATAAACTCATGTGTTAACATAATATTAAGCAGATCTATAGTTACAGAATACATACTGTGTTTCTATTTATATGAATTTCCAATCTTACAAGGCTAAGCAATATACTGCTCAGAAATACAAATGTACAATGATATTTTTAAAATCAAACAAAATAAAGAACCAAATATGTAATGTAACTGTAAAAGCATCATAGATAAAAGTAACAAGTTGAATTATGAAATGTGCTAACAATGAAAACCTAGATGAAATTTATACATTTCTAGACATATATCTATTAACAAAATTAAGACAAGAAGAAATAGGAATACTTAATAAATCAAACAAATAATTATTAAACAATTTGAAATAATGGACAGCTTTTTGTAGCTACTCAATAGATATTAAATATTTTTTCTTGAGATAAATAATTTCTAATTAAGATAGTTTTAAGACATCCAATGTACAATGACAAAAGAGGACACTTGTTATGTTCACAAGTATTAGGAAACAAGCCTTTACTATGTTAAATAACAGTGGCGAGAGTGGGGGTCTTATTCCTGACCATAGAGGAAAATCAGGTGCAGCCACTCTGGAAGACAGTATAGAGGTTCCTCAGAAAGTTAAAAATAGAATTACCCTAAGATCCAGCAATTGCCCTACTAGGTATTTACCCAAAGAATACAAAATGCTAATATAAAAGGGTAACTGCACCCTGATGTTTATAGCAGCATTATCTATAATAGCCAAATTATGGAAACAGCCCATGTGTCCATCTACTGATGAATGGATAGAGAAGATGTGGGGTGTGTGTGTGTGTGTGTATAACACACAGTGAAGTATTAGCCAAAAAAAGAACAAATTCATACCATTTGCAAGGATGTGGATGGAGCTAGACAGTATTATGCTAAGCGAAATAAGTCAGTCAGAGAAAGACAAATAACGTATTATTTCACTCATATGTGGAATTTAAGAAATAAAACAGATGACATGGGGGAAAAGAGAGAGAGGGGCAAACCATAAAACAGACTCTTGACTCTAGAGAATACACTGAGGGTTGCTGGAGGGAAAGTGGGTAGGGGGATGGGTTAAATGGATGATGGGTGTTAGAGTACACTTGTGATGAGCACAGGGTGTTGTATGGCACTGTTAAATTACTATATTGTACACCTGAAACTAATATTACATTTTATCTTAACCGGAGTTAAACCAAAAACTTAAAAAATTAAAAAGTTAAAAATAAATGTGTCTTTAAAATTCTGAAAAACAAACAACAAAAATATCATTTCTTTTTTTTCTTTTCTTTTTTTTTTTTTTTTGGTAGAGTGCAGTTATTTCACAAAATTTCTGGAACAGTGGTTGATTAATGTATCAATACCATCAATGTGTCCTCCAAAATTTCTTTTTTACAAATCAGTACACTAAGGAAATAATTTATCTAAAAATTGAAGTCTGTAATCTCTGATGTCTATTGTATTCCTTTGTGCAGCACCAAAATCTACAAACATACCAAAGAGTTGTAAATAAATGTTGTTATAGCCTTAAAAAAGAACAGTTTCATCCTTACTTTTTAAATTTCTAAGAGAAATTTTAAATTTGAGTATAACTACCACAGGATGTTACATTAGTTTCAGGTGTAGGACATAGAGATTCAACAAATAAATACATTATCCTGTGCTCAGCACAGGTGTAGCTACCATCTGTCAGCATACAATGCTGTTACAGTATCACTGACTATATTCCCTATGCTGTACCTTTCATCACCATGACTTATTCATTGCATGAACAAGTTCACATCCTATAAAAAATGTAAAAACATACAGAGTTGGATATAAATAGTTTGGCACTCAAAAATTCAGAAATATGTTGGCTGATGTACACAACTAGTGTGTCTAAAAAAGTTTTTACTCTTTTATCAGGTCTTAGTCAATAAAATCATTTTAACATTAGAAAAAATGTATTTTAGATAGCAGTGAAACTATGAGAATAAAAATGTTATCAACATATAATTAGGAAACTATGATAAAATATAAGTTAATTTTTGAAGTGTGAAATGTATAGAATTACTTTCAATGAATGTACATATAGATATTTAGAATATAAGATATAATCTAGAAAACACTCTTACCTATCAATAAATAAAGGCCTGTAATCTAGAAGAAAGCATGTAAAAATGCAATTCGCAGGAGAAAGAACTCCTTAGTTACTAACATGTTCTTAACATACTTGTAATTGATGATATGCAGAACAAAGATAGAGTGAGATACAATTTTAAACCAATCAAATTGGAGGGAAATTAGACAACTGACTATTAATAAATTGAACAAGTCTGTGGAGATATGAATATAGGCTTTTATAGTAGTCATGGAAATTTAAATTAATTAAGCCCTTTGAAAAGGTAATTTAACAGTAGCTGTTGAAATAAACATAATGTCCAGATTCAGTATTGCAGTTGATTGGCATCTATAATTCCATATGTGTACAATTAGATGCTGCAACCATGTTCATGTAAGTCCTGCCTCCAGTAGTCAGAAATAATAAGAAATAAGTTAAATATTCATCTGTAGAGGAATGGTTCCATGAAACTGGCATTTTTGTATTAAGATGTTCAAAAGCAGCTATTAGAAAGTATAATTTTCACACCTGTATTCACTAACTTGGAGAACTCTCCCAAATACATTGTTCAAGGAGTATCATATGATATAGATTATAATTTACCACAGAAGTTTATAGAACATCTCTACTCTCAGTACTTTCTTATGTTTGTATTCACATATACATATATGAACATTTATATATTCACATTCGCAAATGTTGACATACATGCGTGCACACACATTTACAAACTTTATAAAACACGCAAATCTGTGACTTACTTTGGAAACAATTTTATAACTTTAGAAACTCTCATATGATTGCAGTAGCCAAAAATAAATAAAAATGTGCCCTCCATTTTTCTTTAAACTGACAGTTGCCTATGGCATATTAAAAACCACTATTAGAAAAGTAATTTCTCATGTGACTATGTACTTCTTTCCTTACCCCTAGAGTTTTGCTTACCAAGGTTCATTATTTCTCAACCTGTTTCCTAACCTGCTCATACAAAATCATTTTGGTTGTTTAACTTCATTATGTTTTACTTTTTGTCGGATTTATCTAATTTAATTACATTTTACAGAAATCTATGTGTACAAAAGAAAACATTTTTGTAAAAACTGAATTTAAATTAAAAAAAGCCCAAAAATGTCTTATAGTAAAGTTCATAAAACTTAAGATTTTGACCCAAATTGCTTTGCAATTATTTAAAGATTTTTCATCCACTTTAAAGACATCAAAACTGGAAACCATTTAAAATGCATTATAGATAATATTTTGGAAAAAAAAGACATAAGATTCCAATTGGGTAGTACGAATATGCATGTATATAAAATATGAATAATTTATTATTTAAATTAAATTTATATAAAACGATTGAGATATGTATGTCTCTTATAATTCTAAGAGCTAATTAAATATTTCACTTCACTGACCAACCAACAGTGCACAGAACTAGAGGTCTTCAAATATATACTTTAATGCATAGAATATTATCTACAGGTAAGTATCTTGAATAACAACAATGGACAAATTGGGGAGAAGGGTTGGAGTCAAGGTGACTGAAAGTGATGGTCAAAGTGTATTTTAGCAGTATCTGAATAGTTTGCTGCATCATAAAGATTTCTTTTTCCATCTATTGTTATGAAATTAAAATTGATTTTGAAAAGGGGATTAAGCACAAATGATGCATAGATTAACAAAAATACGTACCACTTTTTCAGTTGCAAACCACTCTTCTAACTAACGTTACAAGAAATCACATATCATTCATAGTGTTTACCTAGAAGAATTATATTGTATTGAAAATAATTAGTTAAAATTAGAATCACATTTTAATATGTAAATAAGTAGTGCTATTATCTCCTTTCTTCATGAACTATTCCTGGGCAATATGTAAATATGTCAGTCAAGTTTCTCTCATATTGCCTTAAGTTGAAATGCTATTTTTCTCATATAGTTTGAATTTCCTTATCTACTAAAAATATGACAAAGGAAAACCACTTTCCTTTAATTTTATATACATATTACCAAATGTTTTAATAACAGTGATAAATATGATTATATACTCAATGCACTCTTACTGTTTCTCTTCTCATTATCTCTCCTACAAATGCTCTGTTTCCTCACCACATAGAGCTATCATGTCCCAAGAATACACAATCTTTTCCAAATAAATAAATCCATTATGATGTGATATGGAAAGTTATCTTGTTTGGAAAAAGGCTGAACTGATAAGCACAAGACCCAATTTCATGTACAAATGTGCTTATATCATTTTTGTAATAATAAGATAAACTCTTGGGCCTTATTTTTCCTTCTCAAATATGTAAGGTTATTATAAATAACACTAAATTAAGTGCAACCTTTAAAATATAACTTTTCCAAGATAACAATAGAAAAATATAGCATAGGATCATTAGCTCACAGACTTTTTGATATCAACATTTGTGGAATTAAAAAAAATTGTTAAGTTTTTAATTTTGATTCTAGTTAACATACAGTGTTATAGTACTTTTAGGTGTACAATATAGTAAATCAACAATTCTATGTCTTACTCAGTTTTCATCATGGTAAGTGTACTCTTAAATCCCCATCACCTATTTCACCCATCCCCCCATCCACCTCCCCTCTGGCAACCATTAAGTTTGTTCTCTGTAGTAAGGGTCTATTTCTTTGGCATTGGTGGAATTTGACATTATTGGAGCGTATTAGGTTATGTAATTTATTTTTACTTTATTAAATAGAAGAATACCAAACATCCAGAGGAGTATTTCTCATAATGTACTACAACAAAATATCCTTTCCCTTTCTTCCTTTTATTTCCATGACATTCTTTTCTATGTACCTGTTTGGTAAATGGAAGGAATTTGATAAGAGCCACAAAGGTTACAAGGGGATTCCTTGATCATTCCTGTATCTTAGAATGCCTTCACTTTTTGGTATTTGAAGGAACCTCTGGTTTAAATGGAAATCATGACTTCCAGTGACTATTAGCACCCCTGTTTATTCAGTAATAAATATAATGTGCCTGCCTTGAATACGGAGCCCTACATCTTTATTTTGCATCGGGTCCAGCAAATTGTATAGCTGGCCCTGTTTTGAGTTTTGCAAAATTCTCACAAATTATAAGTCCACTGGAATTGTGTACTCATGGGTTATTTCAAATACTGTGTGCTAGGAACTGCAGAACACATGATAATACATCACTTCTCTGATTATGTGGATGTCCCATTAGACATCAGTTTGAAGATAAAACTACTATAAATTTCAAAATTGTAACAAGAGCATTAAACCCATCATGGGCCCCTGAGTAACCACACAACTTGAACAACTTCGAAGCTGGTCCTGTTGTATGTACCTACCGGCTCCACATTTTGAGATATAGCTCCTTGTTCATATCCTTCGTGACCACATTTGAAGTGAATATTGGAAAATTTGTCCTCTTTGAGGGCTACATGTGTAATCCTCTTCCTGCCAGGGAAATTTAGAGGCTCTGGGTATTTTTTTGATATTTAAATATTTGGAATATCTTTGGATCAGGTTAGTTGTTTCTTTATCAGTAAAATTCTCTCAAAATGAAGTAGACTTCTAAACTATTTCCTTAGAGTCAGTTTCATGAGTCATAACTACAGCTAAACTGCTTTCCGATATTTAGTTCTTAAAAATGGCCTATTTCTTTCCTTCCTTGCCCACAGTCCTCAACTTAATAGTGGCTATTCAAAGCAATTGTCTTGAGTGGAAAGGCAAATCCTTAATCTGATCATTACTGATGGGCTAAATTTCTGCCATTAGATGAAAAGTACTAAGGGGACTTTGCCATTTAAATCTTTTATAAAAATGGAATTCCCTACTGTTTGGGGTCCAGGAACATTCAGCTTTTCTATCTCTTCAGGCACATATTTCTAGACTGTATCTGGTTTTCATTTCTTTTGTGTTTGAAACTAGCCAATTCTAGCCAGACCTCCTATCATTATCTTACGAAGTAATTTGAGAAACGCAGCTAATAATTACTGATACTCATTAGTATAGAGGATATTTTCAAGCTCTGTGTCTGGTTTACTTTACGTCTCAGAAAGCTGCATCACCTGCATGTTGGACATTGCATTTTGAAGTTTTGTATGGCTACATATATTTTATTACTCATGAAATCGTGGTTGGACTTACAAATCTGTGTTGAGATTTTTTTCCCCCAGAAATACTCAAACATAACTAGGGAAAAGATTCTTATTTTAGTCTGTCATCTTCTTATATCCAGTTTTACTGTTAAGAATTAGAGGTATGGAGGACATTAGGAAAAGGAAGGGAAGGGGGAGATGAAACATGAGAGACTATGGACTCCAGGAAACAAACAGAGTTTTAAAGGTTAGGAGAGTGAGGGGTTAGTCTGATGATGGGTATTAAGGAGGGTACGTATTGCCTGGAGCACTGGGTGTTATACCCAATGAATCATGGAACAATACACCAAAAATTAATGATGTATGGTGACTAACAACATAATTAAAAAAGAAGTAGAGATAATATTATTCCTCTTCCTATGTGGATTTTTTTTTCTTTCTCTCTATTTTGTTCTTGTTTTTTTCAATGATGCACTAATATGTGAAGGGATGTCATTTTTCCCTCTTTCTTATGATTTAAGTCTGTTTTTCATTTTTTTTTAAAGAATGGGAAATTTGTTAATACTATGCAACTACATGTCTGCTTTAATTTTTAAAATTCTCTTGGCATGTTATCTTTTAGAAGTCCCATTCTTAGCCCCAATGGTGCTTCCTTGAAAAATAATCAAACAAAAACCCCACCAATGTATATTCTGTTATTGTTGGATAGATTGTTTTATAAATGGGAATTAGATCAAGTAGGTCAATAGTATTGTGCATGTATACTCTATTCTTGCTGATTCTCTATCTACTGATTCTATCTATTAGGAGTTAAGTGAGTAAATGTAATTTTGATTTTGTTTACCTTTCATTTCACTTCTGGCAGTTTTTTATTTATCTATATTGAATTTTTTTGTTGGGTGGACAGTTATTTTAGATTGTTAATATTCTTGGTGAATTGACCCTTTTTATCATAAACATGTCTTTTCATTGGTAATTTTCCTTGTTCTAAATTCTAGTTTATGATATTATATTTGCATGGTATGTCTTTTTCCATCCTTTTGCCTCTCTAACCTATTGATATAATTATATTTAAAATGGATATCTCGGGAGTTTGGGTGTATGCGCTACTTCGTTGGTAACCTCACAGCTCTCCATGATGGGGGTTTGTCTTAAGAGGGCTAGGAGAGAAGAAAGAAAATAAACGGGGGGAAATGTTGATTTCTTCACACTCTCCACCTCATAGAAGTTCCATTTTTGAGTCCTCTGGTCAGAACTAGTTAAGTATCTTATAGGTTATTGTTGTCCTTGCCCTCTGTACAGTTTTGCAATTTGGGCATCTTCAGGTCAAACTATGGAGATAAAGGAGGAAAACAGCAAACGAAATAGGAAATTCCATGTTGTAGTGGCAGTTCTTCAGGTTTTGATTTCTCTGCCCTGTCTTTCTGATGTTTATCTTCCAGAGTCCTCAGGTAGTTGTTTTTTTGTATTCTTTCCAGGAATTTTAGTTGTTATCTGTGACAGTGATTGACTTTAGTGAGCCTACCCCATCTTGGATGGCACAGGAAAGTAAATAGTGCATTTTTGAAAATTAGAAAAAAATTTCCGTAATGCAAGGCAACATACTACCATCTACGAGGATATAATTATAATAAATATACAAATATATGATGAGTATGGATATAAGTAGCAGGCATGCAAGCTATGCAGTATACAGTGTGCATAAACCCATATGAGAATGCGACCTATCTCCTGATGTTGGTCCCTCTATTTCTATATCTCATATATAATCTCTATCCTTTAATATTTTCTTATCCCATTGTCTTTCCTCTCTGCTTTCATAGATTTTGTTTTTGTCTAGTCTGAACTTTCTCATTAATTTGTTTCATTACTTTTTCTATTTGTTATTTTTTGTTGTTGTTGTTGTTCTTTAATTTATAACCTTCATTCTTCATTCATCCGTATGATTTTTTATGACTTTATGTTTGTGCTTCATATTTCTCATGTCCTCCAGTACATTTTTGGAAAGTATTTATTATAATTATTTTAAATTCTAGATTTTTCTATCCTAATAATTCTCATTCATGTTGTACCTGAGTCATCCTTTTATAGTAGTTGAAATTGCTAGGAACATAGTTATTTTGGCAAACAAGCTGGATTGCTAACTGTATCAGCTTCCTTGTCAGGTAATATGTAACAGAAAAGCTACAGTTCATATGAAGGACTGGGTCCCTCTCACTGGGGTTGAGAGGGAGGCCACATAAAACTGCTGATGATCACCTTTAATTGTTATTACTTCATTAGGCAACAATTCTTCTAGTGAGTGAACCTTTAAACACAAAGAACTAGAGTTGGAAAATACACCATTCAATTTCCACAGTTTAATATACCATTGCTGGAAATCTGAGGTGAGAGTAAAATGAGTTGTCAACATCTGATATCAAATAGTCAGTCACACCTCTCATATTGTCAGAAACCTTTAACCTTTTTGACAGTTTTTCCTGTTTTTGTAAGCCCCACTTAACTCTATTCTTCCAAATGATTGTTTAGGTATCCTGCCTTTGAATCTTAATATAGCTAAGAACGTATTTTAGAAATCTACCTTTGCTTTAGAATTATTTGTATTACTTACATGCCCCCACTGGATGGTTTTGCATTTCTTTCTTTTCAGATAGTTTGCCAATTGTTTTCATCAATAAATGTTTTAGAAATCATTCCATCCTGATTATTTAAAGATAAAATAATCTATTACTTAAAATTGAGACAGTGTTAAAGTATTATTGAGAGGAATTCCAATGCATAAATATTTCTTATTTTTCACAATAGAATATACATATTTATGGAGAAAGCCTGGACTAGAAAGCTGTAGAAATGAAAGCAAATGTGCAAAAGTGATCTAATGCATATCTCAGAGTATGTATTCTCATTATTATGCAAATAATATATTCTACTGATGAAATGTTCAGAGTTAATAGATAATGCAAAATAATAGATAAGCTACCTAGTTATAACCTTTCATTAAGCAATGCTGCATTAAAGGTACAATACTCATGGCACATCTTACATTTTCTTAGCATATCTAAATAATATGTTTTATTATAATGATGCTATAAATGGTTATGACAATGAGAATATACTTCCAGCACAAGTAGAAGTTATAACTAACTCAAGTCTAAGATAGCATTACATATAATATAATCCTAAATGTTCAACATGGTTGGTAAATGCAGTTTTCTGATTAATTATATAGTTTAATTTAACAATGAATAACTATTCATTTAACACCTACTCTGTGTGTGTGCAGAATATGTGACAAAAAGAAAGTATAAGGCGTAGTACTTACTAAATACCTAAGAGTTTAAAATACATTTGAGCAGACAATGCATTCTTTTTTGAAAACAATAGAGGAAATGTATAATGTATATTATAATTTGAGAATAAAAAGTAAGTACAAAGAGTATTATTTAGATACTATATTTAGGCAAGAAGTTTTGAATACAGAAAGTAAATGTCATCAAAAGGCTTCAATTTTATTAAGTATTTTATTTAATATGACATACATAATAATTCACAGTTGGAAGGCTTATTGCTTCATAAGTTTTATGTTTGTATTCTGATAAATTTACTGCAGTTTGAATGTGGTTAAGCTATTTTACTAAATGTAACATGGTTGCAATCACTAATTACCAGTCTCCCCCTTATACACACAAACACATAGGTGAATATATACATAAATATATATATACACACATATGTGTATGTATATAGATAAATAGATATAAATCTCTTAATATTTTGATAAATGTTTTTGAAAAAGAATTTGATGGACATATTCATAGCAAGGAAAAAAAATGCACATGACTATACAAAGAAATGCTCATGTAGTTGAAATGAAAATGAGTGTGCCAAACAGAAGTTTAAACAACCAGTTGTGTAAGGAAATTGCTTAGTCTTGTAGGTGCAAGATCAAGAAAGTCACAACATAAAATTGCATGCAATTTGCCAACAACGTCAAATGAAATGGAAAAAAAAAGTTCTTGAACCTATAGAAACAAGATGAATATAACAGAAAATGTAGCCTTTACTATCTATGGAGACAAACATTTGAAATTCAGTGACACAGAGAATCAGTTCAACCATCAACAGAAATTTGTTGAATGTTTATTAAAAGTGTGAAGAAAATCGAAAGGAAGAAGAAATGTCTTACCCTTACTATTTTTCCCACTCTGAAATGGGATGTAAATAATCAGATGCAAGTTCATCAACTCTGTTGCCTTTCTCCACTCCCACACCATCTCCACTATTGGGCTTCTTTCTCTGAACAAACTTCAGAGTGATGTATAAATAGCAATTTGTTGCTTTCTCTTCAGAGCAGATGAGTTCAAATAGTATTTTACTTTTTGCTAGCTCTGTGACATTGAGAAAGTTAGTAAATCTCTAAAAACTATGTTTCTCCAGCTTTCAATATTTTTTCAGTATTGTCTTAATAGTGCATTTTAATAGTCTCAGAATACTCCTGTGAAGGAAATTGAAGGAACACCCACAGATTATAGCTTATACACTAACAAGGAAGTCTTTTTGTTAGATCCTGTTCATATTTACTGTGATTACCCTAGTAATAGCTTTCCACAGATCTCCATAAGATTTCTGCTTTAAATAAGGCACTGGAAGCCCAAAGATTACTAAGTTTCTTGTTGAAGTTTAGCAAATGAAAGACAACTTCTTCTTTGTGCATATTCCATTGAAAACATGATGTACAATGAGCTACCTGTATCACAAAGTCTAAAAGTCTTTTTAGTGAAAAATATTTTATTGTTGTGACTTAGGTTGGTATTCAGTGGTGGCTCAGCTGAGAGACTTACCCAAAAAACAAACACTTTACTACAAAGTTACATCTCTCATTTAATGACGAGGGCACTTCCTGTAGCTAGTGAATTTTGACTGGTTCATCTTTCTAGTGTGATTTATTTTTCTATGGAGTTCCTAGTCCCAACATAAAAGCTACCTCATTTATTTGATAAACAAACATGTTGCAAGTTTTGTGACTGCCAGTAATACTTTATAGGTTTCTGACTTTTTGCTATAATATGTAATGGGGAAATGAACATCTCTACTTCTGAAGCTTTCAGTTGCATTGGTTTATTGCTTTGGGATCACTTCCCAGAAATAGTATTACTTTTACAAATAATATGAATATGTTTATGGTTTCAGATACTTAGTGGTGAACTGCTTTAAAAAAGTGGTTCATATAAATTTGCAATTCCTCTGAAATATAGAATTGAGCCAATTTCATTGCACATATTCCAAAACTGGAGATATTAAACAAAACAAGAGGGAAAAGCCATAGTGAAATGGAATATAGCACTGTGAAAATAAATTTGAAAAAAAAAAAAAAGTAATACGGATGCTTTTTGTAAAAATATACAATGTGAGGTGGCTGGGTGGCTCAGTCAGTTAAGCTTCTGCCTTCGGTTCAGGTCACGATCCCTGGGTCCTGGGATCAAGCTCCACATCGGACCCCCTCCTCAGTGGGGAATCTACTTCTCCCTCTGCCACTCCTCCTGCTTGTGTTCTTTCTCCCTCCCCTCCGTCAAATAAATAATTTTAAAAATCTTAAAAAATATATACAATGGCAATATTACCTCAAAAGCAGGAAAAATGTAACCATACTGGTAAACTTAGAAGATATTAGACTTTTTATCAAAAGGTTATAGTAAGAAAGGCACCAAGCCCAGAACATTATAAGAATGATTTCAAATCATTTCAAATGGATAATCCTCATGTAGTATAATCTGATGCACATCATGTAATTTTTAAAAATAAAACAATTAGGGGCACCAGGGTGGCTCAGTCCTTAAGCGTCTGCCTTAGGCCCAGGTCATGATCCCAGAGTCCTGGGATCGATCCCCACATCGAGCAACCTGCTCAGTGGGAAGCCTGCTTCTCCCGCTACCATTCCCTCTGCTTGTGTTCCCTTTCTCGCTATGTTTCTCTCTGTCAAATAAATAAAATCTTTAAAAAATAAAAAAATAAAAATAAAACAAAGCAGTAAAATTACAAATACTTCTAATAAAAATAATTAGTATTCATGCATGACTAACACCAATAGCCATGAAAAATTACAGTAAAATTCCCTTCGCAATAATAACATAGACTATAAATTATGACATTTATTATAAACAAAGAACAACCAGTTAAAATTTATGGTAGAAGAGTACACAATTTAATGAGCTTAATATTTTTAGGGATAGCCAATTATTTTTTAAAAGATTTTATTTATTTGTTTGACAGAGAGAAAGAGACCACAAGTAGGCAGAGGCAGGCAGAGAGAAAGAGTGAAGCGGGCTCCCTGCTGAGCAGAGCCCAAGCGGGGCTATATCCCAGGACCCTGAGATCTTGACCTGAGGCATAGGCTTAACCCACTGAGCCACCCAGGTGCCCCAGGGATAACTATTTAAACATAACAACTGTTTTTGTTGTGATAATGGAGATGGAGAAACTGGAAACAATTCATTGGGTGGGGGAAAAAAGCTTGTAAAAGCAGTAAGAAAGCCCTAAATAGAAGATCAATTGGGGTTAACATCCTAGTAGCTATTAAAAGGTATAAACCTTCAAAAGAATGGTATAGGTACATAAGTAGAAGACCAATGTGAGTAGTAAAGAAAATCTAGAGAAATAAATTGATAGAGAAGGGTGTAGCATTTTAGTTCTGTGATGAGAAGATATAACTTTCAATAAATAGTTTTGGAATAATTTTGTAGACAGCTGGAAAACTATACAGTTAGAAACTCCCACCGTATACTAACATAAACTCTAAATGGATTAAAGATTTACATGTGTAACAACCTAAAAAATCACATGAAACATAAAACTTATTTGAATATTTTTAATGAAATATACACTAGAAGAAACCATTTAAGAAAATAATTTAAAAATTTGTTATAAAAACAGCAAACATATCTGCACATCTCAAAAAGATAAGTTAGAATGAAATATAAAGTAGGAAAAACGTTTGCAATTTGTATCAGAGACAAGCTACATAGCATATAAATCTCAAAATATATAAAGATTATTGATAAAAACTTATAAGGAAAGAATGATAATCCTATAGAAAATGGTTCAGAACTCATATTCTACAAATGTGGAATTGAAAATAGTATTTAAACACACAGGACACCTGAGTGGAGAAGTTGGTTAAGCATCCATCTCTTGTTTCAGCTCAGGTCTTGATCCTCAGGGTCCTGGGATTGAGCCCTACATTGGGCTCGGCACTCAGTGTGGAATCTGCTTAGGCTTCTCTCTCTGCCTCTCCCCCACTCCCCCACCTCAAATAAATAAATAAATCTTTTTAAAAAGGTAGAAAATAATACTTAAACATATGAAAATATAACCTTTATTTTATATAATGAGATATATAAGGATATATAAATATTCTTATATATAAAGGATATATAATATATCCTTTACATATCCTTCTATTTATATAAGGATAAATCCTTATAAATATATCCTTATTTTTATATAAGGAGACACAAAGTAAGTTTGCAATGCTACCACTTTTGTTAACAATATTGCCACAATTAAAAAACTTAACTATCTTGTCAAGGATGTAGGGAAACAAACACATAAAACATTGGCTGTGGCATTAGAATCTGTTACTATACTTAGCAAAATTTCACATATGTACAGAGAGTGACCTAGTAATCTCATTTCTATGACTTAAATTTCTGATGTATTTGAACAATTGCTTGGCATTATTTATTAGGCTTATTTATAAATGAAAAGAACTAGAAACGATGTATTCAGCAATAGAAGACAGTGAAACAGGTTGTGATACAGATGTACAATGAAATACTAACTAGACAATTTGCTCCCCACAAAAAATGTTTTCTAATGTAAATCAATCAAATTTTTGAACCGAAATACCTGACACTATTAAAAAATTATGGAGAGGGCGCCTGTGTGGCTCAGTGGGTTAAAGCCTCTGCCTTGAGCTAAGGTCATGATCTCAGGGTCCTGGGATCGAGCCCCACATCAGGTTTTCTGTTCAGCAGGGAGCCTGCTTGCCCCTCTCTCTCTGCTTACTTTTGATCGCTCTCTCTCTGTCAAATAAATAAAAAAATCTTAAAAAAAATTAAGTAGAAAAGTAAGTAAATATTCAATAAATGATAATGAAAATGGGTAGTAGGAGTAAATATTTCAAATATATGCATAATTCAAAAATGAAGTAAATTTTTTCAAACTTTGTTTAACCAAGATATTCAGAAATTTGCAAAGATTTGAGATATACATTGTAACTACAAGAATTAGGACTTAATGACACTATCCCAAAATAGATTAATAGGGCATAAAGAAAGTCTAGAACATGTTCAAAAATAGATATTGAGAATACAATAAATCTAGCTTTCCAAATTTGGTATTAAATACAAATTATTAAAAAATGTACAAGATTTGTTCAATAGATTGATAATTATACTCTTATCTTGTACTCCAAGTAAATGTTAAGTGAATTAAAGTTTTCAATGAAAATACTTAAAGTTTTTTTTCTTTTTTTTTTTTTATGGAAAGAGAGAGAGAGACAGAGACAGAGAGAGAGCACAGTAGGATAAGCAGCAGAGGGAGTAGGAGAAGTGTGCTCCCTGCTCAGCAGGGAGCCCAACGTGGGGCTCGATCCCAGGACCATGAGACCATGACCTGAGCCGAAGGCAGGCACTTAACTGACTGAGCCACCGAGGCATGCCTTAAAGTTTTGATATAAGGAATATAAATTAATATTTAGATGCATTAGGTTTATAAATGAATGTCACTGAAAGCAAATAACATTTTATATTATTAGAATAATACTATAATTTGGTATTTATTGGCTATTTACCTGCTAAATATTTCCCCCTTATTCTCTTTCTAATGTATGAAGGTCTGTGAATCCATAAAGATCCTTACAAATCAAACTGAAATTCAACTATTAAAATAGTTAAACTATAAAAGTTCATATGCCATGGGAAGAAGGTCCAATAATGCGTAATTCAAAAACCATTTTGTTTATAATATCACATGGAGCTTGATCAGCAAACAAATGGAGTAAAAATGGTCACCTTCTTTTCCTTCATTCTGTTTTCTACATCTCTCTGATCCTTTTCCTCATTTAATACAGGATCAGGAGGTCTTGGCAACTTACTTGGCCACTTGTTTTGTCTTTTAAGAGGCAAGTTAACAACATTTTCCTCCAAACATCAAACAGAACCTCAAGGTCACAGCCTGACTGGATATTCTTTTGACCTATGCTCCTCACTAGAATTATTGTCATGGCCTGGCAATGGATATACTGCTATCATGACTTAAATCTGAGCCACAGGCCCCACCCTAGAAGCAGATAGATGGTAGTAAGCAAAAACAGGGGTGCTATAACCAAGAATTAAAGTGAATTGAATCTAGTGGAGGAATAAGAACAAATGCTCACTCCATATATATGTAACAAATAAAGCACCAAATCTTTAATATATTAAGAATATTTCCAAATCACTAAGTATAGAGAAACTTCCTGAGAAAAACATCAATTATGAAAATAACATATACGTTAATGCTAAAAAATTTTAAAGCCAATAGATCAGTGGGAAAAAAAAAAACTACAACTTTAGTAATGATGAATGGAATGAGTAATTAAACCATAATGAGTCAGGAATTTAGACTCTAAATTGGCCCATATTACTTCTATTGTATTCCTGTTCTAAAATACAATATCATTGGTGCTAAGAGTAAGAAAAATGGGTATTCTTTACTGCTGGTAGAAATGTAAAATATCTACACTTATATGTATATCCATACATCTATATCAGTATATGCATATGTGTATGAATGCATACATGTCTGGTGTGTGTGTGTGTGTGTGTGTGTGTGTGTGTGTGTGTGTGTGTGGTGTGTGTGTGATAGGTGTAAGTAAAAGGATAAATTTGACAATGTGTATAAAGAACTAAAAATTTTATCTACCACATGTTTCTCAGGATAGACATTTCACTACTAAATATTTATGCTTAAGGCAAAAATCATAAATGTAAATAGAATAGTTTGAACAGTAGTCTACACTGATCTGTTTCTCACTTATAATCTTTTAAACAAAAGTATTCTTATTTAATTCATGGTATGAGATGGAACACGATAAAATGTTAAAAGTCGTATAATTGAGAAATCATCATAAATGTGGGAAATGTTCATGATGCTTTGCTAAGTAAAAAGTAAGATCTCTTTAGAAAACCTGGAAAGTAATGAAAATAAAAATAAAACCTATTACATCATCACCCAGAACATAAATTCTGTTTATGAGAAAAGGGATGGTATGGGGACAGGTGTGAGGGTACACCTACACATGCAAGCTTTCTGTGTGAGAAACTATATTTTTTCCAGTGTTTCCTGCATCAAGTGTAAAATACATATGTAAAAATGGAAATTATTTATAAATTTTTCCTTAATAATCTGCAAAAATAATCTGCATAATTTATGAAATAATTACTAAGAAATTACAATTGTCATCTATCTGTGAATGGAACTTTCATTCCATTGACTTATTTTTTAGATTCATTTCTCTTTATCAATTTTATAGTCTTAATTCTACTGAATAAGTATGATGTCTTCAACGTTTGAAAAAATAAAACTAGCTTCTATTTTGTTAGGACATAAAATAACATACCTATCATATTTTCAAGTTTGTAGCCTAGAATCGTGAAGTTTAGGAGTAGTTTCATCATAATACTGATTTATATAGAGACTACGTGAATATGGGCACTCGCACAGTATTTGTGCATTTTATTTTAGACATAGTGATGGTAATGGCTATAGATTTTTTTTTAAATGAGAGGGAAAAAAGAAATGTAATGACCTTGGAATTTACCTTCTTTCGATTACTGTACAAACACTAGATTTTTGCCAACTCAACCTTAGAAAGATACTTAGATAGTCATGAAGATGCCAAAATCAATTCTAGGAATTAAGTTCCATTAAGACTGTCAGTAATCTAGAGTGTTTGATTGCTTGAAGGTTATTCGAGTTCTTAGTATTTATCTCTACCATTCCAGATATAAGCTCAGGTTAGGAGCCTTATTCAATGCTCACACATATACAGTGGTGGTTCTGACTCATTATTCCTAGTATGAATGTCAGGAATGTCACACTTCTTGTGATAGAATTGAAGCTATTGTCCGACTTAAATGCAGAGAAAATAATGTTGTAAAAAACAACAAAACAATGAAAATTCTAGGCTGATTACTGTGGTATACATACAGTACAGACCTCTAGTGGTGAGACTGAAACCATAGGCTCAATTCTGTGTTCTGATTCTAACATGTTGGTGAACTTAGCAAGCAAGACACTTAATCCCTTGAGGGTTTATTAAATTATATATTACTTTTATTTCAGAATCTCTTTTTCTCTTTCCCTCTCTGTATCTATCAGCCTCTCTCTCTCTCTCTCTCTCTCTCTCTCTCTCTCTCTCTCATGTGCATGAGTATGTGATGTATTGCGTGAATATATATTTAAATCTCAGTCAGGGGGCATGTGGGTGGCTCAGTTCCTTGGGCATCTGCCTCTTGATTTCCACTCCAGTCATGATCTCAGGGTTGTGGGATCAAACCCCGACTCAGGTTCCAACTGGGTGTGGAGCCTGCTTGGGATTCTTTCTCTCCTCTCTCTCTGCCCCTCCCTCCCTTACTCACTCTCTCTCTCTAATCAATCAATCAATGAATCAATTTCAGCTGTATTCATTTAGAGCTAGCAAGTGAAAATCAGAATTAAAATATATGTTAGATATAAAATTTCAGATTTAAAGACCAGTATCTGGTTATTCTATATATTTTATTTTATATCATACAGAAATGATTCATGACTAGTTTCCCCTCACTTTTATGGCTATATTGTTATAAGGAGGTTTCATAACAATGTTTTTTTGCCCCCGATGTAAAAATAGATAAAGCATTATTTTGAATGAAAATATTAAGAGGGAAAATATTAACCTAGTTTAAATGATGAAGATATATCTATCACCAGCCTAAAGAATACTATTCTGGCAACATATTCTTTCTTACTATAACAATTTTAACTCAGTATTACAAATGACTTCAGTTCATTAATTCTTTAAAGCTTTACTTTATTATTTAAGAATTATTTAATTTAAAGGAAATTTGAATTAAATTAGAAAATTCCAGTAACTTCCCTTTAGTATGAAATAGAGAAAAGAGGATTTTAACTGGACACAGATGATTATAATTTAATTTTTGTTTGTTTTCCTTTTTGTGCCAAGATTAGGCAAGCCACTAAATTTATATTGATTATAGGGGTTTATAATATTCTTATTCACTATCTTATTCATCACTGCCTCTGAGGTATCAATGGAGAAAATGTTACAATTGGAACTTTTCTTTAATGCTTTATCTGAAACCACAGGCCGAATGGGGATAACTAGGGATGGGCAATTAGTTTTTTCCCCCAAAATATTAGGTGGGATGCAGAAGCAATGAGTAAAGTTTTTTAAAGGAAATAAGATATTACCATATTGGTGAAGAAAAAAAAAGTGAGCCAGATGATAAACCTTCAAGAAATGAGGTTGAAAAAAAACCCCAAACTCCTAAGAGTACTAAAATGAAAAGAAGAATGGGCTTTGAATGAACTGGCTATTGAAGGTATAAAAATGGAGAGTGATGGAATGAGAAACCAGGAAAAAAATCTACCCCACCTTCATGTCTATGGAATATTGAAAATATTGGCAAACTATTGGAAATAATGGAAAACCAAAACAAACACAGAAACCAAATTTCATTTATAGAGCCCCTTCAGAGAAGCACTTGAAAATTAAAGAGATCACATGATGACTGAAAACACACGCTAGGCACAGTAGAGGGTGAGTTGGAGAGGATTGGGGAATTGGGTTAGGCTAAGAGATTACAGACTTCGATGGATGGGAGAGTCTATAAAGGAGGGAGAGTGTCAAACATGTCCCAGGGGATATAATCCAGAAGGGTTCTCTTCAGATGAAAGGACAGATTTCTGAAAAAGCATATGTGAGCAGCAAAAGAAAAAAAATGAAAATCAAGGTGGACTCTTAGTAAAAATAGTTATAGTTAATACTTCTATATTCATTTTAAACAAAGTATCTATATGTCAATTATTAATGACTTTTGCTTATATTTCATTATCTCACAAAGCCCTTTGCTTAATCCTTTCTATTTGATTCTCACAACTCAGAGGCACAGTGAAGGAAACAGTCTTCACATTTTTTTTTTAATTTACCCACATTTGAGGTAGTAAGAACAGCTGAATATTTGAATCCAGATTTTCTTGTTATATAACTTACTTTCTTCTCAGACTTTGTGTGTAAGAAGTCAGGACACTTAGTTTATCAAATAGAAACACTCAATTTAGAAACAGAGAAACTTAATTTACTTTAAAAATCTAATATAAGTAATATTAGCATAATATATATGCTAAGAACAGGGCATTTATTAATTATTTGATGTTTGCATGTTCTGTTAGTTATATACACATTTATTATGTATTAAAAAGGACTTGCAGAACTATTTTGAAATAACTAAATTTTAAGAATAAAATTCATATCAATAAAAGTATAAATCACAATATAATGGCTAGATTATTTCTGGGAAATGTTGATCAAAAACATTCTGAGCATTAAAACTATAAATAAAAGGACTATAGAAACATGGATGTGGTTATAATATTTTAATCAGTAAAAATGCAGAGCACATACTAAAATATTTTCTGTAATTGATCATGTGAAAAAAATGTGAAAGGAAAGATAGAAAAGGAGATAGGGAAATATAAATAATAGTTTCATTCAAAGGAGAGACTAATAGGTGATTTTCCTTACCTATTCAAAAAATTTTATAATTTTGTCATGTTTAAATTATACAGGAATAATATAATGCAGCATTTTGAAGCTACAGTTTGATCAGTGAAGTGTGCTTTGCATGGCTGTATCTATGGGATAGCTTTCATCTGCATTTGCTATTACTCATTCTCTGAGCTTTTACTCAAATGTGATCATAAACATAAATCTGATGCCTGCAGAGACCTTTAACTCTGCTCTGCAAATGCACAAGAGGTGCTTTCTGTTTTGCCTTTGTTATTATTTGCTGGATTAGTGAGACCAGTGATTCCTCTCCTGCCTGTTGCATGGTATGGCTCCAGAAAAGTATGAGTATTTCTTCTACCTGGCATACATGATTGTGGAGAGTAGGAAACCTTTACAATATTACAGCTGACAATAACCCTGAAACCATTGCAGTAGAGAAAGGATAGCAGCTCTCAGCTTAAAAGTTTTACCATAATTCATATTGTGTTAATGTGACTTTATACTTTATATTCATGGGACGTAGGTGAATTGTGCACAATACCAATAGAATTTCACATGCTAGTTTCACTTTCTAAATTTTCACAATTTAGAGGAAATGATTAATGTAGAGAATGATCTGACAAGCTATTTAGAATATCCTAATATATAGGTCAGTTTGTTAATCATCCCATCTGCAATCCAAATAAGAAATGAATAGAAAATTAATAAAGTTCTATACAACTTTAAATGTGCAGGTAGCTGAGCAACTTGAAATCCTCTGGGGGAAAACACACCAGTTTTTATTACAAAATGCAAAATATATGTTATGAGATCTAATTAACCAAATTCAATCATGTTCAGTAATCAAGCATTTAATTTGTCAATTTCATAATTGCTTATTTGAGCGACTTAAAAATCACTCATCAAGAGTAAGATAAAGTGTTCTGTAGTACTAGTAAAAGCCAAAAGATGTATTTCTCTTGTGTAATGTTAGGAATTTTCAGGCAATTTCTCTCCTTTTAGTTGCAACAACAACAAAAATCACTATAAAAATACTCTAGTGGATTTACAGAAATTATGTGAGTGAGGGAAGAAGGAATAATTCATGATTCAGACCAGATTTATATTGAGCTAAAGGATTATTTGAAAAATATATTCATGTTGATATTGTGACATGAAAGCTTGAGAACACATGGCTTCCATCTGCTTGTTTTTACACTTGATGATCCTAAGGAAGAATCATCATCCTAATTCAGGAATCTCTTGAGTAAAGGATCTGGTCCATCAGTCATGAACATTTATGCTTCTGGACAGGTGTCATATGCTAGGAAACAGAAACAGTAGTGAGTTGAGGTAATTGCATTATCTTTACTATATTGACTATGAATTCAAAAGGAAATTAAAAAGTAAGTATACTCAGATATAAAACACCTTTTTTGTCTTTCATGAATAATTTAGAAAAGCCCCTATGAGAGAAAGAGACACCAACAACTAGCATTTATATCTTTTACACAAATGGAAACTATAAGAAAAATTGCTCTACTAAGGAACAAATGCAAGCTTACTCAATAAAAAAGATTTGTATTTTTGTCTTAATTTTCAGTGAGAAAAATTGCATTTTTAAATAAAAGAGACATTACAATTTTTATCTATACTGGTATTTCATTTTAAAAATGTATAGCTATCATTAAACCTAAGAAGTTGTTTTTGTTAACTTATTCAAGAAAGTGCAAATCAGTTCTATGTTGCTCTTTATTAGTTCACAATAGACAAATAATAGTTACTAGCATGTTAAGAATATTGCTAAGTTTAAATTGCATTATACCCCCCAAAATTGCATTATACCCCATTATTAATCAATTATGCATATTAAAAAGGAGTTATTTAATGTAGAGTATAAACAAGATTAAATTTAAAGTCATATTTGGATTGTGATCTTTATTTATCCAAGATGCTGTGATGGGGCACCTGGCTGCCTCAGTCAGTAGAACATGCCACTCTTGATCTCAGGGCTGTGAGTTCAAAACCCACACTGGATATAATAAATAAACTTTAAAAAAATGTTCTGATAAAAAAAATTCTTTCATGAATTCAGTAGGGGCATTATTGGAATATACTTGTTTTTAATAGTCTGAATTCAGATTAATATAGAGGAAAGCAAGAAGGCCATTTGGCTTTACTGACAGTTTTAAATATAAGCCAAATAGTAATTCTAAAGGCGGTATGCCAGTAGAGTTCTACTGTCTCTAAACTGCTAGCCAATTTATTATTTGGACATGTCTTCCCACGATGTTTAAAAATTTGTTTCAGAATAAGAAATATGTATCAATTCCCTATATGTCTTTAAAAGCAATGGAGACCTAAAACCAGTTTGAATTCCTTTGGTTCATTTTTCAGTTCCAAGTGTCAAGGAACATCCACTCCTCTCCGTGCTCGTTCGGTATGGAGTTGTAAATTGCTCTTTGCTTCTGACAGGCTGCTGTTCTGAAGAATGTGGCTATTTATTTCAACACGGAATTTTTCCAGGCTACTAAACTTCCTAGTCTTGAAATGAATTTTCTATTACATAGCTGACCTTTCAACTGTCTAACCCCTAAACACAGAAACAATTTTCCCTTCTATTTTTCAAAATTGTTCTTACTGTATAATTTTTTTCCTGCTCTCTATATATGCATTTTCCAAGAATGTAGCAAATGTAAATGGAGGAATTAATGGGGAGGGAGAAGTTACATGTGTGAATTCATGATCCAAAAAAGTGTATTTTCAAAATGATTATATCATCCTTGCACTAGCAAGTAAGGATATCATCCCAATTCCAGTAGTGACTTTGTTTTTCTCATTCCCTGGACATCATGTAATTACATAATTATGTAGATTTGCTATACCACTATTGATTAGAGACTATGGGGTTTTTTTTCCTCTTTTTCACTATTAAAATATCAAAAGCTGAAATGATGAAACTATAGTCAGTAAACACAAATTTAGCCTCTTAGCATAAGCCTGCTTGGAATTATCTAAATGCTTAGATAATAGTGTTGCTAAAAGCTAAAGATAATGCAGAACTAAACACTGTACCCTTTTGAGAATTTCCAGTCCGGGAATCATCCCTCTGCTAAGGCCTTACAAATTTTTCAATACTACCATTTTTGTAGGTTAACAACAAAAAATTTTTAGAGTCTGATAACATACAGATTTTCTTCCTAGAATTAAAAGAGGACCTTTAAGTAAATTTTCTCATTTGTTTAAACAGAATTCTCTCACTCTAGCATTGATTTTTTTAACTGTTTATTATTTTAATTATAGTATAGTTAACATGCAGTGTTATATTAGTTTCAGGTGTATTGAGCATTGATTTTAATGGACAAGACAGTTTAAAAGGAAGGCTCATGGTTTAAGGAGATGCTAATAAATGACAGCATGTTCACACATAGTACTGATATTAAAATATATTACTACTTGTATTAATGTTGGCCCCTACAAGAGTGATCTTGGCATGCATTCAAAGGAACAATTTAGGCTCACCCTTTTCAGTTTATTTAATTCATAGATATATCTCTAGAACAAAATTTTAATTCATCAAGAAAGACTTTGCTTGATTTTTACAATGATTTGGTCATCCTCTATGACGTTGTCTTCCTGATGCTAGGTTGCCCAGTTCTTCTAAGAGTTCCCTAGTGTCAAATTTTTGTTTCAACAGGGGAAAAAAATACAAAACCCAAACAAAATGAACACCAACCATTCCTTCCTGAAAAGTAGTATAAAATATTTTATATAAAATATAGTAATTTCAAGTAATTACATATGAAAAAAAAAGAAATAGTGCGTAAGCACCATATTGGTGTCCCAGTCATAAGTTGAGGTGTATGTAAGGAACCTTGTGTCTTTTACAACCCACTTTGAAAAATGCCTAATTTCTTACCAAAGTAGAAGACAAAGAGTTCCTTAGTTATGTGGATTTCATCTCAATTAAAAAAATTAAATAATGCAAAAATCATTGTCAAAACACATAACAAGAAATTTTTCCCTGTTTTCTTCCAGGAGTTTTAAGGTTTCAGGTCCTATGTTGAAGTCTTTAAACCCATGTAACTATTATCATGAGATGAAATCCATGTGACTATTAACTATATCAAAATGAACAATTTATTGGCTTTTAATACTTTCCCAATGTTGTGCTACCACTACCTCTATTTAATTCCAAAACATTTTTATCTTATCAAAAGGAATCACTATACCCATTAAGCATTTACTCCTCATTCTATCTCCCACACCAGCTTCTGGCAACCACTAATGTGCTTTCTATCTCTGTCATTTTATCTATTATGTATATTTCATATAAATGGAATCATCAGGGAGGAAAAATTCCTGCTCTCTTCAGGGGTCCTTCTAGCTGGACAGAGAAGCAAATTTACATGAGACAGATTAACAGGAGAAAATCAAATTTAATAGCATACATATGGGAAATCCACACGAACATGGAAATTTCAAAAACAGTCAGGCAAAATGAGGTATATGTGTCATTGTAAACTAAGAAGGAGACAATGACCTGGCAACTTCAGAGGGAAGAAATGCAGTTCACAGGACAACAAGAAGAGTAAATGTTTAATAATTAGGTATTTGCCCTGCCATACATATGGGTCACTCGGATAACATTTATCTCTACTAATAATCTCTATTTTGTAAAAGACCCCCAACTTAGATTCTTCTATATAGTTAAGGGAAGGCAAAAATTTCTCTTGAGCTGGTTGGGTCTCCATCTTGGGGCAGCCTGCTTGCAGGCCTACAGAATCATATAGTATGTAACCTTGTGAGTCTGGCTTCTTTCACTTATGTAATGTTTTAGAGGTTCATCCACATTGTAGCAATATCTTCATTTCTTTTTATGGCTGAATAATACTTCATCCATTGATAGATGTTTGGGTTGTTTCAACTTTTGGCTACTGTGAATAATGCTGCTATGGACATGAATGAGAATGTATTTATTGAAGTAGTTATTTTCAATTATTTTGGACATATACCTATGCATTTAATCACTGGGTCATATGAGAATTTAATGTTTAACTTGAGAACCCACCAAAATTCTTCCCAAGTAGGTGCACCATTTTACATTCCCACCAGCAATGTATAAGGATTCCAATTTACCACATCCTAACAAATGCTTTAAATCTATGATTTTTTAATTTTATGGTCATCTCTGAAAGAGTATGAAGTAGTATCTCAATTTTTTTCCCAATGTGTTTTGATTTGCATTTCCATAATGATTAATGATATTAGGCATGTTTTAATATGATTATTGACTGTTTGTATATCTTCTTTAGAGGAATATTTAAGTTTTTTGCTCATTTCTCTAATTGAATAACTTACCTTTTTGTTGTTGAGTTTGAACATAGAAGTCTCCAATTCTCCCTTCTGAAAATACCCTAAACTACAAAAAGAATAGACATGGGAAAACACAAACATAAAGAGTAAAAAATTCTAAACTATAACAAAACATTCTATAATCATTGAACATAAAAAGTAGAGCAGGCAAAAAGCTATAGTCAGTAATGAACATGTGCTCATTATATTAGATTCACATTTAGTAAATATTACAACTATAATATAGGTACCTTTCAACAAGGGTGGCATGAGACCAAAGGTATATGTGTGGTGGAAACATGCTTAGGGAGAGAATATCTTCTTTATTTAGGGTGGTTATATACCCAACAGTAATATATAAAAATGTTTAGTAATTTATAGGAGGTTTGTTTTAAGAATCTTCTCTCCGATGACATGGAGAACCAATGATTTCTTTTAAGACAGGTGCTGTTGTTTCTAGTGCCATAATTGAATCTAGTTATGGTCATGTTTTAAATTTCATTATGACTACTTGGAAATGTTGAAAATGAAGTGGCAGCAATTGTAACCAAATGATCAATAAATACATATTATGAAAAAATTACCATGCACTTAGGAAAATGGTTTGCTGCTTTGAATATTCACTAACTTTGAGAGACAATTGAATATGATGCTAAAAATAGGTTCAGTATATCTACAGTTAACTGACTTTGGTGTAGTCATTTGAGTGATTGATATAGAAGTCAGTAATGCCAGATGGGAGAGTGACAGTTATAAAACATGAGAGAAGTAGTACTAAAAGGAAAAATATTCCATGACTGAAATGTTGAAAATAGTTGTTATTTAAAAATAATTAAGGGTGCCTCAGTGATGCAGCTGGTTAAGCATCTGACCCGTGGCTTGGGCTTGGGCTTGTGCTTAGGTTGTGATCTCAAGGTTGTGAGGTTAAGCCCTTTGTCAGGCTCTGTTTTCAGCAGAATCTGCTTAAGATTCTCTTTTTCCCTCTCCCTTTGTCCCTCCATACCCCACTGTGGGCACATGCCTTCTCCCTCTTTCTCTCTCTCTCTCTGTCAAGCAAATAAATAAAAATTTAAAAATTAATTAAAATACAGGAGAATATAGGAAATATCTATACAGATTTTATATATAATATACATATATATGTATAAACACAAAGAATTTAGCAGTGTTGACGTGTATGAGTGTTACATGATTTTTGTTAAATAAAAATCAACGACAGCATTTAAAAAATCTATGTAAGTAGTGATGCTAAATTGTGGATAAAGCAGAAAGTTCTGGGGAGAAAAATGTCGAAGTTTCTGGGAACATACTCTTCAAAAAATCACTGTGACCAAACAGAAATAATCACACCGTCTACAAAACCCACTCTTACTCCTGTATTCTCTATCTCTGATGCTGTTACCAAGAATTTCCCAATCAGAAATATTGCCATTTTCTTGCTCAACCTCTAAGTCACTGTATTTTGTCAAAATGTTTTCTTTAATATCTCTTGAATTTATCTTGTTCCCATTTGTATTACTTTCCCTTAGTTCAAATCACCATATCTCACCTCAATTACTACAACTGACAATAAAACTTTTCTTTAGTATTACTCTCTTTTAAACTTTTCTCTCCTCTGCTGATGTAGTTAATTTTCTAAGAAGCAAAATTGTTGATGTCACTACTCAGCTAGATTAACAGTTATGATAGTTTGTATTTTAAAACATAATTGTTTATATTACTACTCTATGCAACCTATACCTCCAGTTGACATCTTAACAGCCAATATATTAAACCACCCATGGTGAACATTTCCAACTATCTCAAAGGTGATTGCTGGAAGATGCAGTATTCTCCGTAGTGAAAGGAGGATGCATTTAAAAGAAAGAAATAAGGGGATCAACTAAAACAACTGACAGCTACTAACATTCTTTATTAAATAAAAAAACACCAAAATGCGTTTTCAAGCCTAATGTACATAGTGCTTTCTGTAAATGTCCAAAGGAAAAGAAAATGATACCACTATCAAAATGAAAATCTCTAAGAGATTCAGAAATTATGTAAATGATTTATTTATTAGCTACACTCCATCTATCTTAGTAATGCACATAGATTCTTTTCTTCTCTACTCTTTAGTGATTCTCTTCAGGTTTATAATTGTGTTTAGTGAAGAAACCAAACTGAGGCCAGGACTGAGAAAACTTGTAAAGTTCTCACAATCTTTCCTTATACATTTACTTTATCTACAATTTTGAGGTATTATATATCATCCTGAAAGATCAGTGTTTAAAAATTTCTAGAGTAGAGTGTTATTCAAGGTAAGAAACTTGATGAGGGTGTCAGAGTATATTAAAGGTCAAAGCTGGGATACAAACTCAGGTTAGTTGAATTACAGACACAACCTAATGTTATACCAACTTTCTAGAAATAAGGGTTTATAGTTCATAATATTCAAGATTCATAATGCTTACATTTTAATAAATCTTTATATTGTATTTGTACTAATGGTATTGTTTTCATTACTACATATATGATTAGTTCAGAAGTCCTCTGCAGAGAAGAGTAGCTACAAAATATCTTTGCAGTTCTGGAAGATTATATTGAATAATGTATCAGTAATATTTGAATAGCTCTGATGAGCTTTATGGGTAGATTTGAATGTTGATTTAAAATTTGACTTAACATTTGAATTTTGATTTAAAGATAGTAGACTTTTCCACCTGAATGAAAGGATAATGTATTCCACTAAATGTCCACAGTAAATTTTAAGTGTCAATGGACAATTTATGGACATAAACAAGTAGAATTAGAGGACAGTAAAAACTCTGGTCTTATGATCCTATAAGATAAAAATATCTTTTGAATACCAAAGAAGTGGAAGTTATTCAATAGTATCTCCCAGAAGAAACAGAAAGGGACCAAACATTGATACATATAAATGACATTCATTCTGGTATATTGCTGAAATAACTGAATTCTCTTTAAGTTGTTAGCAGAGTGTTTGTGGGCCTCTATTTATAGGCATAGGTATACAAACTCCCCTACATATCTATAAAGTTGTATATACCAGTTCATCTGTACTCACGGCAGAACAGGAGAATTCTTCAAAGGGAAAAGTTTACATAGAGAATCATTCTTTCCACTTTATCACTCTTCTGAGCCTAAATATGGGAGTATATTAGCAAGTATATTTTAATGAGGAAATGTACCTTCAGTCCTGAGTTTCTTCAGGAAAAAACCAAACCAAACCAAACCAATAGGTTGTTAGTAACAATAAGAAATTTTTTAATACAATAAATGGATTTGCTAGCATGAAACAACAATGGCAACCACAAAAAGAATGAATAAATATATTCAGTATATTTGCTAATAAAATAACTTTAATTTTGCTGAATCCATTAAAATCTATTTCAAATTTTTCAGAGTCCTAACAGCAATCTATCCTTACATAGAATTTTTAAAAACTGTCATAATAAACTGGAAAATTTGCCTGGATAGTTGAATATTTTTTCTCACAATAAAAAAAGTTTATGCTCTTGCAAATCATGTTTTCTTTCTATGATTTTACTCAAAGAAAAGAGTTAAGTAATAAGTTAAATAGATTCAGAAATAAACACTGTAATTTTTATGAATTATAAATATAGCTGTTTTCTTTCTATAAATAAATATATATGCACATATATACCTATATAAAATATTTTGTGAAAATATGGTAATGTCATTCAAATATGGTCCATTTGAAATTGATTATTATCTTTTCATTTATTTATTTATTTATTTATTTTAGATAAATAAATCTTATATAAGATTTTATCTATTTATTTGACAGAGAGAGAGAGTTCACAAGTAGGCAGAGTGTCAGGCAGAGGGAGAGGGAGAAGCAGGCTCCCCGCTGAACAGAGAGCCTGATGTGGGGCTTGATCCCAGTCTTGGCATCATGACTTCAGCCTAAGACAGACGCTTAACTTACTGAGCCACCCAGGTGCCCCTGTCAGCTGAAATTGATAGAAAAAATTATATTATTTCCATAGTAAAAATATAGAAGCATAATTATAAATATAAAATTCAAGGGAATATCACCACAAATATATTAATGCTAATATTATTGAATATGCACCTGGTCTTTTTTAAAGATAATTTTATTTTATTTTTATTCTTTTAAGTAGATTACATGCCCAATGTGGGGCTTGAACTCACAACTCTAAGATCTAGAGTCACATGCTCTACTGACTGAGCCAGCCACATACCCCTTCATTTGGTCTTATAAATGGGAACCTTTTACATGAATAGAAGTAATGAGAGAATAATAAAAGTAAAGGGAGTGGGACACTTGGGTGGCTCAGTCTGTTGCGTAGCTACCTTTGGCTCAGGTTGTGATCTCGGGGTCCTGAGATCAAATCCTGCATTGGGCTCCTTGCTTGATGGGGAGGCCACTTCTCCCTCTCCCTCTGCCCCTCTGCTCCTCCCCCTGCTCTTACTCTCTCACTCTGAAATAAATAAATATAATCTTAAAAAAAAGTAAGTGGAGTATTTTGCATAAATGTATAATATCTCATGAATGCTTTTAAGTAAATATAAAAGTCAAGTGACAATTGAGAATAAGTACAGAGAATGTGAAAAACATAACTGTTAAATTATACAGTATATATAAAACATATAAAGTATCTTTGGATGTGAGGGCAGCCTGGCTGTAACATCTGTCACCCCATTGAATAGCCAGGGTTGATTCGGCTGATCTGGCTGGCTAGGCAGGTGCCCCTTTCCTCCCTCACCACTTCATTTGCTTCCCTCCTGAAGCTGGAGGCTGGGAAGAAGATGGCTTTCCTCCATAGAAGAGGACCATTCTTCAATCAAGGCTATAGGAGTAGCTGCACTCCCCTGCTGGAACCTCCAAAAAAGTTCTGATGGTCCATGTGTAGGAGAACATAACGCAATCAAGCTTCCAAGACTCAACACATCCAAATGAGGCACTACATGTGGCAGTCTGCCTTTCTTTAAAAAACAAAACAAGAGAACAAAGTATCTCAATTATCACATTTTATAAAGATCTACTAATGAATACAATGCATAGGTAGATATACAGATGAATAAATTCATATACACATTTTGATGTTATATATATGTCATATATTTATCAAACTTAGTCATTTGAAATGCAGTTCACTATTTTATTTTCCATTTTCCCTCTCCATCATTGGTGGTTCATTATGTATATAAATCTGTCTATCTATCTATCTATCTATCTATCTATCTATCTATCTATCTATCTATCATCTATCTATCTATATCTATTATCTATCTATCTCCCTATGTACCTACCTAAAATATTAACTTACCCCCAGATGTCTGCACTGTATAGGCAGGCAAACTCAGAGAAGTGTCATCTTTTTCTCCATTCCTTATAATCTGTCCCATCTGCATCCATACCATACCATTGCCACACACCCCTCTAGGAAAGCATCCCATTACTTTTTCATTTATCCTTTCTGTACTCTGTGCAAATGAGCAAATGCAGGTATATATTCTTATTTTATCAGAAATATTGGGTTTGGGGATGAATTGTGTACCCTCAAAATCTACATATTAAAGCCCTGAACCCTGTATCTCAAGAGGTGCTTGTCTTTGGAAATAGGATCTTCAAAAGGTAATTAAGTTTAAATGAGTCATACAGGTTGGCCCTAATCCAATTTTACTGATATCTCTACAAAAATAGAGAAATTGGGCACTTAAGTGACACCAGGGATGTGCAGACAGAGGAAAGACCATGTGAGGACTTAGCGAGAAGGGGGATATCTGAAAGCCAAAGAGAGAGGCGTTGGAGGAAATAAAGCTGCTGACACCTCGAGTTTGGATTACTAGCCACCTTAGAAAAAATAAATTTGTGTTATTTACTCCACAGTCTGTGATATTTTGTTATGTCATCCTTAGAAAATTTATATACATAGTAATCAAGAATTTATTATAGGGGCATCTGGGTGGTGCAGTCAGTTAAGTGTCTGCCTTCAGCTCAGGTCAGGATCTCAGGGTTCTGGGATTGAGTCGTACATCTGGGTCCGTGCTCAGCGGGGCATCTGCTTCTCCCACACCCTCTCCCTCTGTGCTCTCTCTTTCTCTCTCTCTCTCTCAAACAAATAAATAAAATCTTTTAAAAAAAGAATTTATTTTATGTCTCTATTCAGAGATTAACATTTGTGTTTACAAAAAAAAATAATAATTATCAGGGGTCATTCAATTGCTAATCTGTGGAAGCAGTCCAATATGTAAAAATAGAATAATTGCTGTTAAATTATATTACAGCCAGTAGATGTAACTTTATATAGTAATTACTAAAATAAGTTCAGATGAATAATCATAAAATACTTATGACCTTCTGTGCTACTTGGTTCTAAAATCTCCATTTGGAAAATCAAATACGCATGCAATCGCAAATGAGTGGAAAGTCTGCATTTATTGTGGTTTTGATGTGTCATGTTATCAACTCTACCTTAAACTCTATATGAAGCTCACAAAAAATTTTTTTCCCTCCTGTCGTTTTTATAGTAAAGTCTTGTAAAAAATTCCTGTCAGTAACTGCCTAAGCAAAGGCAAGAAGGCAGGCTGTGTCATATGGCAGGGGTGCAGGGGATAAGTACACTGTGCAGCAAGCAGAATTGGAGAACATTGTTTTGAATCTACAGAAAAGATACAAATGTGTGCTGGCTACTCCAAGCCTATCTAACAAGGCAAGAAGCAATGCATTTTCTATTTAGAAGATACAAGTCATAGATGTGGGAAAAAAAAAGTGTATAGAAGTACTTTATTTTCCTAACATATTTGCATAAATGGCACCAATTACTGACCTAAAGAAAATCTGATCTTATTTTTCCAACAGAGCCAGGTATGATTGAAGCAGTTTGATAGTGAAGATTATTTTATATTTTGTATAGTATTAATCAGCTCAATCTCAGTACTTGTTGTATTTCCAAATATCAAGTCTGTTTCATGGTGCTAATATAGCCAGTGGAGGGTTGAGAAATGATAACCTTGCAAACAATGGGGATTCGGGGTAAACCTGAGAATTATATTATAGTCTCTATAATTGAAAAAAAATCTTAAAAAGTGTAAAAAACATCCTTAACCTTGTTAAATAGATTAGAGTATTCATAGGAATAATCTACTAAATCCCAATCCTAATCCCGTAGTTTGTCCATTTCTGAAAGGAAAATGGGAACATGGTCCAATTGGATAATTTGAGAAGAGTTTATAAAAAGGGTGCTATTTTCAGAGATATAAGAAGAGTTAGGCAAACCAAAAAGAGTACTCTGCCACTGAACTCATAAGAGGTAGAATGTATAGTCTTTCACCACTCCATGGTGGGAATGACCAAAAGAAAAGGAGAGTAAGTTAGAACTGGATGGACAGGGTCATGTATAAAATATGTCCTTGGCTGGCTCTGAGATCCATGGTAATGCATCCAGTAGGAAACCAAAGGGTTAATTTCCCTGAACTCATGCTTCTGTCTCCCATAGATCTTTTATTGGATATGACCATCAAATAAACCAAACTAGATGTCAGGCAGAATGAAGGTTAATTTTATGTGTGAACTGGGCTATGCTATAGTATCTTAGTCAAATACCAAGTATACCAAATATAGATATTTAGTCAAATACTGGTCTAGATGTTGCTGTGGAGATATTTTTTAGAAATAATTAACATTCAAGGTTCCGGGGTGGCTCAGTTAGTTGAGCATCTAGCTATTGGTTTTGACTCAGGTAATGATTTTGGGGTCCTGGGATTGAACCCCACTTTGGCCTCTGTGCTCAATTAGGAGTGTGCTTGAGGATTCTCTCTTTCCTCTCCCTCTGCCCCTTCCCCTGCTCACACATGGATGTGTGCTCATTCTCTCTGAAATAAATAAATAAATCTTTAAAAAAAAAAAGATTAACACACAAATCAGTAGACTTTGAGTAAAATAGATTATCCTCCATAAAGTTGGTAGACTCCATCCAATCAGTCAAATACCTTTAAAGTAAAGATTGAGGGTCCCCTATGCTACCTCCAGACATCTAGACTACCTTCAACTCAAGGTTGCAACATTCTTGGCAGAATTTCTAGCCTACTGGTTAGCCATGCATATTTTTAACTTGCCAGTCCCCAATTTCTTAAAATCTCTCTCTCTCTCTCTCTTTCTCTTTCTCTCTCTCTCTCTGTGTGTGTGTGTGTGTGTGTGTGTGTGTCTATCTCTATTTCTATCCATTGGTGTGCCAACTAACCAAATTCTTACATACAGGATTTGTGTACATGTCTTTGCAGGCAGTATACCAAATTGACTGTAGTGGAAACAATTTGAAATCTTTCAGGCAATACTAAAAGAATAATCAAAAATTTTGAAACTTACTTGGCTGACACTAAGTAAACCCTGGGCTCAGATGAAGCTGCTTTTCTGTTGTGCTAATGTAAGTGTTACAAGTCAAACCTCATTATTTTATAGTAATGATACAGCAGCAGCAGCAGCACCTGGGAACTTGTTAGAAATGCAAATTCTCAAAAAAAAAAAAAAAAAGAAAAAAAAAAGAAATGCAAATTCTCTGGCACCACCCCAGATGTAAGAATCAGCAACTCCGGTGTTAGGGACTTAGGAACTTGTGTTTTAGCAAGTCCTCTTTGTAATTATAATGTGTACGCAAGTTGGAAAATCACGGTTAATTAGTAAAATTGGAAAGCAGATCTATTTTAACATAGCACTAGCTTCTGTTTATCATTGTTTTATTTACTTTGTGGTCATAATAAGAAATAAAAATTATCATGCCATTTAAGTATAGTCTATCGGTGATGTATACTTTTAATAAATGATGAGCAATAAACTAGAATCGAGGCAACTAGCCAGCTTTTGTTCCAAGCCTGTCACTGCAGATGCCACAAAAGCCATGGGGAAGTATAGCAATATGACACATTAATAATAATTTTTAAAATGAGGGTCACTCTTGGCAGGAAAAAAGGCAACTCTGGCCTGCTCTGTGAGGGAAATGGTAATAGAGTGTGGAGGAAATCCAGGTGTCAAAATTGGAAATAAACATATCTCCAGAACATGAGTGTCTGATTAGAAATTCCTGCTCAGAACCTGCCAGACATGGTGAAAAAAATGTTTTCTAAAAGAAAACCAAGGCACCTGGGTGGCTCAGTGGGTTAAAGCCTCTGCCTGCAGCTCAGGTCATGATCTCAGGGTCCTGGAATCAAGCCCTGCCTCTGGCTCTCTGCTCAGCTAGGAGCCTGCTTCCCTCTCTCCCTTGCCTGCCTCTCTGCCTACTTGTGATCTCTCTCTGTCAAATAAATAAATAAAATCTTAAAAAAAAAAAAAGAAAGAAAAAGAAAACCAGCACGTAAGCTCAGAATAGATCAAGCCAGGATGTGGTACATAGCCAATGGAGGTGGCCAGTCCCAAACCGTGGCACTGACACCTTCTGCTTTAGGATATATACCAAGTTAAATTCACCAGAAGGGCATGAAGGACCTGGACATCCGCCACTCTCCTCAAGTATATATTAACTGCCAAAGTGGCTGATCTCATCAAGGGAAATGAACTAATGGAAAAATAATTAGATAATTGAGGAGTACAACCACTGTCACAATGAGAGTGACAAGCTGAATAGACTTATAATAGATGAAAAAAAGCTATCGAGGACAATACTTGCAATTATGAAGATTCACATGGAACCATCAAGTATAAAAAATGTAATATTTTAAATTTTTTAAAAATGGACAGAACCAACAAAAATATTGAGCTGGAAGAGCTGATGTAGAAACTCTTTTCTTTATAGAAAATGATATGGATGTAGAAAATACGAAGTCAAATTTAAGATACATGGCACATAGAAATAAAAAATGCCAATATCTTTATGGTAAAGGCCTAGTTTTTAAGTTTGGTATTGAAATTTCTTTTCTTAAGATGACAGAGAAGTTTTACATTGAACTAAGATTATAGACCGTAACAATTATGAAAGCTGAATTTTAAAAGGTGATATTTAAAGCCATTAGAGAGTAACAATACACCGGAGAAATAAAAGTCCATCTCAGGCAACCTAAATCACCAGAAGGCCAAACACCAAACACATGAATGATGGCATCCGAAATTACCAGTCCCAAACTGACCTAACTAGAGGTGCCTATCTCAGACATGATGACTGTGGTGAACACTGCTGTATGGTATGTTTGAAAGTTGCTAAGAAAATAAATTCTAAAAGTTCTCATCTCAAGGAAAAAAATATTTGTTTTTTTGTTTGGTTGGTTGGTTAATCCGTGAGGTGATGCATGTTAACAACATTTATTGTGGAAATCATTTTGCAGTGTATGTAAGTCAAGTTATTATGCTATGCAGCTTAAACATACACTGCTGTGTGTCAATTACATTTCAATAAAACTGAAAGAAAAAAATAAATTTTGGTGTGATGCAAGAAGAGTGCCTATTCTGGAAGAAGTTTCACTGAATCCAAGATCATTAGTATTCCAGAAATCATACCTCCCTGATGCTCAATATGTTTATAGAAAAGGAGCCTAGTAATATCTATGCAAACATGTAATAATGGAAATTTTTTGATGAGAAGGTGGTATTATTAAAAGTGCTTAAAGAGAGAGTTGCCAGGACAATTCAGTTCAGTCACAAAGTGAAACAGGAAAAGAAAATGTATATATTTATATATATGAAATTATATATATATATATGAGATTAAACCCAAATAATACTGTTATAAATCACAGTTTTATGGTGATTTGTTATGCAGTAAACATTGATATAAAATGAAAATCACATATAGCCATGTTCAAAGTGAATATACCATTTTACATTTTTTTCTAATATTGTACAAAAGTCCCAGTGCCAACGCATCCTTGCCAACAATTGGTATAGTCATTTTAAAAAAAAAACTGTAGTCATTCTAATATATGTGTAGTGGTATGTCCTTGTGGCTTGACTTTATGTCCCTAATGACTAATGATATTGAAGATCTTTTCATGTTTTTATTTGCCATCACTGTATCTTTTTTGGTAAAGTGTCTGTTTAAATATTTTTGCCTATTTTTTTATTTCATTTATTTTTAAAAAAGATTTTATTTATTTATTTGACAGAGGAGACACAGCGAGAGAGAGAGAGAGAGAGAGAGAGAGAGAGAACACAAGCATGGGGAGTAGGGGAGGGAGAAGCAGGCTTCCTGTTGAGCAGGGAGCCCAATGTGGGCTTATCCCAGGATGCTAGGATCATGACCTGAGCTAAAGGCAGACACTTAACGACTGAGCCATCTAGGCGCCCCATATTTTTGTTTACTTTTTAACTGAGTTGTTTTCTTGCTACTGAGTTTTGAGAGTTCTTTATATGCTGTTCATGAGACATATGATTTGCAAATATTTTCATCCAATCTGTGGTTTGTTTTTTCATTTTCTTAACAGTTAAACTTGAAGAACAGAAGATTTTAATTTGATGAAGTCCAGTTTATTTTTTTAAAGATTTTATTAATTTCTTAGAGAGTGTGCAGGAGTGGAGTCTGGAGAGGGACAGAAAGGAAGGGAGAAGCAGATTCCCTACTGAGCAGGGAGCCCTATGTGGGACTCAGTCCCAGGACCCTGCGATCATGACCTGAGCCAAAGGCAGATGCTTAACTGAGTCATCCAGGCACCCCAAAACCCAATTTATTAATGTCATTTCATAGATTGTACTTTTGTGGCTCTATCTAAGAAATTTTAGCCCAATGCAAGGTCACAGAGGTTTTGTCCTACTCAGGGCCTGGACTAGAGTGGGGTAAGTCACTTAAATCACACAATCAGAGTGGACTCAGAGTTATGTGCACTGTTCTTTTGCTCTGGACCCTGCCCATCACCCCTGCAGATTCATTTCTATGAGGGCAAAGATTGTAGTCTGTTTTACTCTTTCTTGTATTCTCAGTGATTATAATAGTCCGCATCCGGGGTGCCTAGGTGGCTCAGTGGGTTAAAGCCTCTGCCTTTGGCTCGGGTCATGACCTCAGAGTCCTGGAATCAAGCCCCCCATTGGGCTCTCTGCTCAGCAGGGAGCCTGCTTCCCCCTTTCTCTCTGCCTGCCTCTCTGCCTACTTGTGATCTCTCTCTCTGTCAAATAAATAAATAAAATCTTAAAAAAAATAATAGTCCCCATCCAATACTAGGAACTCAGTAAGTATTAGTTAAATAAAATAATAAAATAAAGAACAGTGTTTTTAGTTTTAGAGACCCCATGACATGTAAACATAGGTAATAAAAAATTTATTTTCTCCCACATGTGGGGTTTTCACCATTGTGAAGATAGTCCTTGATAGATATATCAATCCTAGAAAGAAATACATGTTTATTCATAATGATTACAGGATAGAGTCAACGTGATTTCAGTTTTTTTCTTTGTATTATGCTATTTGCAATTTTTGAGATAACCATCCATTATTTTCTTTAATGGAGAGGAGAAAAACAGTGGAGGTTTGTGAGTTGAGTTCTATTGCACGATATACCAAGAAGCACACTCCCACATCCTTTTAAATGCTGAATATAACTTTTTATATTCCTAGAAGTGCCAGGTTCATGTAATGTCTAACGTATATTAGAACTAGATCAGGAGAAAAAGAACAATGGTCCATTATTCACTTTCAATAAGGAAAGTCATGTATTCTCTCATATTTAAAGAGCCATAACTGAATGCCATAAATGAGTCTTTAAATATTTAACTAGGAACGGTAAAATTATCTGTGCTCAGATCAAGAGAGTTGTCTCCAAAAAATCACACTGGATTTCAAAAAGCCTTTCTGTAAAAGGGAAAATTCCCTAGACTCTAAAAACCATATTGCCTTAGGAGATGCTATTATTTTTACCTAGATGTACTCTAAAATACTTTATGTGCATTAGGGCTTCAATAAAGAGAGTAGTTTCCTTCTTTTTGTGGTTCTCTTTCTCCTAACACGTCCACCAATAAAATATACCTCCCGTTTAATGTATTGGAGGGTGTGGTTACTCCGTACTCTATCAATTTTTTTCAACTTTATTTATAATAATTGCCCTAAAGCTTCCATTTGGTTTATTTGTTGCTGTTATTACTGTAGTTTGTTCTGTTTATTTTAATTTCTTTCTTTATTGCCTTTTAAAAAAAAATAACATTATAATATCTAGGGGTGCCTGGGTGGCTCAGTTAGTTAAGTATTTGACTCTTGATTTCAGCTCTGGTCATGATCTCAGGCTTGTGGGATCAAGCCCTGTGTCAGGCTCCGTGCCTGGCCTCCTCACACTCTGCACTCACTGTCTCAAAACAAAAAAGAAACCAAACCAAACCAAAGAAACAGACAACCTCCCCCCAAAAAAAACCCATTATATCTAAGTCTTCGATTCCATTTTGAGAATTTTAAATAATTGGGGGCCACCTGGGTGGCTCAGTTGGCTAAGCCTGTTAAGTGTCTGCTTTCAGCTTAGGTCATGATCCCAGGGTCCTAAGATCAAACCCATGGCAGGTTCTCGGCTCACTCAGTGGAGAGTGTGCTTCTCCCTCTCCCTTTTCCCCTCTCCCTGTTCATGCTCTCTCTCTCTCTCTCTTTTGCTCTTGTTCTCTAAGTAAATAAATAAAATATTTAAAAAAAATAATTGGAAAAAAATGTGAGTGCTCAACTTTTGTCAACTAGGAAGGAATGTGTGTGTGGTGGCATGCACATATACAATTGGAGAGCAGAGTCTATGATTTAAAGTTCTTTTACTCATTTTCTTTAGGATTCTAAAAGTGGTCAGTTATCATGGTTTACTAATTTTATTATAGAATACATTACTCTTTTTTATAGTTGATGTATAATTAACACATAATGTTACACTAGTTTCAAGTGTACAACATATTGATTCAACAATTCTTTACATTAGGAAATGCCACCATAAGTGTAGTTACCTAGGATACATTACTCTTATTGCTTTTGTTAAGAAATAATAGCATATCTTTGGTGTCTATTATTATTTTATAGTACATGTAGCCTGAAAAGTCTCTGGAGTACTTATATTATTTTGTATCATTAAGCTAACAATTCTAATTTATAATGCATACATTACTCAAATCAGTTATCTTGTGATTAAAAACTATTTTATCTGGATTTTTTAAAGGGTCTATGTAAATGGAGTTATTAATAAAGCATTAATTATTTATGTTTTTTGGACAAACTTGTGGCCAAAGTCTTAGGGAGTTTAAGTTTACTAGTAAGGAGTACCATTAGTTTTCTACCTAAAAAAATTTGAAAATATATCTACTATTACCTCTGCTTAATTTATTCCCAGTGGTTGGTACCTGTATAACAGATAAAGCCTTTATAAAGTCTCTGTTTGAGAGAATGGTGGTTTGTTTATTCAGAACAAATTTCCAGCTTTTTAAAAACAATGAAAAATTCTGTAATTATCATTTTTTTTTCTAATTTGTTAGGAGTGTTAAAGAGCTTGAGGAGAAAGCAGATAATTACCACTTAAATCTGAGAGAATGTCAAAATCTAGAAAGAAAAGAAAAATAACCTCCCAAATAACTTTTACACTGAGGGAGTTTTAAGGTCAAAGCAAATTGAGGCTTTAAGCCAGTAGCTTTAAGGGTAAAGGAGATGAAAGCCCAGGTTCTAGGTGGGTTATAGGAAACCCACTTCTAATAAAGGGTCTTAAGGGTCACAAAATTAGAATGAAAATTAAAGAAAGAAACCCACTTCTTCCTTATGATAACCCCCATTTCCAAGAGACTACAAGAGTGGAGTAGTCAAAAAAGAACAGGAAAAAATAATCCCTGAGAAATCATGGCTATAGGACATCTCTTTCATGGTTTGTTTGTTTTTTTTTTTTTCCATTTTTTGGTAGCTAGGACTTTCAGTCCCACAATGAATTGTCATTTATTGAATTGTCATTTACGATGGTTTCTGACTTCCACAGACTTTGATACCTTGCAGAAACCAGAAGGTAATCTTCTCTGAAAGAAATGATCTTCCAGTGAGTTGGTAAAAATAATTACCCACCTACAATTCTAAGATTGGTAATAATGTATTCCACAAACAAGAATGCAATAAAAACATATTTCTAAAACACTCACACACACACACACACACACACACACACACACACAAGTTAACTTTACTAAAGCCTCAATAAGTAAAATTCCAAAAGGTATAACTCAGGCAGATGGAGAATGATTACTGATGGATTAGAAAGTGAATATTGAGCCACAGTGTGATAAAAATATGAGTAAATAATAGTAATGCCTTCTGAAGTTTTATTTAAAATAAGAGAATTAAAAGTCATGAGAAATAACATGTCAGTAATTTGTAAAGTGTGTAACAGGATTTTTATTATTTTTAAAAAAGATTATATTTATTTATTTGACACAGAGAGAGTGAGTGAGTGAGAGAGAGAGGAAGAGAGAGTATGCACAAGCAGGGAGAACAGCAAGCAGCGGAGAAGCAGGCTCCCCACTGAGCAGAGAGCCAGACATTGGGCTCCATCCCAAGACTCTAGAATCATGACCTGAGCCAAAAGCAGCTGCCTAGCCAACTGAGCCACCCAGGTGTCCCTGTAACAGGATTTTTTTTTTTTTAAGATTTTATTTGACAGAGAGAAACACAGGGGGAACCAAGCAGAGGGAATGGTAGCGGGAGAAGCAGGCTTCCTGCAGAGCAGAAAGCCCGATGCGGGGCTCAATACCAGGCCCCTGGGATCTGACCTGGGCCGAAGGCAGACGCTTAAGGACTGAGCCACCCAGGCACTCCAGCAGTAACAGGATTTTTAATGTTATTGATGAGAAAGAGGATTTTTAAAACTAAAATTGTTTATTGATAAAATAAAAAATATATCTTTTATTTTTAAGAGTAACAAATGGAATAAGTATACAATTTTCACATTAGTGAAAGGACCGTAAAATTAATGATAAAAAATAATCCAGTTGGAAAACTCAAGAGATAAAAATCACAGATAAAATGAGGAAAATATAATTCATATATGAAGTAATAGATTTAGCTGCAACATGTTAGTAATTACGTTAGTTTTATATGGACCAAATGCTCCATTAGGAAAAAAAGTAGAATTTTCAAATAGGCTTATTTTTAAAAATTCAGACTATTTATAAAGATGAATCATGCAGTTAACCAAAAGAATAAACAAAAGGTGAAATAAATGGCTCTAAAAAGGGATGCCTGGGTGGCTCAGTCAGTTAAGCCTCTGGCTTTTGCTCGGGTAATGATCCCAGGGTCTTGGGATAGAGTGCTACATAGAGCTCCTTGCTCAGCAGGAAGCCTGCTTCTCTCTTTGCCTGCTGCTCCCCCTGATTGTGCTCTCTCTCTGTCTCTCTCACAAATAAATAAAATCTTTTAAAAAATGGCTGTAAAAGGGGCACCTGGGTGGCTCAGTGGGTTAAAACCTCTGCCTTCAGCTCAGGTCATGATCTCAGGGTCCTGGGATCGAGCCCTGCATAGGACTCTCTGCTCAACAGGGAGCCTGCTTCCCCTTCTCTTTCTGCCTGTCTCGTGATCTCTCTCTCTCTGTCAAATAAATAAATAAATAAAATCTTTAAATTAAAAAAAATGGCTGTAAAAATATTAAGCATGCAAATGAAAACCCAATAGAGGTGATATGTGTAAATTAGTATCATGGGAAAAATATTTATGAAGCATTATTGGGGATTAAATAAATTTATTCCATAATGGTCAATTATTGCTTCACCAGAAAAATATATGAATTGAAAAAATAAATCATAATGTGGCATACAGTAGTGGCAATGTATATATTTGATTGCAACTTTTGACACACAGAATAGTGAAAAAATACCATTATCATGACAGCTTACAGATAAATATAAAAATAGCTAAATAGAATAATGAGGAAAACATTTGGATAAAACTGTATTGCAGGTAAATTCAATTAGTAAAAAAAATATTTGGAAAGGTTTTAAATTCTCTGGATCAAAGAAATGAAAATTAAATTCCAACCTCCATCAGACAGGCAAAATTTTAGGTCTGAAAATATAAAATGATACTGCAGATATATAGCAGTGCCAGGGCAATTTCACATTCTGCCTTTGGGAAATGCATTGGTAATAGTACTTCCGAAAATATTTAGACATTGTCTGCTAAAGTCGAAGATAGTCACAGCCAGTGAACAAGTAGTTTTATTTCTAGATCAGATATTGTTAAACTTTTATGAGTGTGTACCCTGTAGAAATCTGATAATGCTTATCGACCACTTGTCAAAATAAAATCTTAAATTAATCAATTAAAATATATAAAATTTCAATGAAACAATGATCAAAATATTAACAAAAAATAATATGCACAGAGGAATGTCATGTAGAGTGAATTCATTCCTCTAAATTATTTAGCATTTTTTAATTATTTTTTTTAGAATTAATTTCGCTTCATATTTACTGTATAACATTAGAGGCCAGAAAACAGCAACAACACTTGTAAAGAGTTTTGTACAGTACAAATAACAAGAAATATCAATTTTTCTGAGGGAGATCTTATGGGGGATGCCTGGATACAGATTGAAAATGTTCAGTATGACTACCTCTTTTATTCATTTTTTACAAATATTTATTATGAAGGAGTTACATGCCAGACTTACTCCAAGAGTCAAGAATCTGCTCTTGTTTACCAGATATTCTAATTGTGAGACCATGATATCAAGCAGTAATAAATGCCAAGGAAAAATGTAAGACTGGCTAAGGGGATTTGTAAGATGTGAAAAACTGAACCATAAGGGGTAAGAATATCTGTGGAAAGAATAACATCACTTCATAGGAAGTCTATCAATGTTTACAATTTTGTGCAGTTCTGAGACATTAACATAAAGCCAAGGAACAATAGTAATAAGTTATCCTGGTGACACTAGGATAGAAGAGAATGAGTCCTACTAAAAATCATAGAAATTAATACCTGGAAACTCAGTATTTAAAAGTATTTTGGGGGGCACCTGGGTGGCTCAGTGGGTTAAGCCTCTGGCTTCAGCTCAGGTCATGATCTCAGGGTGCTGGGATCAAGCCCCACATCAGGCTCTCTGCTCAGCAGGGAGTCTGCTTCCCCCTTTCTCTCTGCCTGCGTTTCTGCCTACTTGAGATCTCTTTCTCTCTGTCAAATAAATAAATAAAGTCTTAAAAAAAAGGTTTATTAATAGAGTGTCTAATTAAAGAAAAAAAAAGGATTTAATATCAGGATCCCTGAATCAAGATGCCATCCTGCCAGAGGCCATGACCAGGAATAGGACAATGAACACTGGCAGGAGGATTGACAAGACAGTAATAGGTGAAATATGCATATGCTCTTATTATCTAATGTAGATTTCAGCTCTCCACAAATCCCATTGTTAATTCCCTAAACTTGATTTTCTGATCCCTCCAACTGCCTTACAAGAAGATATCTGGATAGACTGGGAATGCTTTCACATATGAGATAAAGCTTGTATTCCTAGAGCAGGGAAATGAGCCCATTCAGTAAGGAGATTTATATTGTTATGTTAAATATAAATTAAATTGATAATTTCTTCCTACATGTAGCATTTGGAAAGTGTATGATACATGCTATTGAGTTTATTCTTTCCTTCCCTGTGAACAACAACTGATTTTGGAGTAAAATTTATGGGCAATGAGTTCAACACTTGCACTTAATATCAATGTTATATGGGAAACTGATCTAATACCTTGGAACTCTTCTTTATTCCTTTTTTAAAAAGTTGATAGTTATACTCCCTGACACATTTTTTTTTAAGTTTCTCTGAGGTCCCATATTGTATAATGCTCCCAATGTTGTTTGGCACATGGTACATATTATATGTTGTTAAATAGTAATAGCCATTGGAAAAACGTATGCCAAGTACCTGTTTCCTATAAAGATAAGTTTGTGGTATAAAGTAAAGTAATGAGGTGCCTGTGTGGCTCAGTTGGTGGAGTGACTCATTCTTGATTTCAGCTCAGGTCATGATCTCAGGACTATGAGTTGAGCCGCTTGTTGGGCTCAACAAGTTGGGAGGTGGAGCCCGCTTAGGATTCGCTCTTTCCCTCTGCCACCCCACCCCCACTCTCTCTCTCTCAAAACAAAAATAAAGTAAAGCAGATAGTTTTTTTTTTCTTTTTTGCTAATTTGATGCTAAATAAAATAGCATTAATTTAGGCTATAGACTGGGGTTTCCCAATTTTGACACTACTGATATTTGGTTTAATCATTCCTTGTTGGAGAGGGAGTGGTCCTGTACATTGTAGATTTAGCAGCATCTCTCACCTCTACTTACTGCCAGTAGCAACGCGCCCCCCATACCCAGTTACAACAACTAAAAATATCTCTAGGTATTTTCAAAAGTCTCCCAGGGAGCAAATTGCCCATGGTTGAGAACAACTGATACAGATGACTCATACCATGGAAAAAATGTTGTAACATCAAAATATGATAGAAGAAAGAATAAAATAAAACTTCCTTGAATTGCACATGGAGATAATGTTTTGTCATCAGTATCTCAAAGTTGAGTTGCTCAAGGACGTACAGTTCAAAAATAAGTGACATGAAAGTAATCAAATACCTAGCTAGCTAACTTAGTAGGGTGTAGGTTCCTTCAAGCTGAACAGACTCACAGTAAAAGGTTTACCAGTATGTTAGTGCAAAAGTAACGTTTAACTAGTGTATCTGCAGAAAATATACAAAGGATTCCCTTCCTAGAGAGAAGAAAGAAGATATTTTTTTAATCTATCTGATCCCTAAAGTCTTTAAGGATATCATAATAGTTTTTTTTTAACTTAAAGCTTTATCATAAATGAATTATATTTTAAAAATGTAAAATTAGAGTGTTAAATATCTTTTTAAATCTATTAACTCAAAATAATTAGTAAAAATATAAATTATTTACTGCTATATCAAGAAATAAAAAGTATTATAAAGAAACTTTGATACATCTTTAAAAATCTCTTTAAATGTATAACTAGCTATGAAAAAAGAGAGAGGAACTCACAAATATCACATATCCAAAAATGTGATTTGGAAAAGTAGAAATCACAAACATGGCTTTGCTTATTTTTAACTTTATATTCAATTTAATTGACATATAGTGTATTATTAGTTTCAGAGGTAATTTAGTGATTCATCAGTTGCATATAACACTTAGTGCTCATTCCATGAAGTTCCCTCCTTAATGGCCATCACTCAGTTACCCCATTCACCCACCTACCTCCCCTCCAGCAACCCTCAGTTTGTTTCTTATAATTAGGAGCCTCTTATGGTTTGTTTCCCTCTCTGTTTTCATCTTATTTTTCCTACTCTTCCCTGATATTCATCTGTTTTGTTTCTTAAATTCTACATAAGAGTAAAATCATATGATATTTGTCTTTCTCTGACTAACTTATTTCGCTTAGCATAATACCCTCTAGTTCCATCCACATCATGGCAAATGGCAAGATTTCATTCTTTTGATGGTTGCATAATATTTCATTGCATATGTGCACTACATCTTCTTTACCCATTCATCTGTCGGTGGACATCTGGACTCTTTGGCTATATGGATATTAGTTTGGCTATTATGGATATTACTTCCATAAACACTGGGGTGCATGTGCCCCTTTGAGTCACTCTCTTTGTATTCTTTGGATAAATATCTTGTAGTGCAATTGCTAGGTTGAAGGGTAGCTCTATTTTTAACTTTTTGAGAAACTCCCATAAAATCTTCCAGAGTAACTGCATTTTTGCATCGTTTTGCATTCCTACCAATGGTGTAAGAAGGTTCCCCTTTCTTTACATCCTTACCAACATCTGTTGTTTCCTGAGTTGTTCATTTTAGCCATTTTGATTGGTGTGAGTTGGTACCTCATTGTGATTTTGATTTGTATTTCCCTGATGCTGAGTAATGTTGAGCACTTTTTCATGTGTCTGTTGACAATTTGGAAGTCTTCTTTGGAGAAATACCTGTTCATTCTTCTACCCATTTCTTGACTGGATTATTTGTTCTTTGAGTGTTGAATTTGTTAAGTTCTTTATAGATTTTGGATACTAGCCCTTTATCGGATAAGATATTTGCAAATATCTTCTCCCATTCTGTTGGTTGGCTTTTGGTTTTGTGGACAGTTTTCTTTACTGTGCAAAAGCTTTTTATCTTGATAAAGTACCAATAGTTCATTTTTACCTTTGTTTCTCTTGCCTTTGGAGATGGGCCTAGCAGGAAGTTTCTGCATCTGAGGTCAAAGAGGTTGCTGCTTGTCTTCTCCTCTAGGATTTTGATGGATTCCTGTCTCACATTTAGGTCTTTCATTCATTTTGAGTTTATTTTAGTGTATGTTGTAAGAAAGTGATACACTTTCATTCTTCTGCATGTGGCTGTCAATTTTCCCAACACCATTTGTTGAAGAGTTTGTCACTTTTCCATTGGATATGCTTTTCTGTTTTGTCAAAGATTAGTTGTCCATAGAGTTGAGGGTCCATTTCTGGGTTTTCTATTCTGTTCCATTGATCTATTAGTTCCATTGATCTATTTAGTATTCACTAGAATAATTTTCTAGTTTGTAATTTAATATGTTTTATAATAAAAATGCTTCTATTTTATATTAATTGATCATACAGATAATATGTTTCCATTGAAAAATTAGGATAGTCTGTAAAAGCAGAATGAAAATAGAAAACTTGGCCATCTTTCATTCACAATTCATACTCTAATATATCCATCAACATATCCATCAAAAATTAATATAATTTTATCACATATAGGATTTTATTCATTATTTCACTAAAAAAATCTCATGTACCTCTTGCATCTTATTTTTTCTCACTTAATAACGCATAGTAGGAATTCTCACAAATCAACTTCATAGAGCTAACTCATGTATTTTATCAATTGCACAATGTCCCATATATAGAAACAACATAATTCTCTCATTTCCCATATTGATGGGAATCTATTTTGTTGTTAAAATTTGCTACTATAGAAAAGGCTGTTGTATGCATATCAAGAATGGATGAAGAAGTTGATAATTTAAAAAAATATATTTCGGGCGCCTGGGTGGCTCAGTCATTAAGCATCTGCCTTCGGGTCAGGTCATGATCCCAGTGTCCTGGGATCGAGCCCCTCATCGGGCTCCCTGCTGGCAGGAAGCCTGCTTCTCCCGCTACCATTCCCTCTGCTTGTGTTCCCTCTCTCGCTGTGTTTCTCTCTGTCAAATAAATAAAATCTTTAAAAAAAAAAAAAATATATATATATATATATAATATATATATATATATATATATATATAAGTTTCAAAGTTGAGTTTAAAAAGAATGAAGT
>CM053610.1:78689850-78713501 GCA_028646535.1 Procyon lotor | reverse complement strand
CATTGCAAATGGCCAGATTTTGTTTCTCTTGATGGCTGCATAGTATTCCATTGTATATAATACCACATCTTCTGTATCCATTCATCTGTTGATGGGCATCTAGGGTCTTTCCATAGTTTGGCTATTGTGGACATTGCTGCTATAAACACTCGGGTGCACGTGCCCCTTCGGATCACATTTGTATCCTTGGGGTAAATACCCAGTAGTGCAATTGCTGGATCGTAGGGTAGCTCTATTTTCAACTTTTTGAGGAACCTCCATACTGTTTTCCAGAGTGGCTGTACCAGCTTGCATTCCCACCAACAGTGTAGGAGGGTTCCCCTTTCTTTGCATCCTCACCAACATCTGTCATTTCCTGTCTTGCTAATTTTAGCCATTCTGACTGGTGTGAGGTGGTATCTCACTGTGGTTTTGATTTGTATTTCTCTGATGCTGAGTGATGTGGAGCACTTTTTCATGTATCTGTTGGCCATTTGGTTGTCCTCTTTGCAGAAATGTCTGTTCATATCTTCTGCCCATTTCTTGATTGGATTATTTGTTCTTTGGATGTTGAGTTTGAGATATTTGCAAATGACATATCAGATAAAGGGCTAGTATCCAAAATCGATAAAATATGTATCTTTTTAACATTAATAAGTAATGCAAAAATTTTCCAAAATAGCGTTCCAGTTTATATTCTTATTAACAGTTTATGTGAGCACCTATTTCTTTACTTTCTTGCTAACCTTAAAAGATATTAATATGCATCCTTCTTAGCACTCCAGAGATGTGGTGTTGTAGTTCATTACGTTAGACATTGCATTTACTGATTTTTATTAATAATGAGAGATTTTTCATATGGTTATTGACCTTTGGAAATTCTTCTATGTAAAATACTTGCTCAAGTCTCTTGTTCAATTTTGTGTGTGTGTGTGTGTGTGTGTGTGTGTGTGTGTGTGCTGTCTTTTTTGTTGACAACAAACACACTCAATATATAAAAACACCCATATCTATTCCCTTACATGAGTGACAGGTCCTTTGTTGTTTGTCTTTTGTAAATATTATTTCTTCTTTCACTATATGCCTTGATTTTATTTTTTTAAAGTTATGTTTTAAAGAACAAAACTCTTAATTTTATAATAATCCAATTTAGTAATTTTTTTTTAGTAATTATTTTCCTTTATGGTCAGTGATTCTTGTATCCTGTTTAAGGAATCATTACCAACACTGAGGTAATAAAGGTGTTCTCTCCTATAATTTTTTACAAGTATTATTATTTTGCTCTTAGATTTAAATACACAATTCATCAGGGATCATACTTTGTTTAACTTTCATCCATTTTAAATAGTGGATTGCACCTACATTTTCTCTATGCTGCACCAGAAAATGGTTCATTAGGAACCACACTGAACCCTCCCTTAGTCAAGTATTATCTTTTTTTTCTTTTCAAGATTTTATTTATTTATTTGACAGAGAAAGAGAGAGCACAAGCAGGGGAAGTGGCAATCAGAGGGAGAAGCAGGCTTCCACTGATCAGGGAGCCCAACATAGGGCTCAATCCCAGGACCCTGGGATCATGACCTGAGCTGAAGGCATATGCTTAACAACTGAACCACCAGGCGCCCTAGTCAAGTATTATCTAAATCATATATTCAGGTATTTCCCTAGCTTCTAGAAAATTTCTGTAACCTTTGCTTTTGGTTTTCTAGAATTAAAAGATCAAACTAGGTAGTAGGTGAGAAGGAATAAACAGGAAAAATGTGTGTGTGTTTGTGTATGTGCGTGTGTGTGTGTGTGTGTGTGTGTGTGTGTGTGATGATTATTCTTTTGTAGTTTAACCAGTCAAAATTATTCCCCTGGAACTCATTTATTTTGGTAATCTTAAAATTAAATGATTTGAAGTAGTCTTCAATTACTTTATCCTTTATAAGCTGTAGTACAGTTCACAAAATGAATATGAGTAGGCCGGCACTGCTTTGTGAACAGTTTACAAAACAGAAACAAAAAAAGATAGGGCTCTCATATAAGTAGGGGTTAAAACCTACTGCTTGCTTTATTTAATGGATAGAACCAAAAGTTTTGTGGGTAGTAAAAATAATCTTTTTAGAATTACTCAGCCATTTGGAATGCTATAAAGGAGCTGTTGTCAATAAAAGCAGTGATTATTACTATGGTTTCATTCCATTTCTGTGGTAATTAGTTATTATCATTTATTTATTACGTTATTTTATGGTTATTGCTCGCATTTTCAGACTTTAAATACTGAATGCATAAACAGTGCTAATTTAATTACAGTATTAGAATTTTGAATACTGCATGCAGTGTTAAGATTATTAATAAGTATATTTCAAATGAATATTCTAATAACAATTTGTAGTTTTGTCTGATTTCTTGTTCATCATAATTTTTAGCAAATTGATGTTTGTAATCTTGAAAATTGTCATGCAGATGAATGTCATTCCCATGAGGCTGAATTTAGGAACTAAACTTTATGATGCTTAGAGTTAAATAAAGAAATAATATTGATAAAGGAGGGGAATCTTATATTTTTAATAAATTATATAGCCATTATTTAAAGGCATCTTCTAGGAGAGACCTAAAAATTCTTAAAATATCACACAATATAAAATAATATGAAAAACATATGACATTTTTACACTCCTCCATTTGTTTTGTATTTAATAAGGCATAACATTTCTATTAATTTTAGGATAGTGTTGTTTTAGATTTATCTTGAACATTGCTGATTCCATTTGACTTTATATTTCTAACACCTTGTAGTGTTTATCAAAGCATCAGTGACTTGCATTATTAAAAGGTTAATAGATTTCATGAGTGAGAAAAATAATTCCATTTGATCAAATAGAAATTAACTGGAAAGAAATATGAAGATGGATGGCATTTAGGGTATTTTGAAGTCTTCTTGCATGCTTTACTGCAAGTAACACATTAAAAGTAAGGTAGGAATAGTGTGTAAATATCCTTTCGTTACAACATAGTTGGATTTATCAGGATAAAAAGCATTTTTATGTGGAACAGATTTGTGAAAAACAAGATGGAAATATTTTGGTAGAGACAAGAATGTATCTGAATTATTTCAGCCAGATTCCCTGGGAAGGACTGAGAAAAATATTTGCATACAAGAAATTTACTGAAGAGTGCTCTCATGAACATCTGTGAGAGAGCAAGGGAAGTGAGACTGAGAAAGACAGGACTGATCAGCTTTAACTGATTCCATGAAGAAATCTGAAACTCATATACTCCTTCAGAACTGTGACCTGTTGAGGCACCAGGGTGTCATATAGAATAGTCACTGAAGGTTGGTTCCTTCTGGTGAGAGTGTGAACTTGTGCAAGGTAATTCTCTAAGGCAATCTCAAGAAGAGACTCCATTCTGAGTCATCAGTAGCCAACAAGCCTGGCAACTGACATAATGATAGCATCAATCATGAAAGGAAGACCTGAGTGTCACATTATAACATTAACTTCAACATACTGAATAATAGGATGATATGTATCTCAAAAAGTTCCCAAAGGTGACATTAGCAAAAAGGAGGACTAGGCAGCTCCAGGTCTTCCTTCCTCCACAGAGACACTGAATTAATAACAATACCCAGAGCAGAATATTTCTCTGAGAACTCTGGAGACTAAATGATTTCTCAGCAGGCACCTTTGCCACCTCCTGACAGCGCATGGGAGAAGAATGAGGCACAAACAAGTCAGCTGCAAGAGAAAGGGAGCAGGGGACAACAGTAGAAAAGACTGTCACCCTGAACAACTCCTCAGTCTCATATTTATTAAAGACTAGGTAACAACCAACAAAGAAGCCAGAGTAGGTCACACATTGACCATGAGTTTTGCAGATAAGTAAGAAGAAAGGCAAAATATGTCTGGTCACATAGTGCATGACTTATATAATGAGCAAAGCCAAACAAGAGGGTCATCTAACTAACTGCAGGTGCTCTCTGGGGAAGGGGAGATAATGGAAAAATGAAGCAGGTGGTGTTCCGTCCTGAGCGAGCTGGGCATCCCCAGCTGCTCAGCTTCAAGGACGTATATCGTCCTCTCCCCCAGAGGCTCATTGCCAGTACATGTTTTTCTTAAGTCTATATCTAAGTATGCTTGGTAACTAATATAATTTCTCATAGGTTATATTTTAAGCAGTACATTGTTCTGAGGGATAGTAACACACCGTGAAGGCTAGAAGGAAATGAGATGATACAAAGAGCTAAAAGAGAAAACAAAACTGCCAATCAAAAATACTGTTTCTGGCAAAACTGTCCTTCAATGAGGAACAAATTGAGGGACACCTGGGTGGCTCAGTCAGTTAAACCTCTAACTCTTGATTTTGGCTCAGGTCTTAAGATCTAGCTCTGTTTTGGCCTCTCTGCTTGGCATGGAGTATGCTTGGGAATCTCTCTCTCATTCTCTCTCTCTCTCAATATATTAATAAATAAATAAATAGATAAATAAATAAATATTCATTTATTTCATTTAAAAAATGAAGAACAAATTGAGAATTTCTGAGATAAAAAAAATTGAGGAAGTTCATTATCAATAGACTTGCTACATAAGAAATGTTAAAGGGAATCCTTTAAGTTGAAATGAAAGGATGCTAGACAGCAGCCCAAAGCAAATGAAGAGCTTCTCCAGTAAAGACAAATGCATGGACAAATTTATTAACCTATAATATTATAATTTTGTGGCATAAAATTTAAATGGCAAAAACATAAAAAATTATATTCTATGTTAATGAGAAAATAATATGTAAAGATATAATTAGTCACTTAACACAAAGTGAGGAGGATGGAAGTGTAAAGGCATAGAGATTTTTTGTTAGCGATCATTTTTAGATACTCATAAATTTAAGACTCATAATTTAATTTCTTTAAGAAATTTAATTAATTTCATGTAATTGCAATGGAAATCACAAAGAAATATATATAGAATATACACAAACGAAAATGAGAAGGGAATCAAAGCTTATCCTGAACAATAAAAGTGAATGAAACAAAAAAGAAGGCAGTAAAGGAGAAAAGGGACAAAAAGCCTAAATGATCAAAAAAATAACAATAGTAAGCCTTTCCCATTAGTAATTATCTTAAATGTAAGTGGATTAAATTCCCTGATAAGAAGACATATAGTAACTGAATGGATAAAAATCACTATCCAACTATATACTGTCTACAAGAGACTCATTTTAGATCTAAGAAACAATAGTCTGAAGTTGAAAGGAAAGAAAAAGATAGTTTACCAAACAGAAGCCAAAAAAGATAGTACTTTCATATACATAGAGGGAAAACCCACTGCTTGTTTTATATAATGAATGGAACCAAAAGTTGACCAAAAGAGAGCAAAGAGACCCATTTTAATATCATACAAAATAGACTTAAGTCAAAACTGTTACAAGAGACTAAAGAACATTATATAATGATAAAAGGGTTGATTTACCAATAAGATGTAAAAATTATCAATATTTATGCATCGGACATCATAGCTCCAAAATATATGGAGCAAACATTGATAGAACTGAAGGGAAAACAAGATAGGAATACAATGATAGTAGGAGAATTCAATACCTCAATTCTGATAATGGGTAGAACAACCAGACGGCTAATCAGTAAAGAGATAGAAGGCTTGAACAACATTACAGAGTAATTGGACCTAACAGACATATACAGAACATTCTAGTGAACGTCAGAATGTGCGTTATTTTCAAATGCTCATGGAACATTTTCCAGGATAGAAGACATGTTAAGACACAAGATGAGTCTAAACAAATCAAGAAGGTGGAGAACATACAAAGTGACTTTTCTGATGATAATGGAATAAAACTAGAAATAAATAGCAGAAAGAAAATCAGAAAACCCACAAATATGTGGAAATTCAATGGCACACTCTTAAACAACTAGTGTCAAAGAAGAATTCTCAAGAGAAATTAAAAAATGACTTCAGATAAATGAAACCAAAACATGGAATGCAGTGAAAGCTGTACAATGAAGAAAGTTTATAGCTTTAAATGGATACCTTTAAAAAAGGATTTAAATTCAGTAACCTAACTTTACACCTCAAGAAATTAGGAAAAGCATATAAACTAAACCCAAAAGTGGCAAAAGAAAGGAAACAATTAGGATTGGAGCAGGGATAAATGAAACAGAAAATTAAAAAAAAAAAAATAGACAAATCAACAAAACTAAGAGTTTTCATCTCAAAGAGATTATTTGTACATCCATGATCATAGGACCACTCTTCACAGTATCTAAGAGATGGAAGTAACCCTAATGTCCATCAACAGATGGATGGATAAACAAAGTGTGGTACATCTGTATGGTGGAATATTATTGAGCCTTAAAAAGAAAGGAAATACTGTCATGTGCTACAACATAGCACATCTACAACATAGATGAACCAAGGTCATTATGGTAGGAGAAATAAGCCAGCCACAAAAGGCAAATACTATGTGATAGTATTTATTTATATTTAATTTACAGAAACAGAAAGTAGAATGGTGGTTTCCAGGAGCTAAGGAGAAGGAAATGAGAGTTGTTTAATGGTTATAGAGTTTCAGATTTGCAAAATGAAAGTTACAAAGAACTGTTTCACAATGTGAATATACTTAACACTACTAAACTGTATACTTGTAAAATTTACCATCTTAACTTTTTTATCACTTTTTACAACAATAAACATATGAATATGTATATATACATTATTTATGATAACATAGTATAATTACATAATGTTATATATTAAGTATTATTTTATATAATATTAAATATATTTTACTTAAACAAGTAATACATATTAAATGCATATATATATCTGTTATATACATATCTGTGTATCTATATGTATATAAATCTGTGATATATATGTATATAAATATAATGCATATATATTATATTATATTATATTATATTATATTATATTATATTATATATATAAAATCTCTGGGGATGGGATCTTAAGCATCAGTATTTTTAAAGCTTCCTGGGTGAAAACCATTTACAGCCACAGTCAGCTTGGCATTAAACTAGTGAGTGTACTTAGCAAAGACTCTGATGCTCATTTTCCTTATTTTTAAGATGAACATAATAATACCTGTGCTGTTTACTTACAGTACATGAGAATGGGCTTTCTAGACTTTAAAAAGTAACTAAAAAATTAAGTTTTAAAGGAAAATCTTGATAGACTTTAAGTGTTGTGTGTATGAGTGTTGACTGTTAAATTCTTTTAATTTTACTATATATTTGAAAGTGTTTTTCTTTCTTTTTTTTTTTTGGAAAGTGTTTTTCATTTAAAAACATGCTTTGTTGTGTTTTTAAAAATCCCCAATATTTAGGCATGGTTTTGTGGCCTTTCATCAAAAGAAAAAAGATATTCTTAATCATTTGCTGTGCAGGTAAAATTATTGTTGGTCCTAATTATTTACGTCCCCTCCCAGTAAAAGTATTGTATTTCTTTGCTCCATAAACATCAGATGTCCCATTTTACTTTCTTTGGTCAGTGAAATCAGCAAGAATGACATATGCCTGGCACTTCTGAGAAGAGTCTTTCAGAGTTGAATCAGGGATCTTACTGGTAGCGAGGCCATCTTTCTCCAGGCTGGGATCATTTCTTTGTCTTTGAACAAAGAGAAGAGCTGCAGGTAAGCCATAGGGATATGGAGAAGGAGCAAATAATAAATGTCTACCATATTAGTATAAATATGATGAGAGCTCACTAGGACAGTTTGAAGGTTATTAAAAAAAACTTACACCTAACAAAGCAAATCCGCCTGATGAAGAAAAAAATAAGTTAACACCTAAAGAAACACATTTGTACAGGCAGTTTTAGAAACGTTTTAGTTAAAAATTATGGAATGAAGAACATATAATTAACAGCACTCTTAAGTTATGTCTGTACCTTCCTGCATTTAACAGCATGTCTTGTGGATGGTTTTATATTATCCCAAGTAAAATCTACCATCATTTCTCATGAATTCATTCTAAAGCTGTAGTGTACTTTCATTAACCAATTTTCTACTTGGGAACAATTTAGGTTTTAATCTATCATTTATTAATATAAACAGTGCAACAATGACAATTTTGGACAAATCTCAGTCCAGTTTTTAGTAAATAAACTGGCCATCCTTTTGACTGGCTGCCCTTTCAAGTCTGTTCTGTGAGCTGTGTTAACACTTGCGCAGGTCCTATATTTACTAGCATGCTCACATAATCAAGTGTCTTCCAGTGTCTTTAAGTGTCTTTCTAACAATGTCATATCAATACAATTAATTTTCTTTTTTTTTTTTAATTTTCAGCCAATTAAATAATTGTTTTACTTCTCCTGTTTGGGCATATCTCAACTGGGAAACCCTCGGTGAAGTGAACTGGTTGAGGCCCTTCCAACTCTGAGGTATTGAGAACAGGAGAAAGATAAAACATCACAAATCTCTAATTTAACTGGTAGTAAAAAAATTATAAGAATTTTGACAGGGAAAATTGTAATCTGATCCTTTTTTAATCCTAATGCTCTGTATATGGCAGAATCCAATGCTGATTCTTTCTCTCTTATCATGGTCTTCTGGGTTCTTTAAGTCATTCTTTACCTCATATGGCTGAAGATCCTTCATCTGTAGAATATTTGCCTTGGGCAAGGCCATCTCCATCTGGCAAATAAAAAATCTCCCACACTTTGGGGTTTCCAGCAGCACATCCCATTGCAAATGTTCATCTCATCATTCCAAAAGTAGTATTATGGAGCTAACATCTGTCCCTAGGAAATTTGTACACTTCTGGAACTGAAGCCCTATTTCTTTGCTATGCCACAGGTAGGGCCTGCTGCAATGAAAACATTTTCTTCAGTTAGGTGTAATTCAGGCACTGGACACTATATTCCTTAAACTACACAATACATGTGTCAAGCAATCTTGGAAGTTTATTGAAGTCTGTGTCACTTAGCTTAAGAAAGCTGGTAAGTTTTCTCTTCTCTCCTCACGTGGAGAAAGTACAGACTGTATTAACATACTGAAATCTTCTCAAACTCTCATTGAAGTTATCCTGATTACATGCCTCCTGAATCACTCAATAAAATCTTAGCCTTTTCCTTTATGGCCCAGAAAGGGATAGGCTGGTCCTAGCAGAGCTGGTTTCACAATTTCTCAGTATGTTTGGGCAAGGCTGTGAAGGAGCTAGCTTTTCGGACATTGGGATATTACAAGTTGGCACAGAAAATAGGAAGATATTGAATAAAGCATTTAACGTATCGTTTCATAACTTGACGTTCACATGTGATCTGTATGTGGGATACATCCCCAGAGGTGTAATTGCTGTGTCACAGGGAATGTGCATTGTTAAAGGGATTGCCTTAATACTCTCCTAAAAGATCCCATCTATTTCCATTACTGTAGCATTTAAAATTACTTGTTTGCCCACTCCTTTGTTTACTCAGTTTCACAGGGATTCTACTTTGGATAGATCAAAACACTAATGATTTTTTCAATGTACTCTTTAAAAAATTACTGAGGTTGCATATTTCTCCTTTGTTGATAAGTCTTTTTTATATATACACTCTAAGTTCACATTTTAAAATGTGGCCTACTTTATCAACTTATATGTCATTTTACAGACAACAAAATAATAATAGTGTAATTAAATTTCTCTATATTTGTTGCCACAGTGAATGATGATAGTATAATTTGATCAATGATAAAAAGATTGCAGTATCATAGCCTATTATTTAATTCACTGGCAATCAGTCATATTATTTATTAAGTTAATTAAGCTAGACATTGAAGCATCATTTTTGCCTTCTTCAAGTTAAGGATCTCTGCTAGATGTTCACTTCATTTCCAAGGCATATCATATGTTTTTAAATTTTGTACAAATTTTGATTCAGTAATTACATGTCTAGGAATAATAAAACATGTGTTCAATGATCTATATACAGCAAAGCTTGTTATAAAAATTCTATCAAGCAATTAAGGAATGTTTATGTAAGATAATTTCCTTCCATTTGATTAAGTGATTTATTATCTTATGCTATTAAAGCCATTTTATTAATTGAAAATGCTTATTTTTTAAATACAAGGTGAGGAAAATAAATTTAAAATAAATAAATAAATGCAAGGTGAAGAAAAGATTATAATTTAATAGAGCATTACATCATTTTCAGAACCACTTATCCACATATATATATATGGATATATATAATACATACAGTTATATATTCATCTAAAGCCCATCCATGGAACACAAAGAATATATATGCAAATATACAGTATATATAATTACTGATGCATCTATAAGCCCAATGAAAGAATTGGAACTAGATTTTTTTATACATTAATGTATAGTACTTGATGTATTGTATATTTAAATATAAATTTAAATATTTTATATTATAAATGCTTTTATTGTGATTTTCTTCAAGTGTTCTCTATTAACCATGAAATTTTCACATTAGAAAATAATTATGATTTTAATATATGAATAAAAATATAGCAATTAGATTGAACTATAGATTATTTTGCCTATTTTTTGAAATTTTAAAATAGAATAATGTGATACCCCCCAAAATTAGGTTGAGTGGATATAAATATAAAATTAAAATCAGATCATTAATATAAATAATTAAGAATAAAATTGATATCATGAAACAGAAACACATACATACATAATTATACATCTGATAGATATAAACCATGAATTTGATTCTTCTTTAGAAGTCAAATCACTAGCAGTCAGTGATAGGATTATTAAACAGGCAGATAAGAAAAGGCACAGATTTCTAGGTAGAAAAGTTGAGTCTATTTTTCTCTTTTTGTCCACTTAAGAGAGGATACTAGCATCTTTGCAGTATTACTATCTTATGATCAGTGACAGGTTTTATTAGGCTGTTTGCAGTAATGTTTCATGATCATAGAATAATAATAGTATAAATTTAATATTGGAAACTAAAAACCCAATGACAAATAAAGCAAACTAGCCCCAGAGGAAAATGTGTGTGTGTGTGTGTGTGTGTGTGTGTGTGTGTGTGTATCTGTATGTGTATACATACCTATACATTTGAGGAAGTCAGATGGAAAGGGAGATGATTTAAAAATAGATGTCATAGCTCAGTGATTCTCCTATATCAAATTTGATCTTGATTATATCTTTAAAAGGTTAACATTCCCTGTGGGAGGCTCCCTTTTTGGATAAAAACATTCTATTTTAGAATTACCCATGGTGAAAACTTACATGTGCCCTAAAGAAAAACTGTTTCTGAGATATTTAAGTAAGCTATTGTTTAGAGAAATCTTCAAAATAGAATCTTTCTTGAAGGTGCACTGAATGCTCACAAAAATTATTTTAACTGCCTCTTTACAATTCTACCATGAAATAATATAGTCTATAAAAAACATCCTGGAGCAAAACTTAGAAGTATGGAGGAGGATGTGTATTGTTTAACCAGCTGCTATAAATTTAATGTGGTAACATTATTGTCACAAAGAATTTTATTGATTTTTTTCTAAGTTACTTATCTACACATTTATTGTGTCAATTCCCAAATTTATTTTACTCTGAATTCCCGCAAGAACGTATTAATTAACTTCTATTTATAATGAAAGAAAGAAATATGATTTAATTTGAATAAAGATTTAACTGAATACAAGTATTGTGCTGACATTTAAATGCTTTTATTTTTGCCTAGCTTTGAAAAATGTCACATAATTTGAAATTTAATTTATTTTATCAACATAGGCAGCATGATTCTTTGAAACAAATTTTGAGTTTGTGTTCTTCCCCATTGTATGGTATATTTATTAATCTGAGTAGATTATTCAATTGATTTTCACCCCTATAGTTATAATATATGAATTACTATGGGTTTTTTTAATATAGGAAGACTACTATAAAACAACAAAAGAAACATTAAACAACATGTTTAAATCATACCAATTGGCCACATACACTGCCAATACCCATGTCTTACTAATGATAATTCAGTTCTCTGAAACACTGCTCTGATATTTTTAATATTGAAAATATAGTCTCTCTAAAAAAATTGCAAAGATGGCTGAGATTAATTAGGAAGTATTTATAGCTCTGTAATACTTTCTGATAGTCAATTAGTTGGCTGAATAAGCATATTGGTTGTTGATAGCCATGTCTCTCCTGATTTAGCAAATAGCCGGAGCCCTACTATACTGTGTTAAATATGTTGAATCTCCCCCAGTGGCAAACAATGAAATGCTCTTTAGCCATTAACCTTTTTTTTTCCTCATTGAATGCAAGGTAAAAAAAAAAAAATTATAATCATCATGTATGATGAAATCCTAACTTGGAGGTATGCCAGAAAGAATTTTAGTCAAGATGCTAACTATGAATATTAAGATTACAAATAATGTCTTTCTCATCAATGTTTAATTAAATTATATTTGTCTACAAAGATTAAGTATGAAAGTAGATTTATATAAACACTTTGTATTTCTTCTAATATTTAATGAATTGACCATGAGTTTTAAATTTGTTTCTCTTGCTGGGTTTGTTTTACTTTGCACCAATTTAATATTCCTTTTCGTGATACTTTGTAGAGTGATACATTATAAACAAGGAGTGCATTGCTTTATGTTTCTAATGTGATTCTTTGCATTACTTGCTGAGCATATGAGGAAATAAGCTATCTCCTATTGCACTCAGAATTACACATTACAGAAAGATAGCGTTATGAGTCATATTTTGGAGTATTCTGGGTAGTGAAATTTAAAGCATCATAAAGGCAAATGGCATTAGGCATGTGGTTACAAGAGCATGTGCTCACTCAGGTTCTGGTCAGTTGATTTTTAAATAGGAAATAGAAATCTAGGGCACATATCTTCCATGCTGGGCCTCATCAGAGTTTTAACCACCATTGCCTATGTGAGGGAAAATCCCTCCTGGAGTTACTTAAGATTGGCAACAGTTGGTATGATTGAGGAATCAATTTCACTGCTAGGTCTCCATATATAGTTTTGTAAAATACCCTCCCATTAGTCTGAAATGTAAATTTGGAAAGCATTCGTGTCTAGATGACACAAGAAGTTATATATATAATTTCCAAGTCTGTCTACTTATAAGTTAAATAGAAAATTTAATATACTATAGTTGCCTACCTAAAATCCACCAGTCAATATCATGCTGTAGAGAATCATCTACAAAGTATTTTTTTAATCCTTTTATTTACTTGGAATCATGGAAAATTACTGATTTCATGTGATTTTTTTTCATAATGATGTATTTTGAAATGTCTTTGTATTTGTAAAATATGCTTTCAGGGTAATTTCAGGAAATTAAACACAGATGTTTGTACTTCTTAGGGTGATTGGGGTACCATTTAGTAAATCATTCTTCTAATTTATTATACTATGCTGTGTGGCCTATAGATTAAATGTATATATATTTCAAAAGTTTCTAAAGAATTTTGTGGAGGTTTGCACAATTAAGAGAAAATACATTCTTTTTTTTTTTTTTTTTTAAAGATTTTTTTTTTTTTTTTTTTTTAATTTATTTGACAGCGAGAAACACAGCGAGAGAGGGGACACAAGCAGAGGGAATGGTAGCGGGAGAAGCAGGCTTCCCGCGGAGCAGGGAGCCCGATGCGGGGCTCGATCCCAGGACGCTGGGATCTGACCTGGGCTGAAGGCAGACGGTTAACGACTGAGCCACCCAGGCGCCCCGAGAAAATACATTCTTTAGGCAAACATATTTCTACATCTTGTTTGGTTTCTGTTTAATATATACAGAAATATATCTTTCTATTCAAGTTTGTATCTTCTTATATAATATCACATAAATATATTTCTTTTTTTTTAAGATTTTATTTATTTATTTGAGAGAGAGAACACAAGTAGGCAGAGAGGCAGGCAGAGAGAGAGGGGGAAGCAGGCTCTCCGCTGAGCAGAGAGCCCAATGTGGGGCTCGATCCCAGGACCCTGAGATCATGACCTGAGCCAAAAGCAGAGGCTTTAACCCATTGAACCACCCAGGCACCCCTGCATAAATGTATTTCTGACAACTTCTTTTCTGAATTGTATTGTCTACCAGATATAGACTTACTGTATCCTTAAAGAAAAGAAATTGTTATTATAATTTCTTGCAAGTTTGAATTTGTATAGCAAAGCTGGATTAATAACTGAGAAAATATGGATTTTTATTTACCTATAAACATTTGAGTGCACAATAAGCCAAGACTAAAAGGAGAATTTTGTGCATACCTATTTCTCTGGAGGGAAGAAATTTTTGTTATGACTTACTATATTAGTGTATAGTATGACTCTATAGAGCAATTAATATTGTTTTTTTAAATATCTTATTGTAGATTTTACTTCATTAAAAAACTGGAATTCAAATATATTTTAAGGAGTGTACTGTAGCCTATAAAATGTTAAAACATGTTACTTTTTCATTGAAGAAAAATATAAAAAATATCCCTGTTGATAATTTATGAATAATGGAAAATTAAAGAGTATCATTTTAGCTATGTTGTATAGAAGCTAAATTTATACACTTTCCATACCCAATCTTGAACACAGCATATATATGTTTTTTTGTTTTTTTGTTTATTAACTTATAATATATTATTTGCTCCAAGGTACATGTCTGTGAATCATCAGACTTACACATTTCATGGCACTTATCATAGCAAATACCTTCCCCAATGTCCATAACCCAGCCACCCTATCCCTACCCCTCTGACCCCCCCAGCCACCCTCCGTTTGTTTCACGAGTTTAGGAGTCTCTTAGGGTTTATCTCCTTCCTGATCCCATCTCATTTCATTTCCCTCCCCCATACCCCCACCCCCCACTCTGCCTCTCAAATTCTTCATTTTAGAGAGATCATATGATAATTGTCTTTCTCTGACTGACTTATTTCACTTAGCATAATATCCTCTAGTTCCATCCATGTTGTTGCAAATGGCAAGATTTCGTTTCTTTTGATGGCTGCATAGTATTCCATTGTATATGCATATCATCTCTTCTTTATCCATTCATCTGTTGATGGACATCTAGGGTCTTTCCATAGTTTGGCTATTGTGGACATTGGAACACACATATATTATCTATAAATAATAATAGAGTACTCTATACTTATGAACTATGAATTTCTTTCCAGTAAATCAATCTAGGAATAAGAATTTATTGATGCCTTGTCTTTTAGAAAACTTTCTTCACTTGACTTTAGTTTTAAAAAAAGTTGGTTTTGCTACCTCAATGATTATTCCATTCAGTCTGCTTCACTATTGCAACTTATTTCCCTGATCTCTAAAGGTTATAGCGCTTTATATGCTTCTTCTCTGCCCTCCCCCTCTATAGCTAGCTAGCTCCCCCTCTATAGCTAGCTAGCTAGCTAGCTATATATATATATATATATATATATATATATATATATATATATATATATATATATATACACACACATAGAAATTCCATGTACTATTAGGGTTTCTAATATCTACCATTGCTGACCTCTCTACTGAACTCAACTTTTTTGTACTCAATACCACTGAAATATGTAACTGACATTGCATACTTGACACATACAAATTTGTATAGGTCTTATTTCCAAATCTAATCCTTCCACAGTGTGTGTGTGTGTCTGTGTGTGTATATATATGTATATATATGTGTATGTATATATACATATATGTATATGTACACTATATATATATGTGAATACACACACACACACACAGACACGCACACACACACATGTGAGAATACACCATTCTTCTCTTAGAGCATCTTGACTTCCCTGTTTGCCTCACATCCTATAACCAATACATTTGTTGGTACTGTCAGCTATGCATTGCAAACATTTCAAGTTCCTGAATACATGTCTATTTCACCAGTTTTCAGACCATGATCATTTCTTACCTAGAGTTTTGCAGTAGGCCTCTAACTGGTGTCCTTGTTTCTGTTGTCCATTCGGTACATAGCAGCAAGAGTAATCCTATTAAGCTGTAAGCCAGATCAAGTCACTCATCTGCTCAAGCTCTCCAGTGGCTTCCCATGGCTATCAGGGCAAAAGCCAAAGCCATCACAAAAACATAAATCTTTGCCTCTCTGGGCCCCATTGCATCTCTTGAGTCATCCCTTGCTAGTTTTGACTTATATTATTCTGCTTCAGCTAAAGTGGAGTCTGTGCTATTTCTCCAATTGGAATGATATATTCCTGCCTCAAGACCTTTCACTTAAATATTGACCTAAAATAATCTTCCCCCAAGAAATGTATGACTTACCTCTTATAGGCTTTTACTTAAGTTTTAACTTCTTAGTTAACTAACCTCTTCTCAACCCCAGAAATCCCTGTATAAATTGTAGCTTAAGTTTACTGCATAGCACTTTTACTCTTTGTCATAACATAAGAATTCATTTATTTATTAAGCTGTTATTTCATTCATTCATTAGCTAGTTTATTCATCTGTTTTCTGTGTCTCCCCACTAGACTATAAGCTCCAAAAAATTGGAGTTTTTGTCTGTTCATTTCGCTGCTATATACTAAATACCTAGAATAGGTCTCAGTATGTAATAGAAGATGATTTAGTATTTATTGAACTGATTATTAGGACTTATGCATAATATTCTAACTGTAGATGTAAAATAAATTTCTATTACATTGTATCAGAGACTATTATATAAGTTACTAACAATATAAACTTTTTTTTTCTTGCCTAATTGAAAATTCCAAAAGAACAGTCATTCATCTTTATGCCTTCATTGCAACACTGGCCAACATTACTGGAATTTCATAGATATTTATAAAGTGAATTAGTGGAATCAATTTCAAAGCATGTTATCAGAGGTAAATATAGTACTGACTAGATACATAAATGCTGTGGAATACAGTGTAAAAAGTAATGATTTAGGTGGTGTCAAGAGTCTATTTTCCCAGAAATATACATATAACAATAACAAACAATTCTTTTCATCAACTCACAAAATCAATTTAAGAGACATTAATGTATCATCCTGATGTCTACCCTCATCTGCTGATGTAGGATCACTGTGCTAACTAAATACATAGCCACATGTAAATGTCACAACTGCATCATGAACTTGAATTTTTGAGTATAATCCTGATTCACTGCTCGTCTGGGGTACTGAGTTGAGCTGATAACTTTTGAATAACTACTTAATGATAGGTAGGTGATAGACTATGTCTTGAAATTTCTATATCTATAGTTTCATTTTTTATTGCAGACAATTTGTAGAAGTAATTTTAAATGAAGATACTGAGGATTACCAAAAATATTGTAGAGTAGTCTCTTAATTCAAAGATATCTGACTTTAAAATTTCTTCTCAATCTTCGTTTTGAATGACATTAGAAAGATAAATCAACATAAAGTATGAGGAATATATATGCTTGGTAATTTGAGATATTTATTGAAGTGCTATGTAAGTTTTTCGTCAAAAAGGTTTTTTAGTATAGTTGAATCCTTAATAAAAATACATATTAAAAATGAAGTCTCAATGCAAAACATAGGAAAGAAATAAGTACAAATAGCTATCATCAAAAAGATAAGACATTAACAAATGTTTGCAAGAACATGAAGCAATAGGACCTTTGTGCACTGTCGGAGGGGCTGTAAATTGGCGCAGCCACTATGAGTGGAAAATAGTGTGGAGGTTTTCAAAAAATTAAAAGTAGAACTACCATATTATCGAGGAATTCCCCCTAATTGATATATATCTCAAGGAAGCAAACACATTGTCAAAGAGATAATCGGCACCCTTATGTTCATTGTGACATTTTATACAATAATCCAGACATGAGAACAACCTAAATATCCACAGACCAATGAATAGACAAAGAAAATGTGATATACAGAACAATCAGAATATTATTTAGCCGTAAAAATGAAGGAAGTCCTGGGGTGCCTGGGTGGCTCGATTGGTTAAGCATCTACCTTCAGCTCTGGCTCTGGTCATGATCCTGGGACCCTGGGACCGAGACCCAAGTTGGGCTCCCTGCTCAGCGGGGAGCCTGTTTCTCCCTCTGCTCTTCCCCCTGGTCTCTCTCTCTTTCTCTCTCTTGCCCTCTCTCTCAAATAAATAAAATCTTTAAAAATATATAAAATTAAAAAAATTAAACTTTAGGAAAATAAACAGTAATTGAAATAGGAAATAAATACTTCTAGCCCAAAAGATTTATAAGGGATTTTTTCTCATATATTCAATGTTTTAAAATTTCTGTTCTTTCTAAGCACAGAACAAGTTGGAATAACTCCTGCATCATTTCTCAATGGTAGAATAACTTTGATTACAAAATCAAGGCAAATTTAACAAAATATCAATAATGAAGAACAATCACATGTTGAATATATATGCAAAATCCTAAATACAATGATGGAAATCAGATTCACCAATGGATTGTAATAGTACTAACTATAATAAAATATAATGTGTTAGGAATATGTAAGGAAAATTTATTATTTTTAAGTGTGTTAATTTCAATGTTTAAGAATGGACTTTCTAAAAAAGTCTAAAGTGGAGAAAGCTGGGAACAGATTCTATTCAGGATCACCTAGGCACTGATGATGACATATTCCAGGTTGGATGAATAAACTTTCAAGGCAACATTTCCCTTTAACTTGCTTCAACTTGCCATCAAATAAACTGATTAATGATATGCTGAATCTGCCCTCCCTACCATGAGGATTTTGCCTTTTCAACATTGTCTGGCTCTGAGATCCAAGAGGGCCCTTGATAGTTTTAAGATTCCAGGGCATAGATGGAGCTCTGCAAGACGGGTTCTCTGAATCACTTGTTAACGTGTTGTATGTAATCTCCCAATTCCTGTTGACTGTCATCTGAAATAATGCAATAATGCATATCATCACCAATAACAGAAAAAGCAACCTAGAAATTGAAAACAAAACTTCTCACAACTACTAATATCAGAAGTTTGATATACACCTATTTTCTAAAGAGTACTTTAGGTCCTGCATGGCAGATTAGCTGCATTGAGTTACTAAGTCTCTGATCCAGTAAAACTTTTTTTAAAATAAACCTAAGTCCATAATAGTACTTTTCTCAACTTGTATAGGTGTGTTACTAAGAAATGAAAGCTTAATTAATTTCAGCCTTGCTCTGAACCTGACATTTCTATTTCAAATTCCCCATTTGTTCTTATCCACCTGTAAGCTGGTAACCTAAAATCACTTCTATCTGCCAGAAAGTATGATTTTTTTTTTTTACTTTCTTACTGACATTTCTTCCAGAAACCAATAAAATTTTCTTTTTTTTCTGCTTCTCCCCTTCACTGAGTTTTATTGAGATATAATTAACATATAGCACTGTTATAGTATATAGCATAACTTACATATATTGTGCAATGATTCCATGAATTTAATATCCATCATCTCATATAGAATCAAAAAGAAATGTTTTTTTTTTCCCTCAGGATGAGAACTCTTAAGATTTATACTGTTAACAATTTTCAAACTTATCATGTGCTTGTGTTAACTATAATCATCGTATTTACATTACATCCCTAATACTGATTTATCTTATAACTGGAACATTGTACATTTGACCACCTCATTCAGTTCCACCTTCTTCCACCCCCACCTGTGGTAAACACAAATCTGATCTCTTTTTATGTTTCAGTTTTTTGTTTTTATTTCAGATTCCACAGGTAAATATTTGTCTTTTTCTGTCTGACTTACTGCACTTAGCATAATGTTCTCAGGAACCATCCCCATGTGGTCACAATTGACAGGATTTCCTTCCTTTTTTTGTCCTTGAAAGATTTTATCTTCACTGTACGTGACCTGAGCCAAAGGCAGATACTTAACTGACTGAACCACCCAGGCACCAAGTTGTAAAAATTACTGCTTAATTTGTTTTGTTTTTCTCACAAACTTCTTTTACTTCATGAACTTTTTCATAACTATAAGACAATAAATTGCCATATTATGCTATATATGTTTTTAATCTTCTGTATTTGATTAAAATTTTATCTTAAGTAATAGGGTATTATAATGCCTTTGAGCTTATTAATTGTAAACAAAGTATAGGTGATCAATGAAGAAAATTCTTCATTTTTAGAGAAGTAGAGAATTTTAGAGATAGTAAAGAACTATCTCTATTAACTTTGATTACAAAATCAAATTTTGTAATCAAAATTTACAATATTTAGAGAAGTAAACTTTCTTTAGAGAAAGTTTATTTAGAGAAGTAAAGGAACATAACAGTCATGCTCTCTCCAGTCATAGTCAAGAGATAATTGCTATGGATATAATCATTTATTTTCTTAAAAAATCAAGATTATGACCGAGCATATTTCTATGTGAAACAGTTTAATTCTGTGGCATTGTTTTCATTACTGTCTTAGCACATGATCTCATGTGTGCAAATTAATTTCCTCAAACTATCCCTGCACACCAAGATCATCTGCAGTTTTTTACCATTTAAGTAGAACAACAGTCATAGAATTAAATCTTTGTGCACGTATTTTAGATAAAGTTATGGAGTCATAAAATTGAATAAGATAGTTGTAAGGTTTTTACCATTGCAAACTTACACTCCAGAGGAGTGGTGTAAGTTTATAATTCATCTAGCAGTGTATGAGAATTACTTACTATAATTATTTTTTAAATTTTTTTAAAGATTTTATTTATTTATTTGACAGAGAGAGAGAGAGATCACAAGTAGGCAGAGAGGCAGGCAGAGAGGGAGGAGGAAGCAGGCTCCCTGCTGAGCAGAGAGCCTAATGTGGGGCTCAATCCCAGGACCCTGAGATCATGACCTGAGCTGAAGGCAGAGGCTTTAACCCACTGAGCCACCCAGGTGCCCCTCTTTTTTTAAATTTTTAATATTTACCTAATCATAGGCTAAATGTTCATGTTGTTGTCATTTCAAAAAGTCTCCTTTGTGTTCTGAAAACAATGGTTATTTTTCTCTTTTTCATTAGTTATCATTTTTTAACAATGTTATTGTTGAATTTCAAAGGACAATATTAAGTATTAGTGGTAATCATTGGCTGTCATTTCTTTGCCAGTTTGGCACTTCAGGTCCTATTGGTCTGTGAACATTAAACTCTGGCATAAAGGGTGCCTATACTGCCTTTTCTCTGGACTTGGAATACGCATCTAGTGCTGGTATTTTTAGTTTCCTCCATGGCCTCCAGTCCTGAATAATGTCTTTGCTACTTCCTCATTTTGATCCCAGATATTTGACGTTGAGAGTTCAGAAACTTTTAGCCGTTTACCTTCAGAAAAGCTTTTTATTTTGATTTTGCTGTAAGAAGCCATTCTACCTCCATGGAAATATGTTTATATTGGTTACATATTCTACTTTTTGTGTCTATTGTTATTGGTCCCTTTGGAATTTTTAACTGAAGGAACAGAGGAAGTGGCAAGATTATAACTGGAATCTCAAGAAATGCATTACAACCCTGTTTTTAACTCTGACTCAAAAAAGGAACTTAAGGGCTTTGAGCCTCAATAAATAGATGGGCAAAATAGATGGAGATAAATAGATGGGCAAAATAGATGGAGATAATAAATGCCTAATGGAATTGTAATGATTAAAGAAGTTGTCCCATTTTCTTTCCTTTGTTTGGAATGCTTCCCCTCATCTTCTGGGCAAGATCTGGCTCACTAGTTAGGTCCCAGTTGACTTATGACCTTATGTGTAAAATATTTCTCCTCACTTAAAGCAGAATTAATTGTTGCTGCCTGTGTGCTCTCATAGCACCTTATTCATGAGCACTTATCATATATTAGTTACATTTCAGATTGCTGTTAGCCAGCACCAAATCGGGAGCTCCTTTTTAAAAGACCAATAATAGAACCTACTTATCTTTAAAAACCTAACAGTGTTCATTTTGCCTAGCATAAGAATGAAAAGACATTCATTCAATTCACTGAATTGAACTGTCTATTCTGTAGAAAAATCAAAATAGTTAGTCATTTTATTGTGAAACAGCTAGACCACTTTAATTCAGAGCTAAGGAGTAAAATGACTTAAGTCATTAAGCTGTCCAGCCCCCCTTGCTAGTCTTACCAAGTTGAGCAGAATATTCTGGTTCATTTTTAAAGCAGGTCCCCTTTCTCTTTGATAGAGTTGAAGACATACAGGTAGGGTATTTCTTTCTTCAATTCTGTTTTTTGGACATTCCGAAAACAGCTTTTTTTTTTTTTTAACTCATATCAAGTCACTGTTTCAGAGAGTCAGATTAATTTAAAAATAATTATTCAGTAATTATCATTTTTCTTCATATTCCATGTTTAGGTGCACAATTTGTTCATTTTTGTCTGGATAGTACTCAGGTAACAAACTATTTTTTTCAAAGGAAAAGACCACTAATAGATTGATGCGTGTCCCTTTAAAACAAATTCATTAGTTTGACTTCTCAAAAGATGATGTTTTCCAGAAGATTTCTTTAATTTTAGGGACCTGAAAGTTTAGACCATGTTTATCATACATGCAAGAGTATATTATTAGGATAAAGTGCCATGAATTTATAAAAATGATAAATAATATATGTAAGACTCATTTATTTGGTAAACTCCTTTTGTCTTGGAAAATAACATAAGGTAAGAATGGCACACAAAATTTTAGTTCTTACAAAATAACAAATGCTACTTAGTCAGAGTCTATGGAAAATGCTTTTCTGGTTCTAATCTATAGTCTTTTAATATATGCCATAATCAGAAGGAAATATGTAAACGTATTATATATGTTCAGGTTTTCTGCAAAATTCATTTTTTAAAAAGTCTGCTAAAATATAGTGTAACAACTAAAAGAGACAGTAGATCTTGTACAGGGCAGATTTATAGCTAATTCCTTTTTTATTTTATTTTTTTTTCTGCTTGTGTCAGCTAACCTTGGCAAAAAGAACCCTTTTTGCTTTTGGAATGAAACCTGTAAATTTAGGTTTTTCCCTCCTTTCCTCCTAAAACCTTGTCTTTGGCTTTGTCACTTTCTTCATTCATCACCAATTAACTTAAAGTTAATGTTTATTGTTTCATTGGAATGTTTCATTGTTATATGTTGAATAGTCTTTTTAAATTTCACTTTTAATTAGTAAACAATGTTCTTCTTTGTTCAAATATAGAAAAGACTTGGTATTTTGAACACCTCACTCTTTTGATTGGTATTATTCTACTTTACATTAAAAGAAAACATAAGAAGGCTATTTTTGTATGGCATATGTTAAAAAAATAATGCTACTGATTTTCATATGTGGCTTTTACAAATAAATGTTTTAACATTACATAAAAATTACATTTTAACATTTTACATTAAAAAGCAGTAGGCCATAGAAAGAGTGTGTATATGCTGTATCTAAATTGTTTATTATGCTCAAATATGAAATATGGATATAGAATATGTAGTATTCAATATATACCTAATGGCCTTAATTGCTTACACCATTTAAGTGTATTTAAACAACTTTGAGGTGAATTTGATAAAAGAAACCACATCATGTTAGGAAGTAAATCTTGTTGCCTTTCCTATATATTTAAATTGGACCATTTTACTTAATAAATCAGAGGTATTTTCTTATTACCTGTAATTCTCTTTTTTTTTTTTTTTTTTTTTTGGGCGCCTGCTTGGCTCAGTGGGTTAAAGCCTCTGCCTTCAGCTCAGGTCCGAGCCCCGCATCAGGCTCTCTGCTCAGCCGGGAGCCTGCTTCCCCCCCCTTCCCCCCCCCCCTCC
>CM053610.1:78676769-78689350 GCA_028646535.1 Procyon lotor | reverse complement strand
CCTGGTTATTTTTTCTTTTACAATTATTCTAACAATGTGCTTTTATTTTACTACAAGCACTACAAGTAACACAAAGAAACCAGACCACACCTCTAGTACCTTGCTTGAAATCTCCTAGACTAAAAATTCAAATTTATTCACAAATTCTGCTTTACCCATAACTGCAGGACATAATTCTATTAAATTTTCTGCCTATTCCTGTTAAAATGTTTCTCAGCTTCTAAGGCCACACCAGCAGCACCTTTAAGTTCCATATTTCTACTAATAGTCTTTTCATGATGATTTATATACTCTCTAAGGCAATTTGGATTTTCTCTTATGCTACTCAGTTCCTTTGGATCTCTTACTAGCAAATTTGTTAGCATCCATTTTACTACCAACAGTTTGTTGAAGGAACTCTAGGGTTCTTCCATCATGTTCATCAAATTCTAATAGTCCCTGCCAACTTCCTTTTCCAAACCCACTTCCATACTTTTAGGTATCTGTTACAATACACCTTACTTCTGAAACCAAAGTCTATATTACTTTTCTGTTGCTATCATAACTAATGACCATTAACGTGGTGGATTAAAATAACACAACTTCATGTTATAGTTCCAGTGCCGCTTCCTGACAGTGCACAAGAGAAGAATGAGGCACAAACAAGTCAGCTGCAAGAGAAAGGGAGCAGGGGTCCACAGTAGAGAAGACTGTTGCCCTGAACAACTCCTCAGTCCTGTATTTATTGGAAACAAGATAACAACTAACAAAGGAGCAGAAAATGGCTATACATTAACCATATGCCTTGTAGATGAATAAGAAGGAATATGAGTTATACATTGATTACAAATCTCATAAATAAGTAAGGAGAGTAGATTGTATATGGTCAAGCAGTGTAGAATTTATAGTTGAGCAAGCACAATTAAGAGGATAGTCTTAATTAACGGTAGGTTGTCTCTGAGGCAGGGGAGATAACATCAAAAATGAAGCAGGTGGCGTTCCACCCTGAGCCGGCCAGGCGTTCTCGGCTGCTTGGCTTCCAAGATGTAAATCATCCTTTCCCCCAAAGACCTGTCGCTAATGCATGTTTTTCTTAAGGTAACATTTAAACATGCTTGCTAGGCTAATACAATTTTTCATAGTTATATTTTAAGTAGTACATTGTTTTGAGGGATGGTTACATTCCAGGAGTCAGGATCATCTCATTGTTCTTGGCCGGTGTGAGTTCTTACCTGAAGGCTCTGGGGAATGCCCACTTCAAAGTTCACTGAAGTCCTAATGGTTGTTTTTTTAGGACTGAGGTCCTTGTTTTCCTGCTGGCTGTTAGGAGCTTCTCTCGCCTCATTCTAGCCACCTGCATTTCTTGTCACATTGCTGCTTCCCTCTGCAAACCTGCAATGGTGAATAAGATTTTCCTCAAGATTCAAAACTCTCTAGCATCCCCTTCTGCTGTACCCTACTACCTCCAGCTAGAGAAAGTTTTCTACTTTTAAGAACTCATGTTACGGGCACTGGGGTGGCTCACCTGGTTAAGCATCTGCCTTCAGCTCAGGTCATGATCCCAGGGTCCTAGGATCAAGTACTTCATCCAGCTCCCTGCTCAGCAGGGAGTCTCCTTCTCCCTCTACCCCTCCTCCTTGCTTGTGCTCTCTCTCTCTCTCTCAAAAAAAATAAATAAATAAAGTCTTTAAGAAGCAAAAGTACCCATGAGATTAGGCCAACCCAGACAACCTAGGATAATCTCCTTATCTTAATTATCTGTAAACATAATTATATTTGTGAAATTCTTCTTGTCTTGTAATGTAACATATTAACAGATCCAGGGGAAAGTCATTATTCTGCTTACCACAATGGGAAGATGTATACACACACACACACACACACACACATACATATATATAAAATATAAATTTAGACATTTATATTTTATATATAAATATATAATATTTATATATTATATATAATATAAATTTACATAAAATTGTATATGCATACACACAATTCATATATATTTATATATATACATATGTGTATATGTATATATATATATGTGTATACATATGTGTATATGTATATATATAATTCCTTTCTCAGCTCTAATGCCAAAGAGCTGTTGTACTTAGCTGCTTAGTGTAATTCTTAAAAGTAAATGCTTTTTTCCAGACTTGTTAAGTGAGATTTTTTTTTTTGTGCTAACTTTCCTGTTGCAGAAGTTTGATTATGAGTTGCATTAAGGAAACTGGAAATTTTAATTGTCTTTATATAACAAATATCTGGTCATAAATCATTTTGTTGATTAATCCCAAATCAATGATGACAAATTATAAAAATTATACTTCATCATTTGACCCCAAAATGCAACTATGAAAACAGTCCACATATACCAATACATGAAAGAGCTTAAAATAGAAAATATTTTTCAAGAAACCAAAAACATGCCTCTTATGAACATGGAGAAAATAAAAACTCACAAAATTCTGTAGTATGGTATATCAGTGTGAAGATGGTTTGGAGTTATAAGTGAAAGAAGCAGAATATATGGAGTATAGCTGGTCTGAAAGTTATGCATGTGAGGATATGATAATATTTTTAGAAACTATGAATAATTTTTAAATTCCATATTTCATGTTTAATTTTTTAAACATATTGTGCCATTAACTTATCAAGTTTAGTTGGAGAGCTTTGTGAAAGTAAGTTACCCATAGGCTATGAAGGTTCTTGCAAACTGTAAGAGAATTCCATAAGCCACCACAAATTCATAATTAAATTCAAATTGCCAGAATAATGAGGCAGCAATATATTTACCTACTCAAAAACATTTTCTTCGCAAATTTAGAGTAGTGAACATATCATTTAGTGTAACTATTTGCTTGAAATTGTTGCAATTATGATTTCTAGAATATAGCATCAAAATGTAAGTCCAAAGAATCAGTATTTCTAGGTGCCAGACCCCAAAAATATTTTATTGGAATATTAAATACATTAAGGTCACAAAATTGACAGACCATATAACTTTCATAACTAGAACTTAGGCATATTCTTTGCATTTTTAAAATGCATGAGGGATGGAATTCTTTCTTCAACCCCACCTGTGGTAGGACATGAGAGCATCTAAATTACCTGTTCTCAAGAGAAATGCAACTATAGGATGAATCTTCACTGCAGTTATGCTGAAAATGTTAGCTTTTATTCTTATATTAGCTTAGTATAAAATAGAATCACACTTTCAAGTTAGAAGAAGTAACAATTCAGCTCAATAGTCTTGCATGAAAAATTTCCGAGAAATGAAAAATTCTTCTAAGAGCTATGCCCATTAACTTAGCTCCCAATTTAACTTTGAGAAAGGAATTCTATCATAATCCAGTAAACAATAAGCAGAAATATAAATCTTAAGTTTTAGCAAAAATCAGGTCTGGAAAATGTTTTTATTTTAAAAGTGAATAAAATAAAAAAATTCTATGATCTCGGGTTTTTTTTTTCCGTTCTTAAAGTTGTTAGATTGCCCTCATGTATCTTAAATGGAAGGCCAACTCTATTTGTTATTTTCTCTTCATTTAACCACAGCTTAATGGGTATGGTTATAGGGCTGTGGTATAGACCATTGCCATAGAGAGATTTTTGACTCTTCATGATTTCATTTCAATTGTGATTTCGACATTTTTATTCAGCTTTATCCAGTTATTTGTGGTGTCTGCAGTGCACTTCAATCCCCATGCAACTAAGCAATTACAGTAAATAATTTTACAAACAGTTTAAAACATATAAAACACTAGTTCTATGAGGGCTTTTGTTATTCATTCTGCCTATCACAGCATGGAAGTGTTTGTTACTTAGTATAACTACACTTGTCCTTGGTATAAGTATATTTAAAATCTGATGATCTAACATGGGTCTAAGCCAACTTCCTCATCCCTCCTCCACAATTGATCCTCATACTCATTCCCGACCTCTAAATCCTGAAATTACTACAACATTGACTTCCCAAGCCAATGTGTACTGTTTGATCTTCTCTAGGATACACTGTAGGTCCTAGATAATCCTCAATGCTTGCAGCAAATAGCCATTTGTCTAGTTTCTATCTATTATTATGATGATTTATTTTATTTCTCTTGTTTTTTTTTATCAACCTTTCTCAATTTTAGTCAAGATTTAGTTCTTTAAGAATCAGTTCCTGGGGTGTCTGGGTAGCTTAGTTGATTAGGCATCTGCCTTTGGCTTGGGTCATGAGCCCAGGGTCCTGGGTTTGAGCCCTACATTGGGCTTTCTGCTCAGTGGGGAGCCTGATTCTCCTTCTCCCTCTGCATCTCCCCCTGCTTGTTCTCTCCTGCTCTCTCTCTGTCAGTACCTGAGCTCAATTAGTATTATAATATCTTCTTAGAATTTATGTCTTTCTCCTTTATTGTTTCTTTTTTTTAATTTTTAAGAAATTGATAGCTGGTTGCTAATATGATGGTCAGTATTTTAACTAGAAAGCTCAAAGAACTGTGGCATCTAAGATCACTAAAATAATTTCCACAAACTATAAGAGTAATGCCACAGTGGGAAGAAGTGGTTACCTCTAAAGCAGGAGCTCTCTTCCTTTCAGATTCAAGATATGAAGCAGCATCAGTCAGCAAGAATGAATTTAGATCATTGCATGTGCACAAAATGATGTCAATTTTGTGCTTTTATCTTTAATGTCTTTATCACTCCTCTAAAATCATCTACCCAATGAACTTTCAAGTCTAGCTCCTACTCATTATCTTAGTTTCTCCTTGCAGTAGACAAAATTCTAAGATGGGTCCAAGATTCCTGCTCCCTGGTGGACAAGTTCTTTATAAATCCCTCTTCTTGAGTGTGGGCAAGACCTATGAACATGATGGGTTGGTATTCTATCACAGGACCCCATTATAGCAGATTGGAGAGAGATTCTTCTTAGTTTGAAGAAGGAAGCCTCCATGTATGAAAGGATCATGTTGCTAGAATTTGAGAGTGCCCTTTAGGAGCTGAGAAAGTTCGGTAGGCATCTTGGAAAAAAACGGAGACCTCAGTCTTACCACAATGGAACTGAATTCTGCTAACAATTTAAATAAGCTTGAAAAAGGACTGCAGGCTTCAGATAAGAATATGTCTAGTTGATGCCTTGATTTTAACCTGGTGAGGCCCTGAACAGATAATCTATGTAAGGCATGCCTGGATGCCTAAGCTACAGAAACTCTGGAAAAATAAATAGGTGCTGCTATAAGCCTTTAAGTTTGTACCAATTTTTAATACAGTAATACAAAGCTAATACTCTTTTCAAATGCCAACTTATACTTCTTTTCTAGTGCTTCAATCTGAACTCCATCCCACATAGTCATATCACTATTTTGTTGCTTTATTTCCTTCATAGAATTTATTACCATTTGAAATTATATATTTTCTTGTTGAACAGTAAAACATCTAATAATAACTAATAATAATAGCATTCTTAAATAGTATCCATCTTTGTGCATTATTCATTTAAGCCTCATTCTCAACCCCTGAAGAAGGCAGGCTGACTTGTATTTTTTTTAATTTGTGTTTTTTAAGGGCTATTCTGGGATATTGATGTGTTAAGTAATCATTTCAAGATTACATAATTGTCAAATGGAAAAGACTTGAATTTAAATCCAAGTTATTCTTATTTAGTAGCTCTTACTATATTTTTCTGTCTTAAATAATATATTTTATGTTGTTATACCAGTTGTAGTGTAATTTATTGCTTTAGTCTTCCTATTAGATTTTTCCACACATAAAAGAAAAATAAAAGACAACTTTATGATCTCATATAGAGCCAAGTATTTATTTTCAATCCTTCATGACAAAATATACTTTTCCTTTTTTATAATGATTGAAATGCCCAAGATAGATTTCTCTTATGAAAAATAGTTGACATTAAACTATTAAAGCAATAAAAAACAGAAAATCCAGAGAGACTTTATTATTGTGAAGATCAGTTGCAAAATTGTTCTACTATATTACAGTGGAGTCTCGAAGGGTTTCGTTTGATAGTTACAACATGAAATAGCAACTAAAACATGAGTAGAAACAAACTATAATTTACTATAAATGCAAATTATTTTTCTTATTATGAAAGTAATGAACATTTGATGTGGAAAATTAAGACAATCTTGATAAGAAAAAAAAAAAAAGCATCTAAAACTCACATGTAATCTCACCAATTAAGAGATGGCAATTGTAGGGGCGCCTGGGTGGCTCAATGGGTTAAAGCCTCTGCCTTCAGCTCAGATCATGATCTCAGGGTCCTGGGATCGAAGCCCACATTGAGCCCGGCATCAAGCCCCACATCAGGCTCTCTGCTCAGCAGGGAGCTTGCTTCCTCCTGCCTCTCTGCCTACTTGTGATCTCTCCGTCAAATAAATACATAAAATCCTTAAAAAAAAGAGAGAGAGATGGCAATTGCAAACATTTAGCTTTAAGATTTCAATATTTTTCCATATTTACATTTATACAAAGGGGTTTATATTACACATAATTTTTAGAAGATTGTCCCAATTCACAATATACTACAAACATTTCTTCTTTACATATTTGTCTATATTATCATGTTAATAACTGTATTTTATTGTCAAGCTCAGGAGAGTTTTTTAGTTGTATCACTAATTAATATGTGCCTGTGGATCAAAATTCTTTGGATAAAGACATGAGCACACCCTTTATTATTTCTGCACGATAAATTCCTAAACTTAAAATTGCTGGATTAAAAGGAATATAAACCTGCAGACACACACACACACACACACACACACTCACACAGTATGTTTACACACACATGTTATTTTACTATACATAAACTAAAATGTTCTATGCAATTTTGTATCAATTTTTACCATCCATAGTTTGCATCTAAGTGTCAAAATTGTCATTCATGTTGGATATTGACATTTCCAATATCTCTACTGTTACTGTCTACTCAGATGTTTAAATTGCATGTGTTAATTCATTATTTAAAGATTTTCTTTTCATGTAGTAAGCTTTCTGGGATATTTTTATTTCTTTATAGCTTTTACAAGATTTTGAACACTGAGTGTTTAATATTTTTTCTCTGCCCTGTAGCTCTGATAAATATTTCTAAATTAACCTCTGTCCTTTAAGGCCAGATGTCATTATTTAAGTAGACTGTAATAGAATGGATTGCAATCAGGAAATCTTCAATAAAATATAATAAGTTAAACATCAAAGGAATGATACAGATGATCATCTCATCTGATATCTATTTCCTTTGTAGAAATTATCTTCAACGCCATCCATCTCCTCCACCTGTCTTGCTGTTAATATAAAAATTGTTCTATTTATTCCCAACGTGAATCTCTATCTGAGCTCTGGACTCCATTTCTTTTTACTTTCCCATGAACTTTGCTCATTTTTTTCTATTCCCCACTCCTGTAATTATATGTTATCACAGTATTGACTTTATGATTATATTTATATCAAGTTTTACAAAAGGTAAAATCAATCCATGGTGAAAAAAACATAACATTGATTGCCTTGTGTTAGGGAAGGGTGAGTCCTATGGATTTACTGGGGAAGGGTGTGAAGGAAATGAGTAGTCCCATTCTTGGCCCAAATCCTATGGATGATTTTTCAGGTTTAACTGTAGGTAATCACAGAGGCTTTACCTGTCAGGCTTCATGGGAGAGCTGTTGTTTAGTCATATTTGTTGCACAGCCAGCGTGTTGCAATCTATGAAGGGATTTGCAGTCAAGGACTCAAGTTGTCTTTGGTTAGCCCTATGCCCTTCCACATATCTGAAGTCCTAGCACAGATGCTAGGAGGCTCTTTATATGGGGACTTCCTGAGGTGCTTCTGCAAAGAATTCCTCTGGCTCAATTGGAAGATCTTGCAACTCTTGATCCCTAGGTCATGAGTTTCAGCCCCATGTTGGGTGTAGAGATTACAGGAAGGAAGGAAGGAAGGAAGGAAGGAAGGAAGGAAGGAAGGGAGGGAGGGAGGGAGGGAGGGAGGGAGGGAGGGAGGGAAGAAGAAAAGAAGGAAGGAAGGAAGGAAAAAAGAAAATAGAAGGAGGAGAGGAAAGATAAGAAACTTGAAGACACTTTTTCTCCACTCTGACTCAGTACTTTTCTTCTTCCAACCCTTCTCCCACTCGCTTTCCCTAGCCCCATGGTCCATAAAACTGCAGGGCCCTTTTAGAAAATACAATGCGACAAACATGATGGATAGAAACTGCCACTGCTGGGCAAAACAACAACAACAAAAGACAAAAAACAAAACACAAAAAAACCTAGGGAAACAGGAAAATAAAAACTAAAGAAGTGGGAAACACACAGGGTAGAACATGCCTCTCCCTCCACTTCCAGCCTTCTAGTCCCCCCCTTCTGGGCTCCCTATAAAAGAGCCTGAGTATCAACTGATAGGTTCAAATGTTTTTGCAAGGTTCTGACCTCATCATTGTCAAGTGATGCATAGAGGATATGGACTGGAGCTAAGAAACCTTTATTTAACGTTGGGGCATTGCATTTGACCATTACCACAACTTTAAGCCTCAATTTTCTCAATCTTCAAAGTGTGTGAATGTACATGTGATTGTGTGTAATGATTAATATAAGTAAATATGCATACACACACAGACACTTATGTCTTATACCAGGTCAATAAATTTATTTGATACTAAATGTGGGAGAAATGCCCAGGTCATTTTAATCAAGAGAAAACATTTCATTTGTATTATTATAATGGACTATATATGTGGAATCCCTGTATTTTTGCTGCTCTGTAGCTCAGTTTTGGGTTTTTTTGCTTTTTTTTTTCAGACAAAGGAATCATTTTAAGTTTGTATTAAGCTTATACTACAACATAGTAACCATGAGATACAAATCGGTGGTGCAACTTATATGAAATACAATCTGATTATGCATAATATCACAAATTTCAACTCTACTAGGAAGTCTTGAAATTTGTCAATACATAAATATGTCCTCAGACTATATGTTAATTTTTATTTTATTTTTATTTTATAGAAAATAAACCATTCATATTTATTAGGTAGGAAGCCTTGGTAATTTAGTGGGGCACCACAAGTTTATTCTGAGGATTAGCTGATTTGTGTGTGTATAAATACATGCTGTCTATAACAGCATCTAGCATGGTAGGTGCATAATGAATATTTGTTGAATGCATAAATAGGAAATATTGTAACCATACCTTTACATATTAAAAGTACATTTGGATGCATAGAAACAAGTGTCGTTCCAATCACTAATTCAAAGACTGCTAAGTCAGCTACCATTAGATGATCAATGACTGACAGCCCCCTATTGTGCTAAGCAGCTTGATATATGATTTCTTATTAAACCTCTAGAGATCACATGGCCAATTGGTGTCAGTGACAGAGTTGAAATTTAAGTCTGTTTGTCTTCAAGTATACATTTCTTAACAATTTATCCCAACTTCCTGCAGCAATGTTATTTGAGTACATGCTAAACTTGGGGTCATGGTGTCTACTCAGTAATTAATGATGAAATTTTTTGTTTTGTTTAGGTGTATTGTAATCATCTTACCTGATGATAAAAATAGTAAAAGACTGAGCTCCAAAATTTGTATGTAATATAGGTTAGCCATTCTATATTTTTCTTCTAGCCCTCTAAAAGCTTTTGGAAAGTGGTATTTTAAGACTTCATTATATTGAGGTGCTTTAGTGACTCAGTCATCTAAGCATCTGCCTTCAGCTCAGGTCATGATCCCAGGGTCTTGGGATTGAGCTCTACATCAGGCTCCTCTCTCCCTGATGCTTTACCTGCTTATAATCTTTCTGTCTCTGTCAAATGGATAAACAAATAAATAAAAGACTTCATTATAGCATGATGGCATATCTTTTGTGAAAAAGGCACACTTTTTACTTATTAACTTCAAATCAAATAAACTAAAACAGAAAAGGAATGTCAAATAAAATGCCAAGATAAGGAAAAAAAAGAATATAATCTAAAAATTAGCCTTTAATCTTTTTTTGCATTTTGCAAATATTACGGTGTAATAAATGGTATAGCACAGGACTCTTTCTATGCACAGGCAAGAGCTTTTCATGTCATGCTTACTTCATTTTTTTCCCAAATATGTTTATTTTATTTTTTCAGTGGTATAAGATTAATTGTTCATGCACCACACACAGTGCTCCATGCAATACATGCCCTCCTCAATACCTACCACCAGACTCACCCAACTCCCCACCCCCACCCCTCCAAAACCCTTAGTTTGTTGCTCAGAGTCTACAGTCTCTCATGGTTCATCTCCCCCTCCTATTTCCCCCCATTCACCCTTCCCTTCCTTCTCACAATGCCCTCTATGTTTTTCCTTATGCTCCACATGTAACTGAGACCATAAGATAATTGGCTCTCTCCGCTTGACTTATTTCACTCTGCATAATCTCTTCCAGTCCTGTCCATGTTGATACAAACGTTGGATATTCATCCTTTCTGATGGAGGCATAATACTCCATTGTCTACATGGACCATATCTTCTTTATCATTCATCTGTTGAAGGGCATCTGGGTTCTTTCCACAGTTTGACGATTGTGGCCATTGCTGCTATGAACATTGGGGTACATGTGGCCCTTCTTTGTACTGCATCTGCTTCTTTGGGGTAAACACCCAGTAGTGCAATTGCAGGGACATAGGGTAGCTCTATTTTTAATTTCTTGAGGAATCTCCACACTGTTTTCCAAAGTGGCTGCACCAACTTGCAATCCCACCAACAGTGTAAGAGGCTTTTCCTTTCTCCACACCCTCTCCAACATTTGTTGTTTATTGTCCTGTTGATTTTGGCCATTCTAACTGGTGTAAGGTGGTATCTCAGTGTGGTTTTGGTTTGAATCTCCCTGCTGGCTAAAGATGATGAACGTTATTTCATGTGTCTGTTAGCCATTTGTATGTCTTCTTTGGAGAAGTGTCTGTTCATGTTTTCTGCCCATTTTTGGATGTGATTATCTGTTTTGTGAGCATTGAGTTTGAGAAGTTCTTTATAGATCTTAGATATCAGACTTTTGTCTATAGTGTCATTTGCGAATATCTTTCTCCCATTTTGTGGATTGCCTGTTTGTTTTATTGACTATTTCCTTTGCTGTGCAGAAGCTTTTCATCTTGATGAAGTCCCAAAAGTTCATTGTCACTTTTGTTTCCTTTGCCTTTGGAGACATGTCCTGAAAGAAGTTGCTGTGGCTGATGTCAACGAGGTGACTCCCTATGTTCTTCTCTAGGGTTTTGATAGACTCCTGCCTCACGTTGAGGAAATTTATACATTTCTAGTTTATCTTTGTGTATGCTGTAAGAGAATGGTCAAGTTTCATTCTTCTACACATAGCTGTCCAATTTTCCCAGCACCATTTATTGAAGAGACTGTCTTTTTTCCACTGGCTATTTTTTCCTGTTTTGTCAAAGATTATTTGACCATAGAGTTGCGGGTCCATATCTGGGCTCTGTATTCTGTTCCACTGGTCTATGTGTCTGTTTTTGTGCCAGTACCATGCTGTCTTGGTAATCACAACTTTGTAGTAAAGCTTGAAATCAGGCAATGTGATGCCCCCAGCTTTGTTTTACTTTTTCAATATTTCCTTAGCAATTGGGGTCTTTTCTGGTTCCATACAATTTTAGGACTGTTCGTTCCAGCCCTTTGAAAAAAATCAGTGGGATTTTGATCGGGATGGCATTGTAAGTATAGATTTCTCTGGAAAATATAGACATTTTAACAATGTTTATTCTTCCGATCCGTGAGCATGGAATGTTTTTCCACCTTTTTGTGTCTTCTTCAATTTCTTTCATGAGCATTCTGTAGTCCCTCGAGTACAAATCCTTTACCTCTTTGGTTAGGTTTATTCCCAGGTATCTCATGGTTCTTGGTGCTACAGTAAATGGAATCGAATCTATAATTTCCCTTTCCATATTTTCAGTGTTAGTGTATAGGAAAGCAACTGATTTCTGTGCATTGATTTTTGTATCCTGCCACATTACTGAATTGCTGTATGAGGTCCAGTAGCTTGGGGGTGGAGTCTTTTGGGTTCTCCACATAAAGTACGTGTCATTTACAAAGAGAGAGAGTTTGACTTCTTTGCCAAGATAATCACATCCAAAAATGGGCAGAAGACATGAACAGACACTTCTCCAAAAAGGTATTCCAGGGCACACTCTGGAATACCTTTTATTTCTTTTTGTTGCCTGATTGCTGTCGCTAGGACTTCTAGAACTATGTTGAACAAGAGTGGAGAGAGTGGGCATCCTTGTCATGTTCCTGATCTCAACGGGAAGGCTGTCAGCTTTTCCACATTGAGAATGATATTTGCTGTGGGCTTTTCATAGATAGACTTTATGATGTAGAAGAATGTTCCTTCTATCCCTAAACTTTGAAGAGTTTTAATCAGGAAAGGATGCTGAATTTTGTCAAATGCTTTTTCTGCATCATTTGAGAAGACCATGTGGTTCTTCTCTCTTCTCTTATTGATTTGTTCCATCACATTGATTGATTTGCAAATGTTGAACCACCCTTGCATCCCAGGGATAAGTCCTACCTGGTCATGATGAATAATCTTTTTAATGTGCTGTTGGATCCTATTAGCTAGGATCTTGTTGAGAATC
>CM053610.1:78665088-78676669 GCA_028646535.1 Procyon lotor | reverse complement strand
TACATTTCTTCTAGGTTGTTTAACTTATTGACATATAGCTGTTGATAATAATTTTTGATGATTGTTTCTATTTCCTTAGGATTAGCCGTGATCTCTCCCCTTTCATTCATAATTTTGTTAATTTGGGTCCTCTCTCTTTTCTTTTGGATTAGTTTGGCCAGTGGCTTATCAATCTTATTGATTCTTTCAAAAAACTAACTTCTGGATTCATTGATGTGTTCTACTGTTTCTCTAGTTTCTAACTCATTGATCTCTGCTCTAATCTTAATTATTTCCCTTCTTGTGTGTGGGGTTGGCTTAATTTGTTGTTGATTTTACAGTTCTTTAAGGTGTAAAGAGAGCTGGTGTATTCGAGATTTTTTCAATTTTTTTGAGTGAGGCTGGATGGCTATGTATTTCCCGCTTAGGACTGCCTTTGCCATGTCCCATAGGTTTTGGATTGATGTGTCTTTATTCTCATTGGTCTCCATGAATTGTTTAAGTTCATCTTTGATTTTGTGGGTGATCCCAGCACTCTTGTGCAGGTTGGCCTTTAGCCTCCAAGTGTTTGAATTCCTTCCAAACTTTTTCTTGCGGTTGAGATCCAGTTTCAACACATTGTGGTCTGAAAAATGCAGGGTATCATCTCAGTGTTTTGGTATTGGTTGAGTCCTGATTTGTGCCCCAGTATGTGATCTATTCTGGTGAAAGTTCCATGTGTGCTCCAGAAAAATGAGTATTCTGTTGTTTTAGGGTGGAATTTGTTCTGTATATATCTATGAGGTCCCTCTGGTCCAATGTGTCATTCAAAGATCTTATTTCTTTATTGATTTTCTGTTTAGAGTGATCTGTCTGTTACTGAGAGTGGTGTGTTAGATCTCCTACTATTAATGTATTCATATCAATATGATTCTATTTTGATTAACACTTGGCTTATGTAGTTGGCTGCTCCTATATTGGGGGCATAAATGTTTCATATTGTTAGATCTTCTTGGAGGATAGACCCTTTAAGAATGATGTAGTGTCCTTCTGTATCTCTGACTACAGTCTTTAGCTGAAAATCTAATTTATCTGATATGAGAATCGCTACCCCAGCTTTCTTTTGAGGCCCATTGGCATGAAAGATGGTTCTCTATCCTTTTACTTTCAGTCTGGATGTATCTTTTGGTTCCAAATGTGTCTCTTGTGGACAGCATATGGATGGGTCCTGCCGTTTTATCCATTCTGCAACTCTGTGCCATTTTATGAGAGCTTTTAGGCCATTCACATTGAGAGTGAGTATTGAAAGATAAGTGTTTATTGACATCATGTTGCCTGTGTAGTCCCTGTTTCTATAGATTGTAAATTTCTGTTCTAAGTCAATCATGAGTTCTTTCTACTTTTATAAAACCCCCTTTCATATTTCCTGGAGTGCCGGCTTGGCGGTCACATACTCTTCTAGTCCTTGCTGGTCTCGGAATTTCTTTATCTCTCCATCCATTTTGAATGATAGCCTTACTGGATAAAGTATTCTTGGCTGCATGTTATTCTCATTTAGTGCCCTGAATATATCATGCCAGTCCTTTCTGGCTTGCCAGGTTTCTGTGGACAGGTCTGACGTTATTCTAATGGGTCTTCCTCTGTATGTGAGGAATCTCTTCCCCCTAGCTGCCCTCAGGACCTCTTGTCTAAAATTATAATTTGCAAATTTCACAGTGATGTGTCTCGCTGATTTTCTAGACTCGTTGATCTTGGCGGGTACCCTTTATGCCTCTAGGACATGAACACTAGTTCCATTCCCCAGATTGGGAAAATTTTCATTCAGAATTTGGTCAGCTTTATCTTCTTGTCTTCTCTCTTTCTCTATCCCTTCTGGGATTACAATAATTCTAACATTGGAACATTTCATGGCATCAATTATTTCCGTAAGTCTCTTCTCATGATTCCTGAGCAGTTTGCAGCAGCTCTGCTTCTGACCCTTCTTCTCAACCATTTTATCCTCTAGATCACTAATTCTATCCTCTGTCTCCGTAACTCTAGCTGTTAGACTATTATGATTGGATTGGATCTCACTGATAGTGCTTCTTACTTCAGCTATCCTGGTTCTCATTTCTGCCCTTAGAGATTCTACGTTGTCTTTAATGTTTTTCTCCATCCTAGCCATTGCCTGGATAATTCTCAGCCTCAATTCCCTTTCTGATATACTGTTTATGTCAATGTCTAATAGTTCTGAGGGAGAGGGTGCAGTCTTTGAGTTATTCCTCTGTTGGATATTCCTCCTCTTAGTCATTTTGATGAGAAGTGGATGAGAGGATGTATAGCTGGATATATCGCCCACAATCCAGGCAGGGTGCACTCTGGAAGGTTTAGGAGCAATTGGGATTCACCACCAAAAAGAAAGAATAAGGATAAAAAAAAGATAGAAAGAGAAAAAAAAAAGAAATCTCAGCCAGAATGCGCCCCCAAAATAAGATTTATAAGGTATGTGAACCAACATGAACAAACATACAGACTGACAAAAGTAAATGAGAAAAAATCAAAGTACCTAGTCAGAATAAACACCAGGAATGAGATTTGTATAATACCAGAACAAAAGCAAATATGTAGAATCACTGACAAAAGGATAAGATGGGAGGGTGTTTATAATTCCTCATGGGCAAGGAAGGTTATTTCAGGTCTTCCTGGGTTTATTGTTGTATTAAGCCTCCAGTTGTGATGTTAAGTAGTTTAAAAAAAAAAACTAAAAAAAAAACCCCAAGAAATGTGAAAATGAGTGAATAAAATAAAAAAAATAGAGAATAAGAAAGAAAAAAAACTTGTATCTATGAAATTTACAGGTTTGAGGGCATTATCAGGCGCTTAATATGTTACTTTCCTCTGATTTTGGGGATTTAAAATTTTATGGGGACCCTGTGTCTATAGTCCTTTTGTTTTTTACTTGTCCTGTGGGGGAGGGGCCTGCTGCATTGTTTTCCAGTCAATCTTGCTTGGGTTGAGTCACCCTGCCCCCCAATCAAGGGACTAAGCTCTGTGGAAACCAGTTTCTCAGTTTTTCGCTCTCTGAAGGTTTTTGGCCTTTTGTAGCTTTTTCACCTTTTCAGAGAGTCCAAGCAAGGAATCTGCCTGTATATACTCAGACCTTCGCATCACAGAGAAGCCTTGGTCTGTTCTCCTCTGGGTGGTCCAGAACACACCCCCCTCCACAAAATTCTCACAATGCAGCCTGTCACACGTGATGCACACTCCACAGTTCTCTGGGCTCCAGGCCCGTGCAGGGTGTGGTCAGTTTCCTGCCCGAGACTAGGCCAGCTGCCCTGGTTCTCTCCAGGGCTGCTGGGAGTGGCCAGACCCTGATGCAGACCACGAATGTCTTTTCATTCAGGGTTGCACTCAGTCCAGAGAGTGGGGCATGCAGCAAAAAGCTGCCAGCTTCTGGACCACACCAGACTCTCTAAGGCGCTTGCAGGAGCGCACGCGCCCTGCCCACAAAATGGTGCAAGGAGTGGAAAGCTGCAGGTTCAGGAACTATGGACTGCCCCCTCCCCCACCAGTCTCTCTTTGAAGCGAGTGGTGTCCTTCCTGGGAGCGTGAGCCCAGGCCGGTGCCCGTGACCACCTCCTTCCACTAGTTGGTCCTCAGAACCTTTTGCTCTTTTTAAGTGTTTTTAACTGAACTCTAAGTTATTGCTGCTCCCCAACCCCTGGGCACTTTCCTTTGGGGTATTACTGTCCTTGCACCACTTCTGGTGGCTCCCTCCCCCTTTTGTTTATCCTCCAATATTGGTTCGACTGTTCCCACTTTGCTTTACCTCTCCACTGCTGTCTTCTGCTCCCGTAGAGATCCAGAAGTGAAAAATCTTGTCCTCAGGCTGATTTCATGGGTGTTTAGCATGTTCTGATAGATATGCAGCTCACTTTTGGGGACAGGTTGCAACAGGATCTCCTACTTCTCCGCCATCTTGCCCCCCTCTCCCTTGCTTACTTCTTAATAATACAATGATTCCACTAGGCTAGCACCTACCTTGTGCACAGAAGAAAGAACAAGGAAGAACAAAAGATTTGCTGTGAAGAATTCTGGCTCCGATTTCATTTTTATTCCACTTTATAACATACAGCGATATCAGAGTCTTCATCTCAGAGAATTCTGGAAAGAAAAGATTCTTGTGTAATTTGCTTGCTTTTTTTTTTTTTCCTTTTTCTTACTGCTTGCTATTCTTCTCTCTCTTTATTTGTGCCCCCCCCCACACACACACCCAGCTCTCTTAGTTGATGTAATTATGTGTTTCTTTAGTCCACTTAGGCTGCCATAACAGAATAGCATACTAGGTGGTGTTGAAAACCAAGTACTTATTTTCTCAGATTTCTGGCACATAAGATCTATGTGCCAGAATGGTTGGTTTCTGATAATAGATCTTTTCCTGGTGTGTAGTTGGTCACCTTCTCTCTGAGTCTTCATATCAGGGAGGTGGCGGGAGTGGGGGGAGGCAGGGTAAGAGAAGGAGTAAAAGAGGGAGCTCTGTGGTGTCTCTTCTTATGAAGGCACTGATCCTATGATGAGAGCCCCACTTTTATGACCTCATCTAAATCTAATTATTTCTTAAAGTCCCATCTCCAAAAACCATCCATTGAGGTTTAGGGTTTCAATATATGAATTAGTACATGTAGTATTATATTTTAAATTTCTTATTAAAATAAAGTAAACTACATTATCCCTTTCATTTACCATTTATCAAGTTAACTTTCTGAATTAGCAATTTTAGCAGAATTTTAACAGAATATACATGTTAACAGAATTCAGTACACCTATATTATTTCTAGATTATCTGGCAGATACTGCATGTGGATTTCGCTTAGAGTATACGCTCTCATATACTCTTAAAACAGTTTTGTCTGTTTATATCTGTATAGCCCATGGACAATGACAAATGTGGCCTAATTCCCTTATAAATTGCCAAGTCTGACTTTGTTTAATTTACATATTCAGGTGAAATGCTGAGAATCAGCATTAATTTCCCAGAGGCATTTTCAAATTTGTAAAATATATGCAAAATCACAAAGAAAAGGGAGATTGCTCAAGGAAGACTTTATGATTAGTGCCTGTGTTGCTCTGTCATTATTCTCCCTCCCCTGCAAGAATAGCTGGAATTAAAACAGTTCATTTTTTATCACCATGTTTTGTACACTTATTTATCTCATTTATTTTGTTTAACACATAATGGCCATTATTAGTTTAATCTTGGTTTTGAACTTGAAATTCAATGCAGGAAAGTGGAGATTCTTTTTTATCATTGAGTTTCAGGCAGATATAAGTTATATGGTATGGAAGATTCATATGTTTTAAGCATGTATGTAACACACATGTACACACATGCACACACACATACAGAAGTAACTGTATTTACCAAGTCAATTGTTTAAACAGCTAAGATTCTGGGACTATTGGTCTCCAAATAATTGAAAGTAAAACCCAAATGTAAAGTCACTATACCTTAGTGTCCATGTATAAGATAAGGAAGTCTTATTTGATATTCCTGAGGCCTAGAATGGCTGCCTAAACTCTGATTATCTTATAGAATGTATATACATGGAAGGATATTTGGGGAAAAAAACATTTTTCAGAAAAGACTTATATCCAAAATATGCAAATAACTCTTAAAGCTCAGCAACAACAAAACAAAAAACCTGAATTAAAAAAAATAGGCAAATGACATAAACCAACACCTAACCAAAAAACATAATTAGGTGGCAAATAAGCATATGAAAAATGCTTATTCTCTTATATATTAGGGAATTTCAAATTAAATCAACAATGAGATAACCCTACACATCTATTAGAATGGCTAAACTCCAAAAATCTGACACCACCAAATACTGACAAGGATTGGAGCAACAGGAACTCATTCTGGGGCGCCTGGGTGGCTCAGTCGTTAAGCGTCTGCCTTCGGCCCAGGTCAGATCCCAGGGTCCTGGGATCGAGCCCCGCATCGGGCTCTCTGCGCGGCAGGGAGCCTGCTTCTCCCGCTACCGTTCCCTCTGCTTGTGTTCCCTCTCTCACTGTGTTTCTCGCTGTCAAATAAATAAAATCTTTAAAAAAAAAAAAAAAAGATTTAAAAAAAAAAAAACAGGAACTCATTCATTGCTAGTGGGAATGCAAAATGGTACAGCCTTTTTGGAAGACAGTTTTTCACCTTCTTTCAAAGGTAGTAGTGGTTTTCCTAAATTATTTAGTAATCATAATCCTAGGTATTTACCCAAATTAGTTGAAAAGTTATGTCCACACAAAAACCTGTAGCTTTAATCATAATTGCCAAAAAGTGAATTGGTAAACCAACTATGGTATATCCATACAATGGTATATTATTCATTGATAAAAAGAAATGCTATAGCAAGCCATAAATAGACATGAGGGACCTTAAATGCATATTTCTTATTAAAAGAAGCCAGTAAAAAAAACAAGATGAAATGGATTCAAGAAATCCAGTTACTGTTTATTGTGAGTTCTGGAAGAAGAAAATCTAAATCATAGAAAACTTAGCAAGAAATACATTGCATTATTTTATTGAATATTTTAGGTTAGAGATATAATTTTTCAGGTTAGACATATAATTTTTAGCTTAGGATTTTGACCACATGGTTGCAGAATCTAAGAAAGATAATATGTACACAGATTGAACAAGGTGAATACATTTATAACTTAGAGGTAATTAGGAACCAAAATTATATAGAGGAATGAGAGAAAACATGAGACTAGAAAGTAGATAATAATGGTTGTATAACATCTGGGCAATAATCAACATGAATCAGCAAAAAGAGAACTCTCTGCAATTTTAAAAAGCTTAAAAATACTGCAGTAACTAGAGGTAAACAAGCTTTGAGAGATCTTTTTATAAAATGAGAATATTAAACACAGATTACTTGGCTAATGACAATGCACTATGTGGAACGGACTGAACATTCAAAAGAGAAAGTTATATATATATATATATAACTTTTTGTTTCCATCAAACATACATACATACATACATATGCATATATATACATATATATGTGTGTGTATATATATATATTTGATGGAAGAAGTTCTTAAGCTATATGATCAGGGAAAATTGTTTAATTTAGGAAGAAAAGGATCAATTATTTCATCTTATGACAACATGTAAACAAGGCTTATATTTATGGTAATGATTCTAAATTTGCAAAAGGGACAAAAATTTGTGGGAAATTATGCAGGATTGCTCCAATTATCTTGTAGAGGAAGGGAAGAGTTTTCTTATGAAAGTACAGTTGGGATTTTTATTACTGTTCTTTGCTTTCGAAACAGTGCTTGAAAAATAAGTAAAAGAGGGCACAGAGGTGAAATAAATGGCTTCATGGTTCTAAGGACACTGCCTAGTTTAAAAACCAGGAAATTTAGTGGTGACCATCTAGTTGATTTTCTCCAAAATTGTACTTAGCAATGCAGATATAGAGTTGCAATAATAAGCAACTCTTTTTTCCCTTCTTTTTCTTTCTTTTTTTTTTTTTTTTTTCTCTTTTTCTGGGTCTTTGTGACTGTAGTAAGACATGAAAGTTAGTTATGGTGCTGTTAAGAGAACACATGGATATAAATATAAAACATAAAATGCAGATGGAATGAGCACTATAGCTGATCTACATTCTGAGAAATATTGAGAGATCAAAGGAGCATAATTCTATGAGGTCTAGAATTTGTGAATGGGAATGAGAAGAGGAGATAAAAAGTTATGAGTTTGGGGCTAACGGCAATAGTATTGGATTTTAGAATTTATATGGTGAAGTAGCTCTTTGGAATGAGAATATCTGTGTCAGTGTTTCCCAACGTATGATCAGGAGAACCACCTGAATCAGAATTGCTTAGAGTTTTAATCTAATAGAAAGTCTAAGGTGCTGCCTGAGCATCACTATTGCTAACAAAGACCCAGATGATTATTTGGAAACCATAGTTGAAAGGCCACTGATAAAGTTATGACCAGTTAAGGAATAGCAGAGGCTGAGGTGAAGTTCACTGGAGTTTGAAAATTATAAAATATTAAGGGTAAGATTCTAAAACAGGGAAATCTTTGGACATTAATGATAAAGGTTGAAATAAAGAGAAAAAATAAAAGAATAAATACCTCCTTAATCCATCAAATAGATGGATATGGCCACAGGTGTGACTTTTTTTTGCTAATTTTTGATTTTCTGGATTAGATGACATGACTGGATAAACAACCCATGGAGATAAACTTGGGAACTCATGAATCAGAGTTCAAAAGTAAAACCTCAGATACAAAAGCCAAGCTCTGCTGAGCAACCACTAGCTCATTTAACATACCTTGATCAAATAAATATGTCAAGTTTATGATTAATTTCACCAGCCCTTGATATATAAGAAAGTTCAATATTCCAGAACACCCAAAGTATCTTAATTAATCATTCCTGCACTATCATTATTGCCCATCCTGCCCCGAGGAGGTCATCTTGTAAAATAAAAAGCTTGGCATGGTCTTGAACTTTTACTTGAAATGAGATAAATACTCAGGATTATATTGTGGACAATTTGCATTTTTGGAGCAATGTATCAGGGAACAGGGAGAGTCTGGGACTAGTTGCCATCATGAGCGCCCTGGTAGGGCCAACACCAAGGTATCCTAAACAGTATATGACAAAATAAAGACTTTTTTTTCTGTTCTATTTACTGTTATGAGGAAGTATTTTATGTGGTTCCTTTCCTGTACAGAATTAGATCAGGAATATGTAAGAGAAAACTCAAGAGTTTGGCAGCCATGACTTCAACTGGAAAGGCTACCAAAATTCAGACATTTAAAGGATGATCCATTTAACTTTCAAATGAAGCACCAATTACTATTATCAAGACCTTTCATTTTTAGTTCTCTCTGATGTGAAAGGAGGTGCATCTACAGTGAAAGCAGTTTTGCGTGAAGAAAACGTGAGGTGGTTTGACTGATTATGTGGAGCCAAGGAGAACATGTATTTATAGGAAATTTAACCAAATAGAAAATAGTCAAAAATCACAAATCCAGGGACTTCAAAGGCATTGAATAGTATATAATGAAAAGTGTGTTTTAAATATTAATACCAACTTTAGAGATCTTTTCTTCCTTTTATTCCTCATGTTTTAATTCTTCAGTATTAGAGCTCTCTAGACAGAAAACAAAGAATAGACAAACAATTAGTTAATTGATCTCATTCATTTTGGTTAGAGTTGCTAATAGATTAATTCCATTGTGTTCCAGAATTTTGGATTACACTAGACTCCAATTTAAAAAAATCCTCCTATTTTAGCCTGTGTGTGTGTGTGTGTGTATGTGTATGTGTGTGTGCAATGAGCCCACCTGAATGCTGTCACTGCTCAGATACCCAGCTGGTCCCCTAGAAATTTTTTTTGGTTAAGCAATTGAAGAATTAATTTGTGGTAGAGCTGGCTTATCTAGGATCCTAAACTAGCTGTTAGGTCAGCACCTATCTTGGTGGATTGGTGATGCACCAATTGTGAAAGATTCTGAACATTGCCTATTTTCATTTGAACTATTTAACATATTTAAAGATGATATAGCTGCCAAGATCAGTGAGAAAAAAAAAGCAGAAGAACACTTTAAAAAAAAAATCTATAATGAGTAGAGAAGAAAAAAAAAATCTATATTGATGCATAAACCCAGTTTTGGGAAACTGAAGTAAATTATATGTAGCAGTGTGGTTTTTATAAGCTATTTTGGACTGAATAACTTCACACCAAAATAAAACACTTCACAACTACAGGGGAGTCCATCAATGAGAAAGGCAACAGGGAGCTCAGGACTTAGCATTGGTCTCAAATGCCTGGTGATGATCTCACTTAGGTTACTAGACTATTGCTGGTTAGAGTCTCCATGTTGGCTGTCAGAAGGGAGGAAAATGGAGGACACAGGGTATGCCTTGGGACCTGTAACTGCCCAGATAGCATACGTACAAGACAGAAAGAAGGCCTCTAAAGCATGCCTGGATGTCATCTCATGAACGAGGCTGTGGCTCACAGCACAAGAATGGTATGGAATGGAGGGAAGTAGAAAGTGAACCATACCCAATGGGTAAATCACACTGCCACAATCTATCACTCAGCTTAGTATTACTGTAAGTGAACTTTTTTCTTAATAGGTTAAGATTTTTGCCTTATCCATGTGTCCAGATATTATAGGGATAAAAAGCATAGGGTTTTAATATATGTTTCTTATGTTTTGCGTATCTACTTTTTTTTAAAAAGATTTTATTTATTTATTTGACAGAGAGAGAGATCACAAGTAGGCAGAGAAGCAGGCAGAGATAGAGGGGGAAGCAGGCTCCCCACTGAGCAGAGAGCCCGATGCGGGACTTGATCCCAGGACCCTGAGATCATGACCTGAGTTTCAGGCAGAGGCTTTAACCCACTGAGCCACCCAGGTGTCCCTGCGTATCTACTTTTAAACTCATTTTTGCATAAATGTCACAGGGAACAGAGCAGAGACTATAAAGAAGGAGGAAGGATGATTGTGAAGGTAGGACTTCACAAGGAAATGGGAACTTGAAGGCTAGAATCTGATCCTTAGCTTTAGACACGTGATTTTCTTCCCACGTTTATTTTCCCCAAGTTTTCAAAAGCACTGGTGTATAAACTAGGGTTTCTTTCTTCCTTCCTTTCTCTTTCTTTCTTTCTTTCTTTCTTTCTTTCTTTCTTTCTTTCTTTCTTTCTTTCTTCCTTCCTTCCTTCCTTCCTTCCTTCCTTCCTTCCTTCCTTCCTTCCTTCCTTCCTTCCTTCCTTCCTTTCTTTCTTTCTTTTCCTTCTATATAGAATCAGAGCGAGGAAAGTTACCTGGAGGCTCTTGGTAGGAACAAGTTATGGGGCCTGTAATACCCACCTCTGCTGTAAAAAGGTATTTGCTATCTAGTTCAAAACACACAATTTTGTTTGTCTGAGCACAAGATCCTCTGGAGAGGGCTTAAGAAACACTGCTGACTACTTGTTCTCAGAAAATTCCTCTTCATTTAGCTGGTGTTATTGTTCATAAAGTAACGTACATTAACCTTCCTTTAGCTAGGTTTAAGATTACCTAGTAGTTGTCTTGACTAGATTTAGGAACGTTGTCAGACTTCCATTTGTAGAATAGATATTGGGATGAATCACTTCCACAGATAATAAATCACAATCATTGGGTGCCAATTTTTGAAACTTAGCATCAAAAATAAAGATAAAAAATTCATTATTAAACGGTCATTTTGTAGTCAAGCTCTGAAGGAAAGTTACTCTACCCCCATGTGTTCCAAAGCATTGTTGTGCCATTTAATCCATACAAGTCTGGAAAATATGCAGGGTTTTTCCTTGACATTTTTATCTTGTTTGCTTTGTCTTATCCTGCTCATTTTATCCTGCTCACTTGTGTCATATGTTTAGACCACTCACTGTTCCTTCGAGTTGCCCTCACTTGCAGATGCCTTACTCACTCTTCATTAACTTAAGGTTTTGTCAGCAGACTCTTCACTCCTCCTTTCAGATCAAACCTAGTAATCTATCGTATCAAGGTATTTCATCATGTGAACCCTTAGTTCCTTAACATTCTAAACTCCTGGAACCTTCACCTTGACTCTGTTTCAAC
>CM053610.1:78632253-78664588 GCA_028646535.1 Procyon lotor | reverse complement strand
ACTCATTTCCATAATTATCTAAAGTTGCTGCAGTTCTAAACTCTTGAAACCTGATACCTTGTTCTTGCATGTAGATCTAGCCTGGCAGCTCTCATGTGTGGCTGCCCCTGCATAGGGTCTGTGTCTTACCAAGAACTCCATCCTTAGGACTTCTCTCATGCCTTCACATTGATTAGTCGCCTCCCAAAATGCCCATTAGTGTATTTTCTATCTTGTCTATTTTTCTAAATTCTATGGTACATGATTTTATTCACCCTCTTGCCAAATCCTCAAATTTTTCCTTATTTGCATTTCTATTACATGCTGCAAATAAAAATGCAATTTTGCAAAAGTCTAAAATATTGGCTGCTCAGCTTTTCTACCCCTCTTTTAAATGCTGCTGGAGAAAACCACATCTTTAGGCAGACTGGTGGCATCACACTGCCCGTGAATCATTCTGTATTTATGTGGTCCCAGCAATATTTAAAATATTCCCTAATTTCCTCAAATAATCTATTCTGCCATATCTGCCCCTTATTCAAAGCAATGTGACAGAGAAATACAAATGTCTTCCCAAGAACGTCATTAATTTTTTACAGCCATGCCATTTGGAATATTACCTTTGATGATACCACTTCAACAGCCTTGCTATTTTGTATCTTTCTGTGGACTTGCCTATTCCTGTCAAAGTATACACATGTTTGATGTTCTCACACATTTACTTTTACTTTGCTTCCTGGTTTTCTCAAGTTAATAAGCAAAACAAAAGAAAACCACTTATTTTTCCAACCTTTTTCTTTTTTTTTTTTAAGATTTTATTTATTTATTTGACAGAGAGAGAGATCACAAGTAGGCAGAGAGGCAGGCAGAGAGAGAGGGGCGGGGAAGCAGGCTCCCCACTGAGCAGAGAGCCCGATGTGGGGCTCAATCCGAGGACCTTGAGATCATGACCTGAGCTGAAGGCAGAGGCCTTAACCGTTCCACTGAGCCACTCAGGCGCCCCCCACCTTTTTCATAAATAAGTTGCCTGAAACAATTTTATGTATCTCTTATCTTCAATTTACTTCCCCTGGACTCCTTCAGTAAGGAATATAAGCTACCACTGCATGGATATTGTTCTTGTGTGAGTCACAGAAGGCACACATGGTCCTGAGTCCAATGAATATTTCTTAGAATTTATCACACTTGAGTTTTCTAGAACATTTGACTTTGCCAACTACATGGTAATCATCAAAACATACTTTACCCTTGACTTCTAGAGGCTATCCTCGTATTATCTTCCCAATGCTCAAAAACACTTTCTCAGAATGCTTGTTATCCATTTTAAAATATTGGTCTCTCTCAGACATTTTGTCCTTGGAACTTTTGTTCTTACTGTATATATTTTCTGGGTAATACCATTAAAATATCTTCACTTGTTAGTCTTTTTCAGCTTGGATACACCTGAGACAATGAGTACATTCATATTTATAATAACTGACTATAAAGGTAGTTGTTTTTTTTTTTACTACAGTCAATTCCTCCAAACAACCACATCACTAAAAATCTTGAAAGCTATTAATGTAGAAGATTCAGAGATTAAAAATGGTGACCCGAAGATGATTATGGATTACATTGGTTTATTTCTTATTCTAAATTCCAAGTGCATATCTTAAAGCTCATATTGGATATACCATTTGGTATTATCTCTGATACTTCAAACTTATTTTGTGAAATATCAAAATTGTCATCACTCCTTTTACTTCTATATTAGCCAGGATAACAAATGGTATAGTGGCTACAATTAAAAAAAAAAAAAACCCAAAAAACAGAACGTATGTAATAACAATTAACATAATGTGATAGGCCGAAAGGCCCTTCGAAGATGTCCAGATCCTAATCTCCAGTATCTGTGACTTTGGTACCTTATATAGGAAAAGGAACTTTTCCAATGTGATCAAGTTAAGGGTTTTTAAGATGGGGAGATTACCCTGAATTATTTGGGTTAGTACAGTATAATCATAAGTGTCCTTATAAGGAGGCAAGAGAGTGCCAGAGTCAGAGGAGGAGATGTGACAACAGAAGTGGGAGAGAAATAAGAGAGGGAGATTGGAAGTTGCTCTGCCCCTGGGTTCAAAAATAGAGGAAGGCACTATGAGCCAAAGAATACAGTAGCCTCTAAAAGCTGGGAAAAGCAAGGAAATGAATACTCACTTGGAGTCCCCAAAAGTAATGCAATACTTCTCAGCAACTTGATTTCTTCTGACCTACAGAACTGTAAGATAGTAATTTTCTATTGTTTTGAGTCACTAAGTTTGTAGCAATTTGTTCCAGCAGCGATAGGAAACTAACAAAAACAGAAAAGATTTAATTCTTATAACTGCAATCCAGCACAGATTCTCCTTGTTCTCATCCGAGTGATGTAGATTTCTGATATTTAAAATATGTAATTCTTATGTCACCACAGAAGAAGATAAATTCTGGGAAATTATACTCAAAAGTTTATGGCAAAGCCTATAAGTGTGTGTGTCCTGGGGTGCCTGGGTGGCTCAGCTGGTTAAGTGCCTGACTCTTGGTTTCAGCTTAGGTCATGATCTCTTGGGTCATGGGCTCAAACTCTGCATCTGGCTCCTGCTCAGTGGGAAGTCTGCTGGAAGATTCTCTCCCTTTGCCTCTCATTTCCACTCCCTCTGTCTCTCAAATAAATAAATAAATCTTTAAGAAATGGGTGCATCCCATTCAAATTATAAGGGAGCCTAAGACATATAGTTTTGATGTGTAACAGAAGAAGTAACTGATATTTGTAAACATCTAGCAGGTCTCTGCCATCATCGATCCTCTTGGTCATCAAATACTTATTTCATTTTTATCTTGTACATAGAATAAACTCACTATCTCCCAAAAAAACACTCTTGAAGTCCCATCCAGTCACTGCACTCAGGCCAAGGATAAGGTTTTCTGGATAATGCTCAATTATCCCCATTAAGTCCAGATTCTTTTTTTTTCCCCTTGACAACCAGTAAACTAAAAGGACATGTTAACTGTACTCCACTTCTATTTACATCCCTCTTATACAAAGATGCAACAAGAACAAAATAATGCCAGTAGTTTGGGTTTATTCCTAGGTATCTTATGGTTTTGGGTACAATTGTAAATGGGATCAACTCCTTAGTTTCTCTTTCTTCTGTCTTGCTGTTGGTGTATAGAAATGTAACTGATTTCTGTGCATTGATTTTATATCCTGACACTTGACTGAATTCATGTATGAGTTCTGGCAGTTTTGGAGTGGAGTCTTTTGGGTTTTCCACATGAAGTATCATATCATCTGTGAAGAGTGAGAGTTTGACTTCTTCTTTGCCGATTTGGATGCCTTTTATTTCTTTTTGTTGCCTGATTGCTGTGGCTGGGACGTCTAGAACTGTGTTGAATAGCAGTGGTGATAGTGAACATCCCTGTTGTGTCCCTGATCTTAGGGGAAAAGCTTTCACTTTTCCCCTGTTGGGAATGATATTTGCTGTGGGTTTTTCATAGATGGCTTTGATGGTATTGAGGTATGTGCCCTCTATCCCTACATAGTGAAGAGTTTTGATCAGTAAAGGATGCTGTACTTTGTCAAATGCTTTTTCAGCATCTACTGAGAGTATCATATAGTTCTTCTTCATTCTTTTTTTAATGTATTATATCACATTGATTGTATCACATTGATTAATTTGTAGATGTTGAACCAACCTTGCAGCCCTGGAATAAATCCCACTTGGTCATGGTGAATAATCCTTTTAATGCACTGTTGGATCCTATTGGCTAGTATTTTGGTGAGAATTTTTGCATCTGTGTTCATCAGGGATATTGGTCTGTAATTCTCCTTTTTGATGGGGTCTTTGTCTGGTTTTGGGATCAAGGTAATGCTGGCCTCATAAAAGGAGTTTGGAAGTTTTCCTTCCATTTCTATTTTTTGGAACAGTTTCAGGAGAATAGGTATTCATTCTTTAAATGTTTGGTAGAAAGCCCCTGGGAAGCCATCTGGCCCTGGGCTCTTGTTTGTTGGGAGATGTTTGATGACTGCTTCAATCTCCTTACTGGTTATGGGTCTGTTCAGGTTTTCTATTTCTACCTGGTTCAGTTTTGGTAGTTTATGTGTCTCTAGGAATGCATCCATTTCTTCCAGATTGTCAAATTTGCTGGCGTATGGTTTCTCCTAATATGTTCTTATAATTGTATTTTTTTTGGTGTTGGTTGTGGTCTCTCCTCTTTCATTCATGATTTTATTAATTCGGAGTCTTTCTCTTTTCTTTTTGATAAGTCTGGCCAGGGGCTTATCAATTATATTAATTCTTTCATAGAACCAGCTCCTAGTTTTGTTGATTTGTTCTAGTTTTCTTTTGGTTTCTATTTCAATGATTTCTGCTCTGATCTTTGTTACTTCTCTTCTCCTGCTGGGTTTAAGCTTTCTTTGCTGTTCTTTCTCCAGCTTCTTTAGGTATAGGGTTAGGTTGAGTACCTGAGATCTTTCTTGTTTCTTGAAAAAAGGCTAATATTGCTATATACTTTCTTCTCAAAACTGCCTTTGATGTGTTCCAAAGATTTTGAGCAGCTGTGATTTCATTTTCATTTGTTCTCATGATTTTTTTTTTTATTCTTCTTTAATTTCCTAGTTAACTCATTCATTCGTTAGCAGGATACTCTTTAGCCCACATGTTTTTGAGTTCTTTCAACTTTCCTCTTGTGATTGAAGTCTAGTTTCAAGGCATTGTGGTCTAAAAATATGCAGGGAATGATCCCACTCTTTTGGTACCAATTAAGACCTGATTTTTGACCCAGGATGTGATCTGTTCTGGAGAATGTTCCATGTGCACTAGAGAATGTGTATTCTGTTGCTTTGAAATGGAATTTTCTGAATATATCTGCAATGTCCATCGCATCCAGTGTGTCATTTAAAGCTTTTATTTGCTTATTGATCTTTTGCTTAGATGATCTGTCCATTTCAGTAAGGGGGGTGTTAAAGTTCCCTATTATTATTATATTATTGTTGATGTGTTTCTTTCATTTTGTTATTAATTGGTTTCTCTCATGTTAGGGGCATAGATATTTGAAATTGTTAAATCTTCTTGTTGGTCAGATAATTTAAGTATGATATGGTGTCCTTCCTCATGTCTTATTATAGTCTTTGGCTTAAAAGCTAATTTATCTGATATAAGGATTCCACCCCAGCTCTCTTTTGATGTCCATTAGCATGGTAAATTATTTTCCACCCCCTCACTTTAAATCTGGAGGTGTCATTAGTCTAAAATGAGTTTCTTGTAGACAGCATATTGATGGGTCTTATTTTTTTTTTTTTATCCATTCTGATACCCTGTGTCTTTTGATTAGGACATTTAGCCCATTTACAATCAGGGTAACTATTGAAAGATATGAATTTATTGACATTGTATTGCCTGTAAGGTGACTATTACTGTATAATGTCTCTGTTCCTTTCTTGTCTATGTTACTTTTATGTTACTATGTTATTCTCTTTGTCTAAAGGATCCCTTTCAATATTTCCTGTAGGGCTGGTTTGGTGTTTGCAAATGCATTTATTTATTTATTTATTTATTTATTTATTTATTTAATCCTAGAAGCTTTTAATCTCTATTTTCAATGGCAACCTAGCTGGATATAGTATTCTTGGCTGCATATTTTTCTCATTTAGTGCTCTGAATATATCATGCCAGTCCTTTCTGGCCTGCTAGGTCTCTGTGGATAGGTGCTGCCAATCTAATATTTCTACCATTGTTTGTTACAGATCTCTTGTCCCAAGCTGCTTTCAGGATTTTCTCTTTGTCATTGAGACTTGCAAGTTTTACTGTTAGATGATGGGGTGTGGACCTATTTTTAATGATTTTGAGGCAGGTTCTCTAAGCCTCCTGGATGTTGATGCTTGTTCCCTTTGCCAAATTAGGGAAATTCTCTACTATAATTTGCCCCAGTATACCTTCTGCCCCTCTCTCTCTCTTTCTTCTTCTTCTGGGATCCCAATTATTCTAACATTGTTGCATCTTATGTTATCACTTATCTCTCAAATTCTCCCCTCGTGATCTAGTAGTTGTTTCTCTTTTTCTCAGCTTCTTTATTCTCTGTCATTTGGTCTTCTATATCAATAATTCTCTCTTCTGCCTCATTTATGCTAGCAGTAAGAGCCTCCATTTTTAATTGCTCCTCACTAATTGCTTTTTTGATTTCAACTTGGTTAGATTTTAGTTCTTTCATTTCTCCTGACAGGGATTTTGTTTCTCCAGAAAGGGATTCTCTAATATCTTCCATGCTTTCTTTGAGCCCAGCTAGCACCTTGATAATCATCATTCTGAACTCTAGTTCTGACATACTACTAATGTTCATATTGATTAGCTCCCTAATCATCGGTACTGCCTCTTGTTCTTTGTGTATGTGTGTGTGTGTGTGTGTGTGTGTGTGTGGTGTGTTTTTCTGCTTGTCATTTTATCCAAATAGGAATAGATGAATGAGAGAACATAATACTAAAAGAATAGCAACAACCCCAGAAAAATATACACTAACCAAATCAGAAAAGACCCCAAACTGGGGACAGAATAAAAAAGGGGGGTAAGATGAAGAAAGAAAGAAAAAAATATATATAAATATTAGACTAGTGACTAGAACAGAGCCACACACTTGATTTTGGGTATATTTTGGTCTGTTAGAAGAAGCTACCTTCCAAAATTTTAAAGAAAGAAAACTTATATATATACAAAAATGAGGGTAAACATGATGAAGGGATGGGATATGATTGTAAAGATGAAAATCAAAAAGGATTCTAAAAAAGGAATTGATAAGAAGTTGGTTGAAAAAAGACAAAATGAGGAAAGAATGTGATCAGGCTGGAGACTAGAACAAAGCCATGTGGTAGATTTAGGGTATATTTTGATCTATTAGAAGAAATTGTATCCTAAAATTTTAAAGAAAAAAAAATCTATATGTACACAAAAAATAAGTTTAAATACAATGAGAGAATAAAATATGACTATAACAACAAAAATTAGAAAAGATTTTTTAAAAGGTATTGATAGGATAAAATAATTAAAATGTTAAAATAGGAAAGAGGAAAAATTAAAAAAAAAGAATAAGAAAAAATAAAATTTTAAAAATTTAACCTTGAAAGACTAAAGGATCATGGGAAAAAAGACGTGAATTCTGTGTGTTGCTTTACCCTAACTCTGGAGTTCCATAGTTCTCATTGATTAGTGAACTTGGTCTTGGCTGGATGTTCTTGCTGATCTTCTGGGGGAGGAGCTTGTTGTAGTGATTTTCAAATGTCTGCCTAAGGCGGAATTGCACCACCCTTGTCAGGTGCCCGGCTAAGTAATTTGCTCGGGTTTGTTCTCAGGCCTTTAGCTCACTCAATGTTTTCTGTACCTCTCTGGAGGACAGGAATGAAGATGGCGGCCTCCCAATCTCTGATCCGACCCCATAGGAGCCGAGAGCTCAAGGCCCTACTCCTCAGTGCACCCTCAGAGAAAAGCAGTCAATCCTTGCTGTCTTCCTGGTCTCTGGCCACGCTCCATGCTCATCTGGGCTGTGACTGAGTGTTTTTCTCTCTGCTACATGACCACATTTGGAGTCTCCAAACCCAGCAGATTCCCGCTGCACGTTCCAGCGCCACTCCTCCCAAAGGAGGAAGGAGGGGGTTTCTCTGGATCTGCCACTCTTGGGGTCCCTACTTGAAGCACAGTGGCCTTATTGTGCCTTGGCTCACTGTTTAAGGTAACCCTGACCTGAGAGCCCACTCCTCAGTTCTGTCTCTGCAGTTGGCTTCCCCACTATAATACCTGGGAGCTCTGCTGCACTCAGACACCCCTGTTCTTTTTGTGATCCCACGGGTCCTGAGACCACACTGTCCCCACTAAGGCTCCATCCCCTATTTAGCCTCTGGAGTAATGTCCTTGAGTGGAGCAGATTTCTAAAAGTTCTGATTTTGTGCTCTGCTGCTCTACCACTTGCTGGGAGCCAGCCCCTTCCCCTGTGGTCTATCTTCCTGTCACTTTGAATTCACTTCTCTGTATATCCTACCTTCTGGGAAGTGGTCGATTTTCTGTTCCTAGAATTGCTACTCTTCTTCTCTTCTATTTCCTGTTGAATTGGTAGGTGTTCAAAATGGTTTGATAACTATCTAGCTGAATTTCTGGGACCTGATGATAATTCAGTCTCCTATTCCTCTTCCATCTTGCTCCCATCCTTGCATATTTAAGTAGGAAATCAGAATGGTGTCCAAGCAGAAGGGTACTTTTGAGAGAATAATTTGTGACTACAGACAAATGGTTAGGAATATGGACTCTAGCAATGAGGGCCAGCATATCATCAATTTACAAAAACTACATGGAGCCTACTTGCCCTCACTGGTCATCACTCTGGAGAGAGGAGTAGGTCACCAGTTATCTGCAGTCCCCACATAGTATTCGGAAGACACAATGTGTTTTTGTGGACCTCAATCTCTTGCACCACGTGAGATCATATTTACTTCTCCACTTTTTCATACACCCATATGGCACATCAAAAAGGAACACATGGAGAATGAAAATAATTTTTTATCATACAACATAAGTTACGAAAAGTCATAGTTACTAGCTTGGGCATAGGTTACTGGAATTGGCCATTATGATGTCCTCCAGCTCCCACCTTGCCCCATTCACCAAATAGGGAATAAGGAGATAAAATCAGTAGTGGAAAATGAAGGAAATACATTTTCTGTGCACATATAATTTAAGATATGGGTAAATTTATGACCTCACCAGAGTTATAATATAGTTCTTCCATTAATTGTAAAGTTTTAAGTGAAAAATGCAATTACCGTAAGTTGGAATATTCTCATTGATTAACTGAAAGCAAAGACTTTTTGATTGCTAAGTTTCTTCCCTAGTCTACAGTAATGTTTATGTCTTTTTATCTTCAAACCTTTTCTTCTGTCATATCATTTGGACATCAGGACTAAAATGATCACATCTTCTTTAGTCTTTCTTTGGTGAGTTTATTTGTGTAGCAGTGTAAATAGTTTTCTCAATAGGGAGACAATTAGAAAGACGTACAGTTGGGTTCTGCTAGGTGGGAAGAAAATAAATGCCTTCAACTTTAACATAAACACATTAGCTACATGTGAAGATTTAAACCATGTAATTTGCATAATGAACATTTTATGCCACATTATTTGCACCTGGTTTGCAAATTTACTGAGCTTTTCACAACAATTATCAATGATCATATCAAAATGTCAAATGTCCCAAAGTGATATTTCACTAGGTAGTTATCAAAAAGATCTGTTCTCCCTTTGATAATTGTTGACAGTTTAATTTGTTGCAATTTATTATGTAAGGAGAACTATTGAAAAAATGTGTCATTTTTTTTAAAGATTTTTATTTATTTATTTGACAGAGAGGAAGAGAGGAGAGAGATCGCTAGTAGGCAGAGAGGCAGGCAGAGAGAGAGGGGGAAGCAGCCTCCCTGCTGAGCAGAGAGCCTGATGTGGGGCTTACTCCCAGGACCCTGAGGTCATGACCTGAGCCAAAGGCAGAGGCTTTAACCCACTGAGCCACCCAGGTGCCCAAAACGTATCATCTTTTTTCTTATTTTTGTCAAGGAAAGAATAAAGAAAAAAAGATGAAGTTTAGTCCTCTCATAATCACACTTAATACTGTGGCATAAAGAAATATTTACATCTTTTAAAATATATTTATTACAAAAATAACTAAGTTAGAAAATGCACATAAACAAACAATATATATTTTACTCCCTCTTACTCCATAAATACTTGTTGTTACATTTTTTCTATTATCCGTAGCATTTTATATTGTATCTTTATACTTAAATACAATCAGATCAAATACACACCTAGTTTTGTAATTCTGTCATTTATCAAGATATCATATGTTCATAGAGATAAATATTTCTAGTAAACAACTTGCTATTTAAATTGTGATTCATTCTATAATACTAAAATTTATCTAAACAAAGTCCTATTTAGATAATTGCAGTATTGCTAATTTTGCTGTTATAATAAAGACTGTGATGAACATTTTGCAGTTCAATCCTACTATAGAACTCTATATATTTCCTTGACATAAATACTTTGAAGGTGAGTTTTAGGTTAAGGGTTAGTATAAAAATATAATGCCTTTTAATTAGTACTCTGCACTATTATTAAAACGTTAGTCAAAATAATGTTTTGATATATGTTGAGCAAGAGGAGCTTGTTTATATAAGATATTCACAGCAATGTCACAAAAAACCCTTAAGTATTATTTCAGATAATTAAGAAAAATATTTTTTTTACCATATTGGACAAATGTTGGAGTTTTGAGATTGAGTTGTCAGCTATACATGCAAAGAAAAAAGATTTGTTGAACATAGATAAATATCAAAAGAATTACACAAGTAATGAATTAGTGATGTTCTAAAGAAGAATGGTGAGAGAATTAACTTATTATTTAGGTAGCCCATGAGTCTGGAGTTGATCAATGTCTGAAATGTTTCTACTCTGTGGAATTAGCCCATATTTAAAGCTTGCAGACTCTAGTTTTCATGCTGTTGTGGAGGACAGCTTTGATGAACCTGATATATATTCTCCAAGCCTAAATTAGAATTATATCTGAGACCCATCTTAACACTGAGAGAAATATGCAGATTAGTTCCAGAGACATGAATCTGCCTTGCATCAGCCATTTTTCAAAACCACAAGCCTAAATCTGGAGTAACCTATGCACTCCCTGACTCTGGAACATATGAGAAATACACCCTCTGGATATATCTTAATTCTGTTAATTTCACCCTGCTTCCTCTCTTACCCAGATTTTTGTGTTTTGATTTTACTTTTTTTGAAAAGATAGATATTGCTACTTTTTTAGTAGAACAAATAGGGATGATATACAATTTATATAAGCTCTTCTCTCATTTCCCTGGAGTCAATATTGATTTAACCCAGGTTCCCTGAGTATATTAGAAAGACACAATAGATTATTTATTTGAGACATATTTAATACAGACTTTTTCTAAAATTTAAGACTAATATCAGTATAAAGATAAAAGCAGGTGGTTTTTTTGTTTTTGTTTTTGTTTTTGTTTTTGTTTTTTAACCAGTAATTAAAAATATACCAAATGAACAACAAATCTTCCTGGCATTATTCAGATCAGCTATTCAAGTGTAAGCAGGATATCAGTTATGTACTGGTCCTTTGTTTCTCTCTTTGGCTAAAGTTATATTCTTAGGGTCACATAATCCCCCAACATTTAAGAAATAGCATCCCAATATCTGAACTCAAGAGATCAGGAATAAAAATTTTACTGAGGATCACCTATTGGAAAAAATAAATGACCAATCTGTAAAATAATTGATACTATTAGTGATTGCAAATGATCTTGTTAATGACCTAAATGGTTGTTTTTTTATGTGAATATTAATATTTGGACACAATTCCTTAGTTTGCAGCTGATTCAGAGCCTGTGAATTGTGATATTTATCATACCATTGATTGGTTGTCTGGCATCAAGAAAGGCACTTAATAGCTGTCAGTTAGTACTTCTGAAAATATGGAGTTGAATGTGCTCATGATACTGTTTTGACAATTTAGTGGTAAAATGTCAAAATATTCACAGATCAACTTATTTTAATAATGTCTTTTTCATGTATTGCTAACATGAATGCCAATGTGTAATCACATTTTAAAAACTGCTAATTTGTCTTTTCTTCTGTGATGCCCTTCACTTCACAATTGATAATAGATAGAACTTCCTGAAAACACAATGAAAACCTATTCAAGGTAAAATTAAAAAGATATTTTGGTTAATGTTTCAAACCTTTGTATGAATTTCAAGAAAAGTAAATAATGTCCATGCTATGACAATATAGTTAGTATTTTGCCTCTGTAACAGTGTGATTTTGAAGGTGAGATCTCAGAGAAAACATGCATAAAAATTAAATAACGTCTAAGAATTTAAAGATAATCTATTACCAGAAAATTAGGGCCTACAGATCTTGCAGTGTGAGCATATGCACACACACGTGCACACACACCCACACGCCCACCCCATAGTTGAGCTTTAGGCTGCAATTTCTGGCTGCATTTAATGTTTTACATAATGTGCTGAAAAAGAAAGAAATGAACTTTTCAGCAGACACTTATAGTAAGCTAAAGCATTGGGTTTTTATTCCCTCTGCCATAATTTGTTAATTGATAGGAAGGAAAGTATGAAACCACAAAAATGCATTTAGCAGCTACCATGAGTCAAGCCTCATTCAATTTAGTTTGTTCAACCATGTGAAGTAGAAAGCAGCTGGGGAAAAACTTGAAGGTTCTTCTGAAGAAGTTTAAAAAAATGAAGGAGCGGGTAAAGTGGCCTTCTGACCAACTGGTCCAATACATTACATGGATGGTATATGATAAAAGTAAATGATTTGGTATATACTAACAGTAAAGGTTATTAAATGGATTTTAAAGGAAAACCCAAGGAGTCTGATCACAACTAACTTCAAACAAAGAGACTTGTCTAAACTCAAAGCTGGAAGCTTGTAATATAAGAAAATCAGACTGAATGTATTGCATTCAATGAAAATTCTTTGCTAAGGAAAGGTTGATGGTTAACATGCATTAAGAAACACAAAGAGGGATAGTTTAAGAGTGTTTATTCAGCACTGCCCAGCTGAGAGAGACCTTGAATCTAGATGGTAATCAATGATCATCAATGTTGTCACAGTGGTTAGCTTTTTTTTTTTGTTTTTTGTTTTTGAAAGAGGAAATTTGATTGATCAGTCTTCGTGTCTCCATGGTTTGGTTAAAATATTGCATACTGTTATTTAATTATTTCCCATGTCTTTCCCCCATACTTTACCAAGCACAGTGGTTATTACCAAAGCATAGTGTTTACCAAAGTGTTGTTAAAGAAATGGCAGAAACCATTTATTTTATTGCTTTATTTATTTATTTGTTTGTTTGTTTGTTTATTTATTTTACTTCAATCTCTCTACCACCAAAAAAGAACATCAGACCTGGAACCTCTAGATCTCCTCCAAGCCCCAGTTTTCTTATTTATAGATAATGGGAAAATTTCTGTTAATAATGGAGCCCAAGGATTATTAAGCCTGATTTGTAGCCAAAATAATCTCTCAAACAGAAGCATCCCAAGAGCATAGTCTGTCCACCCTTTCGAATATCAAATGGTTCACTACAGTTACAATTACTACCTTCCTTCAAAAATCACCTCCCATTGAGAGCACATTGAATTGAAATAAAAAGTGTATTTGCTCCTGTGAAATAAGGTAATTGATTATGGCCTGTAAAGCAGGAATTATGAAAATTTTTCTTATACTTGTGCATTCTTAAAGCACACATATAGGTATATATTATAAATAAATATAAAAAGCATGTAGAAATGCAGAGCATGTATATAAGATATGTGTAAACTTCCTAAACCCTTAGAATATTCCAAATGTCTTCCTACTTTAACTCTTCTTCAAATGATTTACTGAAAATCAATCATTTATTAATATTCAATATGCTATATATGTAATACAGATAAAACAGATTATATATCAATTTTATTTTGAAATATAGAAAGAAGTCATCCGAAAACCTTGTACCCAAACTTCTCAGGTGTGTATTGGTTTTGAATATTAATGTTTAGAGAAAGAGGTAAAGTAGGAGTCTAGGAAAAGGTGGGACTTTAATATTCTCAGAGCAGCCAAGTAAATAAAATGGCACACAATCTATTATGCATCAAGTTCTCCAGTAGACAGCAATTTCATAACCTCCTTTTGCCAAGTATTCTGCTTCTGTTCATTAGATTGAGGAATCCAAATATTATACATAATTTGTGCCTTTGCTCATGACTTTCTCGCTATCTAGAAAGCTTTTATGCATTGCTTTGATGAGTAATGTGTAGTTTAATGATGTTTATTCTAGGGTGGCTAGTGTAAATTGGATTCCAGGAATTTAATTATAGATCATCTTGGTGCCTACTTCTAGGAGTCTAATAGAGAGACTAATTTGATTGCTGGTTGCAGGATTTCATTGAAGACACTTCCCCAAATGGGATTTCCTGTCTATTCTCTTACATTTTTGTTTTTATAGAATGATCAATGTTGTAGTTTTAAGTGTTAAGGACCACAAATTTAAATATTTTGTTCCTTTTTTTATTTGTGTTTATTTTTCCTTGGCTAGAATTTTCTAATATTCTAATATAAAAAATTCTAATATTCTAATATAAAAAAAAAGATATCATGGTGGGAGAGAGGTTTTGTTGGAGGATATTTTCTCCTAAGAGAATTTATTCAAGCATTAAAAACAAATAAACAAGCAAACAGCAAATATCCAAATCAGAAATACTGATGGATAATCTATATTCTTTGAGACAGAAGTTAAAGTGCTGTAAGAAAAAGGCACTTAAATCAGAACTTGTAATTAATGCCTGTAGTAAAGAAGCTCATTATTCTCTTATCAGAATGAGGAGTTATTGTAAACTATAACTTTATAAACGATAATCAATAGTTGACTATTGGGGATTTTGCCAAAGTCTAACAAACCTTCAGTCATGATGGACATTTAAAGTTCAATAACTTCTGTCCCTGAAACTTGCCTGTGTCCTAAAGGATATCTGCTTTCTGAGATCTCAGCTATCATTGGTATTTTACTGGTATATAACAGGAGAATGATTGAAATTTCATAAATGCAGTGATAAAGATTAAATACTCTGGAGTCAATCTGGAATCCAGTTTCCAATACATAGATCTTTGTGACCTGGCAAAGTTATGTAATCTCACAGGATCACAGATTCTTCACTGGCAAAGGAAGTTCAGGTTGGTTATAAGAAGAAGGAGCAAGAGAGGCAGGATAAGAGAGAGGAGAAGAAAGGAAAAAGCAAATTTGGTAATATTTAATGTGTATGTAATAGACAAAGTAGTGAGGTGGAATCAACAATGATAGCAAACAGTGAATAGTTAGTTACCAGGTTTTATTAATTGATTGTTTTCCAGTTGAAAATTTTAACAACTACTCATATATGCACATATACATATTTAAAAATTGAAAGCACCTGGGAGTTGAAATTTTAAAATAATGCTTATATATTTTTTTAAGTTTTATTTATTTATTTGAGAGAGAGAGTATAGGGTGGGATGGGGCAGAGGGAGAGGGAGAGAGTAAACAAAGTGGACTGCACTGAGCACAGAGCTGGAGGAGAGGCTCAATCTCAGGTCCCCAACCCCAGGATGGAAACCGGAGCCTATACCAACAGTCTCCCAGCCAACTGTGCCACACAGGCCCCCCAAGAATGTTTTTCATTGTTTTTGTTTTCTCCCTGCATATGGAGGGCATCAGGGAAGAAAGGAAAGTGGAAGGAGGTCAGAGTGAGCTTATTTTTTCGGCCATTTTGTTTTCTTAAAGCTGTTCAGTATAATATATATAGTATGCCAGGGTGCCATATTATGGGATATGTTAAGAGCCAACTGTTTTAAGTCTCTCACAGTTAAGTCGCAAAGCAAAATATCATTCAGAAATATAATGACTTCTGGTTTCTGGTCTCCCACGTAAGGAGTTTGGAAGTTGCCAGTGCATCCTAAAGAACTAAACAGACTGAAAAATCAGCAATTCTTCCTGGATCCATAAGAGAGAGGAGGACACAGTGCATGCCACTGCCCCCAGGTTTGGAATGACGGAGGTGAATACAGGAAGTTGAGGTTTCCTAAAGTAGGGATTCAAGAGTGAATGGACGCCACGTTGGGAGTGAGTTCAGGGTAAAGAAAACCTGAACTGCAATGGAAAAATTGCTGGAGGCTTAATGCAGGCTACTGTGAGAGTTAACAACTCCAAGAGAACCCAGTCATGGGAGTGGGGAGGCATGATATTGTGAAATTTTCCTCTGGGAGCAGTACCAGGTTCCCATAATGAATGTTGGAGAAAAATCCCCTTATGTTTCAGGGGCAGAGAAAAAAAGGAATCATCTTTGAAATATGCCAGAGCACTCTGTTTTTAACAAGGTCTGCCCTCAGAGGAAACTAGTTAACCAGAGACTAACCTGCCTGGTTGTTATCAGAGCCTAATTGACCTGGGAGAAAGGAAATAAACTTCAGTCCACTCTAGAAATGCTGTTCTACCTACAGGTTCGGGGATGTGGGGGGGAGGCCCAGATGGAAAAACTTAGGAAGTTCACTGATCAGAGGCATAGGCTCAGTAAAAGACTGAGAGCTAATCCTGGTATTATAGAATGCTTCCTCTTTCGCACACCATACCACCTCATTACTAAAGGCCTATCTATTTATAGCGTTCCTATTTATTTTCCTTTCAATTTTATTGAGAATATGATTTACAAATAAAATTATATATATTTAAGGTATACGAGGTGGTGGTTTAATTTATATATACATTGCTAAGTATAGAGATCTCTAAGATTTCAAACATAGAAGTAGGTAAATAAGTCAGTGTAAGTCATAATAGTTACAAAGTATGCCCATACATGCTTGGTGATATATGTATCCATATTATTGCTACAGATATTCATGATGCATATTTTTGTTAGAAGAGCTCCATTCTTTAACCCAAATGCCCATATTGGTAGTATTTTGATTTTCTTTTTGCTTTGCAACTTTTTTTGTTTTGGTATTAATATTATAACTCCCACTTATTTTGTATTGATTTTTGTAATATAATTTCATACACTTTGCTTTCTCTTTCTGATTTATTTGGCTTTAGATTATCATTTTTATGCTGCATATTATAACCGTTGATTTTTCTGCTGGGTCTGACAGTCTTGGTGATATACAATGTCATGTAAAACTTTGACATTTATTGTTGGAATTGTTATGCTTGACTTACCTCTTTTATTTATGCTTTGTAGTAATGCATTTTTTTAGTTTTAAATTTTCTTTCATTTTAATGTTTGACTGTGTGGATAATACTTGTGATTTTCCATTTGATGATTTAAAATATAAGCATTTTGTAGTTATGCCTTGTTAAAGGAGTTCAGGAAGTATGTAATCCTACCAAGTCTGGATAAGTAGTTCTAGAATTCAAACTTGGGTCTTTCTGGCACATAAGCCTTAGCTTTTCTGTTAGACCAGACCAGGATGCAAGCAATAGCCTTTTTCAACTGGCAGCATGTTATGCAAGATATTCTGTTATACAAGACAGTCAGAATCCAAAAATTGCCTACTCCTGATCTCTTTCTCTCTGTCCAGAAATTGCCATGAGAGAGTTTAATTCTCAGCTCTCCTAAAATCTAGTGATATTCGTTGGGACTTCTTGAACTGTCCCTCCTTCCTTTCACTGTAGACCCAAACAAATGAAGTGAGATTACCAAAATAGAAAAAAAAAAAGATAGGCTGTTGGACTTGTGGGAAAAGAAGAGAGAGAAGAGAAAAACAAAAACAAAAACATAGATACCGTATGGAGATATTTCATCTCATCCTTAGAAATAAATCCCTTTGATTTAATAGCATTTCTTTTACAGTGCAAATGCTTTACCTTCTTTATGGCTCAATCACAGATAATATGAGTAAGAAAGTCCATTTAAATGATAAATAAAGATCAACTGTGAAGGAAAGGGAGTAAAGTTAATGGACTGAGAAGTAGAAAGAGATGATTTTAGAATATTGTGGTGAAGGGTTTGAATATTGAAATTTTGAAAGAAGCAGACAGAAAGGAGAGACGGGGAAGCACAAACTTGGGCATTTTCATTTTGTTATTCCAGGGCCCAGAGTATCATCCCTAATGTACAGCCCAACAAGGAGACTGAGTTAATGTGAGGATGTTTTCTTTTCTACAAATTCTTATTTTCTCTGTGAACTTTTTAAATATTCTTTTGCTAACAAAAAGGTTTTCTTTTCACAGGAGGAATTCAGAGTAGGGGAAATCTTTGGGAGCATTAATAAATATATTGATAATTGGTTCAGCCATTTCATTTCTTCTTCCTTTATTCTTTTCTTTGTAGGTTCCTACCGAAAATCTCACTTCTTAACTTTCTTCCCTTTTTCTCTCTTTCTGTCCTTTGTTCCTTCTCTGAACAAATATTTACTTCACTTATTTAGTGGGGTAGATCATTTGCAAGGTGCTAAACATGAAAAATGAATGAGACTATTCCTGGACCAAAGGAATTCATACAAAGAAGAACAGCCAATTTCACTGTACTTAAAAAGGGTAGCAAGTTGGCTAAATTTTAAATTATAAATCAGAAATGAAATTATACGTATGTATAGGATTTTAATTTTGTAAATGAAGAATATCAAGATAGTAATTAAAAATCATCTTTAGGGTCGCCTGAGTAGCTCAGTGGGTTAAAGCCTCTGCCTTCGGCTCAGGTCATGATCTCAGGGTCCTGGGATCAAGACCTGCATCAGGCTCTCTGCTCGGCAGGGAGCCTGCTTCCCCCTCTCTCTGCCTGCCTCTCTGCCTACTTCTGATCTCTTTCTCTCTGTCAAATAAATAAATAAATAAATAATCATCTTTAGTTAGACAGTACATGCAGATTTTTTTTTTAAAGATTTTTTTTATTTATTTGAGAGAGAGAAACACAGCGAGAGAGGGAGCACAAGCAGAGGGAATGGTAGCGGGAGAAGCAGGTTTCCTGCAGAGCAGAGAGCCCGATGCGGGGCTCGATCCCAGGACCCTAGGATCTGACCTGGGCCGAAGGCAGACACTTAACAACTGAGCCACCCAGGCGCCCCAGTACATGCAGATGTTATCAAGATGTTGGCACTTGTGCTATTCTTAATCTAATCTTGCTGTTTATATATTAATTCTTCAATTTTAAATTTATTTTCTGTATAATATGATTTCTATGCCTATGACACTTATTATCTGGAAGCATTGAGGGGCTTACACTTTAAGGGAGGGCCCACCAAAGTCCTTGGTCCAGTTGGAAGGATCGGGGTAGGCAGTGTTGTGGAAGGGAGGGACAAGGAAAGGTAATGAGTTGTAGCATAAATTCACACATGCAACTTTATGTTTACTTGTATTTGTATGACTTTCTGCAGAAAGCATTCATCTTTTTCATCAGATATTCTGAAAGTCTGCATTCTCCAAAGTTTAAAGATTATAAATCTAAATTCAAACATAAATTAAACATGCTTTTAATTTCTTTTTTTTTAAGTTTTTACTCAAATTCCAGTTAGTTAACATACAGTATAATATTAGTTTCAGGTGTACAATATAGTGATTCCACACTGCCATACAACACCCAGGGCTCATCACAAAGTTGTCCTCTTTAATCCTCATCACCTATTTTAACCTCTTACCCCACCCATCTCCTCTCTGGTACAAATCGTTCTGTTCTCTATAGTTAAGAGTCTGTTTCTTGGTTTGCCTCTGCCTCTCTTTTTTCCCCCTTTGCTTGTTAATTTTGTTTCTTAAATTCCACATATGAGTGAAATCGTATGGTCTTGGTCTTTGTCTTTGACCAACTTATTTCACTTAGCGTAATCCTCTCTAGCTCCAATCACATCATTGCAAATGGTAAGATTTCATTCTTTTTCATGGCTGAGTAATATTCTTCAGTGTGTGTGTGTGTGTGTGTGTGTGTGTGTGTGTGTGTGTGTGATATCTTATTTACCTATTCATCAGTCAATGGACATTCAGGCTTGCTACTTTTAATTTCATTGCCCCTTTCATATTTATTTTTAGGTTTTTCCATTAACAGAGAGTTTGAGAACTTTGGCAAACATACCAAGAAAAAAAAGTATTAAACTGAACTTTTCTCATTTTTTCAAACTCTCAGCCTTAACATAGCTCTGCATAATGCATTCACAATAAACATAATTTTGTTCCAAAAGTTTCATTTTGCATAATATCAGAATTATACTTTCTACTAGTGCAATTACAGAGATTAACATATTGGTTTTTTTACCAGAAAAGGAAGCTTTGAACATTTTACTCTATGTAAATATTTGATTTCTTATGACTGAGGGAAGAAGAATATCATGCAGTTTATCTTTTCCACTCCCACCCAAACACAGTCCTTTTCAAAAATCTGCAATTTTGCACTCTCTTTTGTTTATGATATCATATCCATATCAACATTGATCATTAAAAATGACAGTGACAGCAACAGCAGAAAATCAGCTGGATGTAGAGAAATTAATTAATCCTCCATGATGTGTTAAATTTAAGCATTTCCTTTAAAAAGTTGGCACTTATTTCTCAGTGCAACCCACAGAGATGTAAGGAAATGCACAGTGGTGATTGCATAGCAACATAAAAGCTATTTTGAGTCCAAAGCTAATAGTTTGCAAATAATCCAGATGTTGCTGTATGGGCTTCAGATACATTATTGAAGTCCCTAGTACCACTACTTCCTTAGTTAGAGAGATGCTTCATTTTTTTAAAGAACTAGTTAGGTAATACATTTTGACACCTTTCCTTAAATATAATTAAGGAATTATAGTGAAGAAAAGCTCTACTGGAAGATTTTTTTTCAGACTCAGAAATGCTGCTTGAAATTTGGAATCCTCTGGTAGAAGCTGATTTCTTGGTCATGCTCCTTGAATCTAAGAATCTAACACTAGGTTTTGCTACAAATTTTAGTAGACTAAGATAATGTCCATGTGGTGTGAACTGATTTATAAAGCTTATTCTTACACCTGAAACATTCTTCCTGCTATTGTATCATCACTCTATTTTCTACTTTTTAAGACCTGGTCTTTAGAAAACACCTATTTAAAGAATGCTGCTTGAGGCAAAAACAGCTTTAGAAAATGCTGTAGGTTAATTTACCAACATTTATGCTTTTTTTTTTTTAATCCGGAAAAATAAAGCTGAGGACCTACAAAACTAAAGTAGAAGAAAAATAAACTTTCAAGAAGTCACAGTGGGTTTGTGACAAAGGCATTGTATTCATTTATCTTTTAAATCTTTTTTCATCATTTCCTTCTTTATTAGTATATTCACCAAATAAATAAAGAGTGACAGCTTAGTATAACGCACGGTGTTAAAATTTCACATGCTCTAGAATTAAAATAGCCTTCCCTGACCTCTTTAAATACACCTTCTGATAGATAAGACAGACAAAAAACAATCTTTATTCCTTAATTCTAAAAGTGATACATGGTAATTGCAAAAACTACATGTAAGATATGTGAAAAATATGAAACTATATGTATATATAAAGAAGCACACACGTGCATAGTCATATCAGTCCCTTCATTCCAATTCCCTAAGGTAATAATTTTAATATTTTAATGTACTAATTGTAATTATTCTATTATCACCAGCACATTTTTTCCTTCTTTCATGCACATTTAACTCTAGTTCTAGCTCTTTGTTTATTTATGACAAATAGTATGGATACAAATAAGATGGTGCTAAGAGAGCTGGTAAATGGAGAAATCTAGCCAATACCACAGCATCGTGAAGAAAAGAACATTTCATCTGAACTAGGAATGAAAACAAGGATTAATACTCAGTGCTTGGGAAGGATTATGAAAGTACAGCTTTCAGAATTTGTGAAGGCCTGAAGGTGAAAAGGAGCAATATGATTTGTGGAATGGAAATAAGGCCAGGCTCACTGACATGGGAAGCTAAGAGGTTTCTGGTTGATAACACAGCTAGTCTGGGGACAGCAGGTAGCTCAACAGCTACTTTTGTACAATCCATACTGAAATAAGTCTTCTCAGCTAACAAAGGTCACTGAAGGTTTTAAAAAGTTTATGCCATAATCACATTTGTATTTTTAAATTATGGCTCAAGATGCAACATTGGGAGAAAATGGTGGTAGAAGAATGCAGATGGACTTGGGAAACCATTACAGTGGTCCTAGTGAGCAGAGATGACAGTTCAGCCTAGGGTCATGGCAATGAAAAGGGAGATGTCTTATTGAGATAGAGAATCAGGGGTTGGACATGGGAGAGTGAGGAAGATGGAATCCTCTAAGATTTAAACTCTACCTAAAGATAAGATATGGAGTAAAACAAAATGAAAGAAAACAACACCTCCCGCCCCCCCACCCCCCACACACACACCTGGATATCCATGAAACCAAGAGAAATCTTAGTGGCCCTTAAAGACCCCGGGGCAGAGGCATCTGAATTAAAAGTATCTTTCCCAGATTTGCCAAACTCAGGTAAAACCCACTCGTGATCTTAGCAGCAACACTTTTTCACTTTATCGTTCACCAAAGAACTGAGACATATAAATTTAAGGCTGGGATAAAGGACCTTTTTACCTCTAAAATCTGTGATTTCATTTCTAATTTAACTAGTAGACTCAGATGGGATATTTTATACCTCCCTCCAAAATGCTTAAGAAGGCATTGAAATGGATTCAAATTTGAAATAATCCATGGAAGTGAGAATGACAGCCTCTTGTCAGAATCTGGAAGAACTTCCCAATTAATGAAAAGTGACAGTTGATTGATAAATTACTACCTAGTCTTCACTTTAAAGTATATTTCTACTTCACCTTGTGAAATAGAGCCTATGCCAACAAAATCATAGTGCTCTAACTTCCCACACAGGCTCAGAAAAAAAGGAAGCTGCTTGAATACAGGCCATCTTGTATTTAAGAAATGTGAAGAGAACCTGAAAAATACCTCTTCCACCTTAGTTCTTTTTAGTCTCTGATATTCATCTATCTAGCAAATAATAACATAGCCCTTGATAGCATGAAACTAGAATCTGATGATACAGTAGTGATGAAGATTTCTGTTGGCCCTTCCTTCCTAGATTTAAGGTTTCTGAGAGACTGAAAATTTAAGACTAATAGGACAAGACAGTAATTCACGGTTACATAACCCTTTTGGTCTCAGTCCAATGCCACTAAATGGTCTTCCCTGAATCTCTCAACTTGCAGATAGAATCACAGTGGCCTGTATTCTTTCAGAGTTATTTCCAGTCAGGTGTAATTTGTATGAATTCTGTAAATTCCTAGCCATTATCAGCATCACTCATCACTCACCACTGTAAGCCTGATGCTAACAGAAGTCGACAGACGCCCTACATATGGCCTTTGAGCTAAGAATGCTTAATTTTTTTTCAAAGTGCTGCAAAGGGAAAAAAGGGAAGATGTAGGAGGAAGAAAATGAGGAAGCAGAGGAGGAGAAAAAGGAGAGACCAGGGCAGGGAAAATTTGTATGACCCAAGAAACCTAAAATATTTGCTATCCGTTCATTTACAGAAAAAAGTTTGCTGACTCCCTTAGCACATAGTAAACTCTCAACAAATATGTGTTGAATGAATGAGCAGATGACATTTAGGACATTTAATACATGCTCCCAAATCATTAGCAATGGTGCATGCTAGCTATTGTGGTTTTCTATGACTTTGATCACTTCCGAGTAAAGGAATCAGAGTCGTGAAAGAAAACTACTTATAGGGAGATCCAAGGCTAAATAACAAATGCCTGCTAAAAAGACACAATTCGGCAATAAAGTGGCACATTTTCTCAGGTTATACTAACAAGACATTTAGGAATTCAGAAAACAGGGGCGCTTGGGTGACTCAGTTGTTAAGGGTGGCTCAGTCATTAGGCGTCTGCCTTCGGCCCAGGTCATGATCCCAGGGTACTGGGATCAAGTCCCGCATCAGGCTCCCTGCTCAGCAGGAAGCCTGCTTCTCCCACTACCATTCCCTCTGCTTGTGTTCCCTCTCTCGCTGTGTTTCTCTCTGTCAAATAAATAAAATCTTAAAAAAAAAAAGAAGGAATTCAGAAAACACTTCCAAAATCAAGTGAAGATATGCCTAGTAAACTTGGAGATGAGTATGACATATTTGGTTAAAAAATATCTGGGTCCAAATATGTGAACTATAGAACCTGTTCCATAGAATCACATATAAGTATACCCAGTATTATTTCTACCATTTATTAACTAGATATTGGAAGCAACATTAAGATTTTAAATTAAAACTTAATTTTTAAATTGAAATTTTAAGAAAATGTACAGTAAGACTAACATTAAAGGGTGGAAAAATTCTCTTTTTTGTGTACTAATATATAGTCAGAGAACAAGAGAAGATAATCAGAATATTTGAGTTAACAAAGAACCCATGAAATTGTTCATTCTTTTTTAATTACAGAAATCAATAGAAATTCTAGAACAACTAAACTGACAAAGCAGTTAGACTTTTTAAAACTGTAAACCGCATTAGTAAAATAGTGTGAAATTACTAATGAACATAAGCATGGGTTATATAAAACTATGAAAGTTGACTAACCTGAAATGATTATAAAAGTTGCCCATTATAAATATACTATATCTCTATTAATTCTATATATGCAACACAGTTGGAATTAAAATGCCAGTTAGCTAATTGGCTGATTCTCTGGGGTGGGGTTGGTGTGCAAAATCACTTCTGGGAACCACTGACTAGACTTATTTCATGCAAAATAAAGAAGATCCATTTCTGGAGATGATTATAATTGGAATAGAGAAAGAAAGCATATAATCAGATAATATAAAGTTTCAATAATGAAGGAAATAGTATACTTGCAGGGAAAAAAAAAAGACTGAGACCTAAGCATACAGAAAACTTTATTACATGAAAAAAAATGAAAATTTAAATAACATATTCTTTTGTGGGAATAAATAAAGCCACTAGCCCAATTGGCTAGCAACTGTTTTTTTAGGTGGAGGGGATGAGAAAAGGGGAAAAAAGGAAAATTGTTGAAAATACACACACACACACACACACACACACACACACACACACTGAGTAAGAAATAAGAAATTCAAACTGATTTGAAGAAATTAGAAAATACAGGCCAATATTTATTTAATAGAGGAGATAGATCACCTTTCCAAAGCATAATAACATTAAAGGCAGAAAAAGAAACGACAGGTAGATTTCTTTATTAAAGATAAAAAAAAATTTGCCATAAAATGCCATAAATAGCTAAAAGTAAAAAAAATATTACGAATAACAATTGGCATATTTATTCATTCATATACAAATAATTTTATGTTTTTAGTCCTTTATTCTGTGAAGATGCAAGAAATGGTTAAAAACATGAAATGACAACATAAAACAGTATATTTGATCTCAGGGAAGTAGTTATATATTAGTATTAATAATATTCATTCTAGGGGAGCCTTGATGGCTCAGACTGTTAAGTGTCCAACTCTTGATTTCAGTTCGGGTCATGATCTTGGGGTCATAAGATGGAGCCCTGCATCGGACTTCGTGTTAAGGGCAGAGTACGCTTCTCCCTCTCTGTCCACCTGCTTGCTCTCTCTCTCTTTCTCAAAAAAATACATAAAATCTTTGAAAAGATAATATTCATTATGTAGCAATAATGATAAGGTTCAAATATCAACTTTGATAGTTCCTGGTTATAAGAAACAAGTTATTTATCATATTTTGTGACTATCACTTCATCCACAAATGACAATATTAATAGTACTTACCTCATAACCATATGAGAATTAGATGAGTTAATACAGGTCAAGGCTTAGAACAAAGACTAGCACTTATTAAACTTCAATTCCTATTAGGAATAATGTTAGTAACCACTGTGTTACATCTCCTAGATTTACTAAGATTACAAAAAAATCATGGAATTCACTTTTATGTGGAGAAACAACTTTATATACAGTTAATTAGAGTGTAATTGCAGTCTTTTTAAAGAGGAGTTACTCAACATTTTTCAATGATGTAAAATCAGCAGATTTCAGCCATTCTAATTCTTAGGGTATTTGTATTTGTAAAAAAAATCAGAAATATTTAAAACATTACACATGCAAGATATTTTCTAAAACACTGTGTACATTATAAAAATGGGTCTTATAACCTTGAAATGGTTATATATACTTAAGTATAGACCAATGATGAAACTTTATGTAGCCATTCAAAACCATAATTTAGAAAGACAATTACAGACACGAGAGAGTACTTACAATATAGTAATATCTTCCCCAAACTCCGGTTGCTTTCAAGATTTTCTCCATTTGACTTTGGTTCTCTGCCGTTTAGATATATGATATTCCTGGGTATAGATTCTATCCTGTTTTGCGTTTTCTGAGATTTCTGGATTTATAGCTTGATGTCCATAACTATTAATAAAGCTCTGAACCAATATTAGCTTGAATATTTTGTCTGCTCTATTATCTTTCTTTTCCTTTAGGTATTCCAATTACATGGATGTTATACCTTTTGAAATCATCACACAGTTCTTAAATATTCTGTTTGGGTTTATTTATTTATTATTTATTTATTTTACTTTTTCAAAACTTCTTTTTGCTTTATGGTTTAGGAAGTTTCTATTGATTATGTCAAGCTCACTGACTTATTCTTTACTATGCCCATTTTCTTGACGAATCAAAGATATTCTTCATTTCTATCACTGCTTTTGATTCTAGTATTTCGTTTTAGATTTCCGTCACTCAACTTACCATAACCGTTTGTCTTTGCATATTTTCTGCTTTTGCCTGTAACATATTAATAATTATGCATTTTAAAAAATTGTCTCTCTGGTAATTCCAATTTCTATAATATAGCTAAGTTAGGTTTGATGCTTGTTTTGTCTCTTCAGACTATTATATCTTATCTGTTAAAACATCTTGTAATTGTTGAAGACTGGCATATTGTATGAGATAACAGGAATTGATGCAAACAGGCCTTTACTGTGAGGTTTTATGCTAATCTGGCTCACATCAGATTGTGTTTAATTTTTACTGTAGCTGTAGGTGACAGACCTTTCAAATTCCTCTAGCATCTTTATTTTTGTCTCTCTTGTCATTTCCCTAAGATCTTCTTAAATAGAGTCTGAGCCTTCCAACTCTATCTGCTGTAATCCACACTTACTATACTGGAGCCTGTTAATGAGGTGGTTATGTGAGGGGTTGGGGGAGCAGTGGAGGGTGGTCTATAATTTTATGATTAAATTTCAGTCTTTTAGCGGTCTTGTGTCCCTTGGCTATGACCTTCACAAAAGTTTTTCCTTGTTGGGTGAGACAGAAAGACCAGTTGAGTGGAGTGGGTAATTGTTCCTAGATACAGTAATAATCTGGTTAAGTCTTTTCTCCTGGAGAATAAGCTTTTGTTATGGGAATTACTTTGGGTATATTTCAAAATGAAATCTTTTCCCTTGCTCTTGAAAGAAATACAAGGTGATTTTTTCTTGGGTCTTTGCCATGAGAACCTACTGGATTTGCGAGAACCTCAAAAGTGTTAGGGAATGCAACAATTGTGACCCTCAGAAGTTTCTTACACTCAAATGGCCTCTGGCCATTTGTCAAAACTGTCCCTTAAGTAGTCTTAACAGTTTATGGCTTCAGCAAATTCTGATCTGTAAGTTGATCTCAGCTGTGATTCTCTGTGTTCACCTGTATCTCCAGATTTCAAGAGCAGCAGTCTACCTATGCCTTTAATTCTCTGATGGGTCCAAGGGATGTCATTGGTATTTATGTTACTCTTCTTTTTTTCTGGTTATAAAAACAAAAGTTACAACTACCAAGTTCTTTACTGATTGGAACTAATGCTTGTAATAGAATATTAAAATAAAACTAGAAAATTTTAATAAAGAAAAACAGATTAAAGTGTAGAATATATAGAAATGATTACAACCATTAAATCTGCTCATAATTTAAAATAATTTTCCTTTAAGGGTGCCTGTGTGGCTCACTTGGTTGGGCATCTGACTCTTGGTTTCAGCTCAAGTCATGATCTCAGAGTTGACTCTTGATTTCAGCTCAAGTCATGATCTCAGGGTCATGAGATGAAATACCAGGTCGGGCTCCTCAATCAGCATGGAGTTTGCTTAAGATTCTTTCCCTCTCCCTCTCCCCACCCTGCCCTTCTTCCCACTTGTGCATATTCTCTATCAAATAAATAAAGGAAAATAAAATCTTTAAAATAATACTTTTCTATTAAATGGAAGGGTAATAGCTGATTGTCCTTTTTTTTTAAACATTTCTATATTTTCCAAATTTTATTTTTATATTATTTTATTATATTATTTTATTTTTATAATTATAAATGTAGTTTGAAATATTCTAGGATTCCATGCAGAAATCTAGTGTAGTTATTTAAGGACTTTGGAGAAAACTTACCTACTTTTGATTCTTGGCTCACTTCATTATATTTTAAGTGACTCTGGATGAATTTCTTTTTTTTTTAATTTTTATTAACATATAATGTATTATTTGCCCCAGGGTACATGTCTGTGAATCATCGGGCTTACACATTTCACAGCAATTAACAGCACATACCCTCCCCAATGTCCACAATCCAGCCACCCTATCCCTACCCACCCACACCCCTCCCCCAGCCACCCTTAGTTTGTTTCTTGAGTCTAGGAGTCTCTTATGTTGTCTCCCGCCCCATCCCTTCCTGTTTCATTTCTCTCCCCCACCCCCCCAAACTCCCGCCTTGCCTCTCAAATTCTCTGGATGAATTTCTTAATTATTCAGTGCCTCAGATTCCTCATCTGTAAAATGAGAATACCAGGATTGCTAAACCATAGAATTGTTGTCAGAATTAAGGGATTACTATATTAAAACTGCCTAGTACCTTAAATACTTATTATATTGTTTGAAATAAGCAATTGAGAAAGCATTTCATTCTTGAATTCATTAAAACAGATGTAATTTATTATTCATTTCCCTTGATGAATCCATAGTTTGAGTTACTGATCATCTTCTCAAGTGGGTCAATTAACTGTTCTTCACCATCTGTTTGGCCAGTGATCTGGTCTCTAGCTTCCAGTCATATGCCATGGCCTTTAATGGTGTGGGGGACTGAGAATACTGGAAGGGCACCAGATTGGAGAGTATCTGGCCATAAGAAAACACCACAGAAAAAATATCTGAATGGTTGGAAAGCATGAAATGTGCAACTTTAAAATATGTTTTGAAAATCTTATTTCTGGCTTGCAATTCTGATAACAATACAGTAAATGTAAATATCATGTTTACTCACTTGACAGTCATTCCTCTGTGAAATCAATGTGTCATTTGTTTGCAGGATTCTAGCAGAGTTGGCAGAGATCGTATTTGACCTTCCTTGTTTATCATACCTTTCACTAATATCTGTTTGATTCTTATTTAAAAGGACAAACATATGTATTTTAACGAATGTAATACATTTTCGCAGTATTAAATCTTTCAGCAGTGTGATATTCTTTATTAACACATTGGAAAACTAGGTGAATTTTCATTGTTAATGATGAAAATAAAATAGTAATATTGTATTGGAAAAGGATCCTTAAAGTATGCTTGTCAAACTCAACCCAACATTTCCATGCCTATATTTAATCTAGTTAGATCTTTAATTGAGACCCCTATTTTAACATGAAAGATGATATAATTTCTAGCATGAAACTACAATTTTAAGTATGATTTTGAAAGTGGATTATAGAAAATTTTTTGCAGTATTTAAAAGAGGATTGGTTCAAAGTCCTTATTCAGATAGTTTATCCTGTATTCAACAAGAAAGGGCATAGGTACGTGGAGATAGATGCATGGAGATCTGGATCTATGTAACAACTGCATTTTTCTCTATGTTCAGTAAAATGTATCTATTAGAGTTAAAGAAGAACGAAATTAAAACATAATGGTAAATGCTGATTTTTAAAAAACCTAATTTTTTAGCCCTTGCACACAGAGTTATATATGCTTTATATCTGACATTCTTTTAAATTTCCTCAATAGTCAATGAACTACATAGCTTTACTTTACATCACTTTACATATGTCAGTGATAAAATAAAGACCTTGGAAAATCCAGAAGCATTTTATTACTAGGAAGATATAGAATGATTTACAACATTTTGTAACAGTACTGAATTTAGCCACAGGATCTTCAGATTTTCACACAAGACCACAATGCATGTATACATTATTAATAAAACTTTGAGAACAAAAAATGGATTCATTAAAGAAAGATTGAGGAGTATACTCTTTAGATCATGATACTAACAAATGATACGTTTGATTTCATAAGCTCTCATAAACTAGGAATGACATTCAAAGTGGAAACATAGTTGTAAACAAGAAAGGTTAAAATCTGTAAGTCCAAATGAATTTTATCGCTCTAGTACTTAGAGAATCACTACTGATGAATATTTGGAATAATAGAAGAAATAAGTACAGTGTAACAGACTGGATCTGGGCAACATTTTCAAATGAGCAAGAGGAATCTGATGGTTGATGGTATCAAATAGACAATAAACAACTCATTATACTAGTAGTAACAAGAAACCAAATAAAGAAACTTTTATTTTCTGAAAACATGAGAAACTAAACTTAAGCTTCTTTCTTCCTCTTTCCTGGAAACAAAGACTAAACACAACACAGCAATAAATGTGAGGTTGAAATATCTGAAAATTGAAGACAAGAATTGTGGAAAACTCCTGAAAGAAGAGAAAGTGGCTTATTCCCGATGTGTGTAGGAGTGTATGTACATGGAGAGGAAGGGAGGAAGGAAGAAGAAGCATATGAAATACAGGCAAAGGAAATATTGCAGCAGATTTTTTTCCTTAAAGTTTTATTATGAAAATGTTCAAACATACAGGAAGTTGAAATTCAGTAAACACCCATTTCCTGGATGCTACCATTAACTTTTAAAAAATGCACCTTATTTTTTGGAGCAGTTTTAGGTCCACAGCAAAATTGAGTGGAAAATGGAGAATGTTTCCATATAACCCCGGTCCCCCAGCTCCTCCCACTATCAACATGACACAGCAGAGGGGCCCATTTGTTAAAGTCAGTGAATTTATATCAACCATCCCTGTCACTCAAAGTTCATAATTTATATTAGGGTTCTCTCTTGGTGTTGTACATTCTAGAGGATTTGACAAATGTACAATGATGTATTCATCATTATTGTACCACACAGAATAGTTTCACTGCCTGAAAACTCCCCAGTGTTCTGCCTGCACATCCATTCCTGCCCCTAACCCCTGGCAACTACTGACCTTTTACTGTCTCCATAGTTTTGCCTTATTCAAAATGCCATATAGTTGGAATCACACAGTTCGTGGCCTTTTATTTTTTATTTTTTTTTAAGATTTTTTTTTTATTTATTTGACAGCGAGAAACACAGCGAGAGAGGGAACACAAGCAGAGGGAATGGTGGCAGGAGAAGCAGGCTTCCTGCCGAGCAAGGAGCCCGATGCGGGGCTCGATCCCAGGACTCTGGGATCATGACCTGAGCCGAAGGCAGACGCTTAACGACTGAGCCACCCAGGTGCCCCAGTTCATGGCCTCTTAGTAGTGTTTTTTTTTTTTTCACTTAGAATATGGACTTCAGTTTCATCCATGTCTTTCCGTGGCTTAATAGCAACTTTCTCCTTAGTGCTGAATAATATTCTGTTATCTGGATCTACCACAATTTATTTACCCATTTAACTATTGAAAGAAATCATTTTTGCTTTGAAATTTTAGCAGTTATGCCTACAGCTGCTGTAAACATCTGTGTGCAGGTTTTTGTGTGGACAGAAGTTTTCAACTCAATTTGGTTAATACTAAGGAACATAATTGCTGAATTCCATGGTAAGAATATGTTTAGTTTTATAAGAAATTGCCAAACTGTCTTCTAAAGTGGCTGATATAGACTGAATTGTGTCTCCAAAATTCACATGTTGAAACCTTAACTCTGGTGTGATACTATTTGGAGATGAGGCCTTTGGGAGATAATAAAGTTTTAGATGAGATCACAAGGACAGGGCCCTCAAGAAAATAGACATCACAGAGCTGGCTCTCTACCTCTCTCCACCATGTGAGGATACAGCAAGAAGATGGCCATCTGCAAGCCAGGATGAGAGTTCTCAAAAGTAGCTGAACATACTGACAACCTGGTTCCAGAGTTACAACCTCCAAATTTGTGGGAAAATAATTTGATGATATTTTGTTATGGAAGCCCAGGCTCACTACTACAGCTATGGACACTGAGAAGTGGGGTGTTGTTCTAATAAAATACTTCAAATGTGGAGGCAGCTTTAAAACTGAAGAATGGCTAGAGGCTGAAAGAGTTTTAAGGTTCATGCTAGAAAGAAAGATATTAAGGATGATTCTACTGAGATCTCCAGTGGAACTGAGAACACGTTATTGGAGAGTGGAAGAAAGGCCATCCTTGTTATAAAGTAGTGAAGAACTTGACTGAACTGTGTCCCACTATTTTGTGGAAGGTAGAACTTGTGATGAATTTGGATATTTAGCTGAAGATATTTTAAGTAAATTGTTGCAAGAGCAGCTTAGTTCCACCTGATGACATATAGTAAAATGTGAAGGGAGAGAGATTAATTGAAGAAGGAATTATTTAGCAAGAAGGGACCAGGACTTGAAGATATGGAAAATTCTCAGCCTATTCACATGGCCAAAAAGGAGAAAGCATGTTTTGAAGAAACATTAAGAGTGTGGCTGCGATCACTTGATGTAGGAACAGAAACATTGTCAGTTTGAACTCAAGGGGACAGAGATAGGACAAAGGA
>CM053610.1:78563095-78631753 GCA_028646535.1 Procyon lotor | reverse complement strand
TTGGATCACTTGGCAGAGCCTGGGGCATGGGGGCAGAACTGGCCCAGCCCAGTCATGGGGACAAAACCCCACTTAAAGTCATGGGAATGATGCTGTTGTCTTAATGGTTTGGGGAGCAAAAGATCAAACCAGAAAGGATTATATTCAATGCTTAAAATGTAATGGAATTTGCCATGCTGTTTTTGACTTGCTTGGCATCCATCACTTATTTCTTCCATCCAATTTCTTCCTTTTTGAATGGGAATGTCCATCCTATGCCTATCCCACCACTGTATTTTGGGAGTGCATTAACTTGTCTGGTTTCACAGGTTCACAGATGGGGAGGAATTTTGTCTTAGGATGAATTCTGCCTTGCGTTTCATCAATAACTGCCTTAGATGATATTTATTTATTTTTTAAAGGGTTATATAATACCTTTTTTTAACATCTTAATTTTATTTTTATTTTTTTTCAGTGTCCCAAGATTCATTGTTTATGCGCCATACCCAGTGCTCCATGCAATACATGCCCTCCTTAATACCCACCACCAGGCTCACCCATCCCGTTACCCCCCTCCCCTCCAAACCCTCGTTTGTTTCTCAGAGTACACAGTCCCTCATGCTTTGTCTCACCCTCTGATTTACCCCAATTCACTTTTCCTTTCCTTCTTCTAGTGTCCACCATGTTATTCCTTATGCTCCACAAGTAAATGAAACCATATAATTGACTTTCTCTGCTTGACTTATTTCTCTCAGCATAATCTCCTCCAGTCCCATCCATGTTGATACAAAAGTTGGGTATTCATCCTTTCTGATGGCTGTGTAATATTCCATTCTATATGTATACTATGTTTTCTTTATCCATTCCTCTGTTGAAGGGCATCTTGGCTCTTTCTACAGTTTGGCAATTGTGGCCATTGCCACTATGAAAACAGACACACATATCACTGAAACAGAGTAGAAAGTCCAGGCATAGACCCTCAAATCTATGGTGAAATAATCTTCAATACAGCAGGAAAAATATCAAAATATCCAGTGGAAAAAAGACAATCTCTTCAATAAATGGTGCTGGGAAAATTGGACAGCTATGTATAGAAGAAAGAAACTTGACCATTCTCTTACACCATACACAAAGATAAACTCGAAATGGATGAAAGACCTCAACATAAGGCAGAAATCTATCAAAATCCTAGAGGAGAACATAGGGAGTAACCTCTTTGACTTAGGCCACAGCAACTTCTTTCAGGACATGTCTCCAAAGGCAAAGGAAACAAAAGTGAAAATGAACTTTTGGGACTTCATCAAGATAAAAAGCCTCTGCATAGCAAAGGAAACAGTTGACAAACAAACAGGTAACCCACAGAATGGGAGAAAATATTCACAAATAAAACTACAGACAAAGGTCTGATATCTAAGATCTATAAAGAACTCCTCAAACTCAACACCCAAAAAACAGGTAATCATGTTTTAGATGATATTTATATGAAACTCTTTGCCATTAGATTTTATAACTAATGCTAGAACAAATTAAGATTTCTAGGGCTGTTGGGACTCAATGAATGCATTTTACAGACAAGAAGGACATGAATTTGGAGTGACCATAGATGGAATGCTATAGATGGAATTGTGTTGTCCTTACCCAAATTTATATATTGAAGCCCTATCAACCAGCCTTACTATATTCAGTGATAGAGTTTCTCAGGTTAAATGAAGTCATTAGGGTAGAGTCCTAATTTAATAGAATTGTTAGCCTTATAAGAAGAGGAAGAGGAGATACAGACAAAAAAGACAGAGATCATGAAAGAGAATGATCCCAGGAAAGGCCAGCTGAGCACAGAGTGAGAAGGAAGTTATCTTCAAGTCAAGGAGAGGGTTCTCACAAGAAATCAAATTAGCCAGCACCTTGATCTTGGACTTCCCAGCCTCCAGCACTGAGAAATATATTTCTGTTGTTAAAGATACTCAGTTTATGATATTTTATTATGGCAAACTGATGAAGACAGATCTATTTTGACTTAACTTTTGTTAACAGTGTGAAGTCTGTGTCTAGATTATTTTTTTGAATTGTTTTGCATATAGTATCCTAGGACCATTTGTTGAAAAGACTGTCCTTTCTCCAATGAATTGCCTTTGCTCCTTTGTCATAATTCATTTGATTATATTTGTATGGGATTATTTTTTCTGCTTTCTATTCTGTTCCATTGATGCATTTGTCTATTCTTTTGGTAATACAATGCTGTAATAAGTTCTGAAGTTGGGTATTAGTCTTTGAAATTGTTCTTTGATATAGAGTTGGCTATTCTGAGTCTTTGCATTTCCTTATAAACTTTAGTATCAGTTTGTTAGTATCCTCAAAATAATTTATTACGTTTTTGATGAGAATTTGTTTGCTTGTTTACTTATTTTTTAAGGATTTTATTTAATTACTTGAAAATGAAAGTGAGCACACACTAGCAGGGGGAGGAGCACAGAGAGAGAGAGAAACAGACTCATCTGTTGAACAGGGAGTCTGATATGGGGCTTCATTCCAGGACCTTGGGATCATGACCTGAGCCAAAGGCAGAGGCTTAACCAGTTGAGTCACCCAGTGCCCCAATTGGGAATTTGTTTAATCTATGGATTTAATTTGGGAAGAGTATTGCCATGTATATAATATTGAGTCTTGTTATCGTGTACATGGAATGCATATTCATTGATTTATACATATTTTTTATTTCTTTCACTAGAGTTTTATAGATTTCCTTATATAGATCTTATAGATAGTATGTTAAATTTATATCTAGATATCGGATTGTAGATGCTCATGTAAATTATATTATGTTTTAATTTCAAATTCTAATAGTTCATTGTTAGTATATAGTAAAACATTTGACTATTTTATGTTAACTCATATGTGACCTTGCTATAATTACTTAGTTCCAGGAACTTATGTTGATTTGGGATTTCCTATATAGATGATAATCATGTCTCTTATGTACAAAGACAGTTTATTTTCTTTTTTCCCAATATGTACACATTTTATTTCCTTTCTTTATCTTACTGCATTAGTTATGACTTCCAGTATGATGTTGCCTAGCAGTGGTGACAAAAAATATCCTTCCATTGTTCCTAATTTTAGATGGAAAGCATCTATTTTCTTACCATTAAGTTTAAAAGCACATATAGAATTGAATATTTGTATTAAGAACAAGAAAAGTTCTCAAATAAATCATCTAATTTCCTACTTCAAGAAACTAGGAATATAAGAGCAAAATAAAACCAAAACAAAAAGAATACATAAAATAGTAAAGATGACAATTAAAATTAATAGTTGAAAAAAGGTGGAAGATATAAAAATCAATAAAACAAAAAGCAGGTCACTTGAAAAAATCATTAAGGTGAATACATCTCTACCAAGATTAACAAAAATAAAGAGGGAGAAGACACAAATCAGCAATGCCAGTAATGAACAGGGAGTATCACTTCAAACTCGTAACATTAAAAGGATATTAAGGTAATCCTAAAAATAATTCACTTTATAAATTTGAAAATATTGATTACATAGTTCAGTTTGTTAAAAAGCTCACATTGCCAAAATTTAACCGTGATGAAGACAATCTATACAGTCTCATTAACCATTAAATAAATTGAAGTTTTAATTAAAATGTCTAAACATTAATCCCCAACCCCAGATTGTTTTACCAAAGAAATCCTACCAAATATTTAAAGACCAATTAATACTGATTTTACACAATGTCTTCTAGAATATATAAAAGAAGGGAACACTTTCCAGCTCACTTTATGAGACCAGTATTACCCTGATATTAAAACCAGAAAAAGAACCTATAGGTAAAAGAAAACTACAGGCCATGAACCAAGATGCAAATCCTCAACAAAATGTTAACAAAATTAATCCAAAATTTGTAAAATAATCATACACTATGACCATGGGTGATTTTTTTCAGGCACATAAGACTGGTTCAGCATTTTAAAAAAATCAGTCAATAAAAATTATCATATCAACTGGCTGAACAAGAAAAATTATATGGTTATACCAATTGAATTGTAAAACCCGATACCCATCCATGATCAGAACAAAATCTTTTTTGGAAAATTATCAATAAAGAGGAACACAACTAAATTTACAAAAAAAAAAAAAAAGTAAAAGTACAGAAAACATCAAACCTAATGAAATGGCGAAAGAGTAAAATGCTTTACTTCTAGGATTGGAAATGTAGCCTCCTAGGCTCCGGGCACTGTGGTGGGAGCACATTCCTCAGTGGGGTGGGGAAGGCAGGCGCAGGTGTGGCCCAGAGAGGAGCTCCTGGTCCCCTGGCCGCTGTATAATTCATATGTGTATACGTATTATTTGTAAATATATTATAGGCATGTAATATATGTGTATATATAATATGCTTATTATACATATAATACATAAAAATAACATACATAATAGTTTTGGAAAGATTATGGACTTTTAACTGTAATACTTAAAACTATATAGCTTTTTGAAGAAATTTAGAAAATCTTCAAAGTCTAGGCCTAGGCACAGAATTCATAAACTTGACATGAAAGCACAATTCATATTGAAAAATCCAAGACAATTCTAAGCTAGATGGACCTCAGGTAAAAAATAGTGTATACTGGGAATGTCCCATGTGATAAGTCTTCATGATGTACAAGATTTAAATTCTTCATTGCTAAGGACTTAATAGCATTGTACATACAAAATATTAGTAAGCGCAGAATATGGTTGTCTTGACCAAGTCATGTTAAGGTTTTTGTTGTTGTTGTTGTTTTGTTTTGTTATGTTTTTCTTTCAGAGAAACAAGAGACAAGGCTTAGGAGACTAGAACGATAATTTTGTTCTAAATATATTGAAGTGTCATGATATTTTTAATTTTTTTTTAATTTGAATGTAGTTGACACATAAAGTTACATTAGTTTCAAGTATAGAACATAATGATTCAACTTCTTCACACCTTATGCTTTGTTCACCACAACTATAACCCTCTTAAAAACATCCTCTAAGTTATTCCACCAGATATTTTGAACCTAGAATCTAATTTCAGGCTTATTTTTAGATAATGGAGCATGATTCAGAGACTCACCCGGCTCAGTGGTATTTCAGTTAGTTGTCAATGAATATAATTTATTTCTCCAAAAATACAAAAAAAAAATTCAAAGTGTTAGATAACAATCTATTATTTTGATGATTGTCCATGTATGGATTGATTAGACTTTAAAATTATTTTTAAAATATTTTATTTATTTATTTGACAGAGAGAGAGAGATCACAAGTAGGAAGAGAGGCAGGCAGAGAGAGGGGGGGAAAGCAGACTCCCTGCTGAGTGGAGAGCCCAATGAGGGACTTGATCCCAGGACCCTGAGATCATGACCTGGTCCCAAGGCAGAGGCTTTAACTCACTGAGCCACCCAGGTGCCCCTAGACTTTAAAATTCTTTAGGATATTCTATTACTTTCATGGATATTATAAATCTCCATTTATGTGACAAAAAATATGCATTGTCACACAATATAATGAAAATATTTGTACTATGTCACTTTGAAAATTTCTTTCTGTATTGACCATACATGTATGTAAATAGATTTGTTCTTTAAAAGGTAGAAAAAGTCCTTTGTAATGGAAAAATACAATGGACTAGAATAAAAAGAACTGAGTCTTTTTTTTTTTTACAAACTTCACCAATTATGTGCTATTTGTCATCTAGCCAATTAGTCCCATGCAGTTGGATTTGAAAGATAGGTGGCAGGGAAAAAGTATGGATAGAAGGGAAACAATAGATGAAATAAAATAAGAAAGGATAGCAAAGAACACCATTGCAGGGATAGCAAAGTATTCATTCAAGTATGTTCATTAAAATATTAAAGTAAAACCTTCTCTACATTATCTTCACTGTGCAAGAGAAAGGATAGAGAGGGTAATCATAGAGTAAAAAGACACATAAGGGATGGAATAAAGTTGCTTGTATGATAAATTCACAAAATAATTACTTTTTTCCCATTTCTTTTTTTTTTAATTAAATTTTAGTTAACATACAGTGCAATATTGGTTTCTGGAGTAAAATTCAGTGGTTCATCACTTACATACAACACCCAGTGCTCATCACAAGTGCCCTCCTTAATATTTATCACCCACCTAGCCCATCCCTCATTCACCTTCCTCCATCAACCCTCAGTTTGTTTTCCAACATTAAGAGCCTCTTACGGCTTGTTTCCCTCTCTCCTTTCTCCCTCTTCCCATACCTTCGTGTGTTTTATTTCTGAAGTTCCATATATGAGTTAAATTGTATGTTATTTGTCCTTCTCTGACTGACTTATTTCGCTTAACGTAATACCCTCTAGCTTCATCCATGTCATTGCAAATGGTAAGATTTCATTTTTCTGATGGCTGAGTAATATTCTGTTGTATATACATACCACATCTTCCTTATCCATTCATCACTCAGTGAACATTGGAGCTCTCTCCATAGTTTGTCTTTTGTTGATAATGGACATACTGTATTTCATCTGTTCATCACTTGCTAAACTTCTCAGTATTTCTACTTTTTGCCATTTTGAATAATGCTATTAGCGATGTTTGCATACCATTTTTTCTTGAATATATGGTGTCATACTGCTGCAAGTATAGTAAGGAGTGGATTTTTTTTATCTTCTATGTTTAATTTTTTAAAGAAAGTTCCAGACTATTTTCCAAAGTGGTTAAATTTAAATAAAATTACTTTTAAATATTACGCTTTGCACTTGTGAAAATTTTTTTCATAGATCTTTACTCTGGTTTAGATTCTGAGAACAGCTGAACTAACCGTTTCTTTTAGGTTTCCTTTTTGTATATTGAGAATGATTACTTTTTACCAATTGATATCAGGCAGGACTAACAAATAACATTGGGGGAAATATGAGGCAAAGGAACAGTAAAGTATTCAGAAAAGTAATTGGACTTAAAATTTTAAGAATACAGTCAACTTTAAAGAATTTCTTCCTAAAAACAAACATGCTGTAAATAATTCGAGAACTTTTTGTTTTCTTTCATTCTTATACCTTAGTAGAGTTGTCTGCTTACTTCTCCAGTCAGCGAAAATGGTTTATATATACATTTTAAATAGTAATTATTAGTTTTCATGCATTAGGAAAGACACAGAAGAGAGGTACAAGGGTTGGACAGGTGGTTAGATATTTAAATGTGGATATAATGCCCCTAGGAATACTTATATAATATGTGCTTAAGCAATTTAGATGTGCTTGTTTATATAGGTATCTCCCTGATCACTCATGATAAAGCATGTGCCAAATCGTGTTATGAAAAACTGAGTGCATTTAATTGTAACGTGAGATTTGTTTTGATCTTTTGCTAAGGACATTGACAGGTAAATGTTTGTGAATCCATCATTTGGCAGATTGGTACTGTCAATCTGATGACATAAAAATAGGACTTTAAGTAGAGCAGCTCCCAGGAGCAGATGGGAAAAAAGAAATACTTCAAAATCACCTGTCATTTTTTCATGGCACTTCCTGAGACTACCCACAGGACAGAATATAACTAGCCAAGCCACACGGACTATATAACAGACTCCTAAACTAAACCTTTTTAGTAATGTATGGATTGTTGTCAAAAAGTGGGAAAGATAGTTGCACATGTGAAGGTGCAGGAAAGGTTGGGTACATGGTTGGCTATCATGGATTCATTTGCATATACATACCTTTGTGATGTTTTAATCCCTGTTTCTAAATAATACTTAAATGGTGTTCTGAAATCATCCAATACAATGCAAAAAAAATATAGTTTACATATAAATTATTTTTTAACCTTTCTTTTTTCTTTCCTCCTTCTCTTCTATCTTCCATTATTCCTACTTTCCTCTGAACTGGCTATCACAATTGTATCTGGCTATCACAATATAGAATTGTATTCTATAATTTATTAAGTAATAATCAACCTCTATTAAAAATCTAGAAGTATATTCATCAAAGATGAAATGAAAAAAGCCCTAGCTCTCCACAGTTTGGCTATGTATTAAGATAAACAGACAATTACAGGTGAAAGAACATTTAAATATTTTTATGTTGTGTTAGATGAAATATTTTGCTTTCTATAAAGATATTTTAATTCCATTAAGTATGTCTCTTATCTTTTTTCATTAATTTTTCTACTTGATTTGTCAAATCGTGAAGGAGTCTCCTTATATTGTTCTAGTAAAATAGATATTTTCTCATGCTATCTCTACATTTATAATCAATTTTATAATTTTTATATTTTTAAATTAATGATTTGGAGTTCATAATCGTATATATTTTTAAAATGTAAAATGTTTTGAGATGACATCATCATTGGACTGGCATAAGATATCCCTAGTTTTCAGCCCTTTTTAACATCTAAAATTCTTTTTAGCCTCTGAGAATTGTTTTCAATCATAGAATTAAAGGTACTCATGTGTTAGTCAGAGGCCTTTCTATAATTCTGGACTGGAATTGGCCATACATAGAACATAAAATAATTTCCCTGCTTCTCTGCTCCCCAAATCCCGTGCTCCAAGGATGGGGGAGGAAAAATAAAGAAGGAACGGCATACCTGGCTTTGAAAAGAAGCTGGGTGTGGAATCAGTACAGACCCAGCAAGAAAGGCATTCAGTTAAAAGTTGAAGTAAGATGCTCAAGAGAAGGAAAGAGAGGAGGTCAGAGAAAGGGGTCTCCCAGGACCTGTACAAGGTAGACCCCTTGTACTTGGAAAAGTAATTCTAGGGAAAAAAACCAAAGAATTATTATGTACCACCTTTGACCTCTATGTGTCTAAGGGTAAGATTGTTGGTAATTGCTAAGGGACTTTGATTAATATTAACTGCCTATTAAGGGCCATTGCCATGCAACATTTGTTTCCATTGCATGTAAAACAAATAAGAAAGACACTTAATGTCCATTAAGTGGAGAGAAACACTAAGGTATCAGAGCTTACTCCAAGACAATTTTATCTCTATTTAGTGAAGAAAGAAAATTAAGGCAATGACTAAGTACTTTTTAATTTTTTAAATTTTTTTAATGATTAATAGATTCATTTAAACAAGAATACATAAAGTCATCATTGCTGTACTTAATATGAAATGTTACATGTTCAATCTAATTTTCTTTCCTGGATAAATTTTTGTTGTTGTTGTTTTTGTTTTGTTTTTAACTGTTAGTTTTGGAAACCTAACACTAGAAAAGGAGGGCCTCAATTCCAAGCAAAGGTCCTAAGTGTGAAGCCTCGGAAATGGGTCTGAAATTGAGATAGGTACTTGCTGATCTTGTATAGGTCCAATGAATCAAGGCAGGGTCTTCAGTGAGCTCTGAAGCAGGTACGCTCTTTCAAGCTGATATCTATGGCCAACTGCTGGTCCTGCACCTTCCTAGCTTTCAAGATATGTCCTATTGGGCTGGGTCCAGGGAGTGAGCAGCGTGGCTAGGCTCTCTGACTGGTGCTTGAGGAACATCTTGGCAACTGGCACATAGCTGTACCTCGGCTAAGTACTTTAATTTTTTCAAAGGTTACATTTTGTTTGAGACTAATGATTGCTTGCTTGCTAGCTAGCTTGCTAGATGATACAATTTTACAAAATTGTGGAGTAAAGCTTAAATCATAATGTTTCAAGTAAGGAAAATGTCTTCTTTGAATGTTTCTATGGGCTTTGCATTCTTCACGAAAAAAAAGTAGTAAATGGGGTTCATCTCTTCTTTTCTGACCCTGTATTCTTACACAACTAGAGCTGTAAATCACAAGAAAAGGTTTTTGGATTTTGGTTAGCTGGTCAGCTGTGTGTTTTTGTCCATTTCTCTTGCAGAATGAGTCTTCCGTGGCCCAGTGGCTGTTATAGTTGCACACACCCATCTTTAAGCTAAGAGTTAAAGCTATTTAAGAAACCTGAATAAACCTTAGCCTTATGATTAATTAGGAACGGGGGAGAATACATAACTTGACCAATTTCTGTCTTTTGGTGTTCTATTATTGTTATTTTATGTCGTCGAAAATCCCAAAGTACAATACAGCTTTGGAAAGACTCTTAGACTTTCCTAATTTTGACTACGTCTTAAGCTTTTATTTTATGTTTACTCTTTAAGAATATTTTTCACATTTGTTGTCAGTTTTTTTATTGTATTTATAAAAGCTGGTAAGATTTTTAGTTTAAAAACCACCTTTCTTCTAACAGTTTTATTTTTCAGCCTCTATTGGAAACTATATTGGCCTTTCGTGGGTTCTTTTTATCTAATTTTTATTTTTTAAATTGAAAAATAAACTCTCTCTTTTAGTATTTACTTTTGAGGGTTTTTTAAGCTATTATTGTTGATAACAATTAATTTTTTAGTTTATTGCTGTGACCCTCTAAACATCTTACGATGTACAGTCTTAATTATTCAGCACATTAAACCTATGATGTATATCCTATTATGAAAAAGTTCAGATTTGTATCAATTGCCAGTCACAAAGATCAAAGATGGGAAAGCTATAATTCAAACCTAAGTTTTAAGCTGCTAAAACCCAAAGTCTTAACCACAAGGCTGTAGTACTTTATGTAAATTAATGACCATGGAGGTTTCTACCCTCACAAATGGAAACAACTAGGCTAGATATAAAAGGTGAGTGTTGGGGGAGAGGTGAGCAACGTTTGGTGTTTTTTGTTTTTCTTTTTTTCCTTATTCCTTTGTGTTTATTTATGGACATACACACCTCAATGTAATACTCATCTAATTTCCACTTATTCACTGATGGGAGTAGAGTGATGGCTTGTGGAGTGAAGTAGCTGATCCATGTTTGGGTTCAAACAAGGTTTGCTTAGCTCAATGTCCTTCCTTTCCTCTTTACTTTGGAAGCAGCCTGCTATCAATAGTGTGCATTCTGGTCTGCTCATCTCTGTTTAAGTGTACAGGGTTAGGGATCTAGTGGGGAAGGCCACCAACTCTTTAGCCTTGCTTGTGGCTGGGTGGTAAATAAAATTCTTAGTTTCACTTTCAAAAACCCATCATTCCTGCATACAAAAGTAATCTTCCCCAACCCAAGTTTGTTTCAGTAATATAGTGAATATTCTCTTATCTGTGTGTCTGAGTAAGTTATCAGTCTTCCCATTGTTTCTTAATTCAAACGTGAAAGAAAAGTTTAGCTTACTGACCGTTATCTTAAATCTCCCAAAAGATGTTAGGGTCTTTTTCCTTTAAAAGTCAATAAGTACCAGTATCCCTTTGTTTTATTTGATTATTGTGATCAGTGACCCTATGTTCTATTTCTTTGTAGGTAGCTTATATTATCGCTCAGGATTTCATATGTTTTATTTTAAGGTTTCAGAAAATTTGCTTTTATGTTTCTAGGGTTGATCTAACTTTCATTGATTTGACCCTATAGTCAATGATATTATTAGAATGTCCACAAAGGTCTTTAGTTCAGGAAAAAATATATTTATTATATCTTCATTATTACTTCTATTTATAGTTAATAATTTGTTCAGAATATCAATTATACATGTGTTGGAATGTTCATATTAAATCTTTGCTATCCTCCTGGAAAATTGTGTCTTAGAGTCATTTATTTATCATTTCATAATTTCCTTTCATTTATAGAAGAAAAACATTGTTCTGTTTTTCCCTCAATATCAGTTCCAAATTTACTAGCTCCACTGTAAACTTCATTACTTTTTGAGTATTTTGTTTCTCAAGTACCTGCATTAGACTCTCCCTTTTTCATTTATATTTTCTGCCTTTTATAGATTAACCTGTTAAATTTTTATTTGTTTTGCTTGCTTTTTATGAGATCTCTTTTTCACCTTTTCTTTCTCTTATTTTCATGAAGGATGGGGATACACATACTCGGCTAATCTCATAGAGTTTACTGCCTAATTTTTAAAACCTTTACACATATTAATGTGTTTAGCATTGGTTGAAAACTTTGCAATTCATTTTCTCTTTTATTTATTCTCTAAGACAATCCTAAAACTAAAGCTCACACTGAATCCTTTGGAAAACTGTGATCATTTTATGACAACATTTTCAGCAGCCTTTCAAATAGATAGGAAAATGACAATTTTTTCTGTAAATAATGATAGACAATATAACTAATTTTTATCTTACATTGTGTTTTTTCTATAATAATATTGATAAGGTTAGGTTTATTAAAAAAACAAATATGTGTCTCCTATTCACTTATAAGTATATACAATTTTATGAGATAATATTTGGTCTTATTTTCCTTTGAGTTGTAAACTATTGTTTTATAAAATGATATATTCCTATGTAGCATATTGAATTTAACTAAAATTACATTTTGTCTTGTTTTTATTTAACCTTGGGAGCGCATAGTAGTTGTAATTCTCTGAGTTAAATTTTGAGGAGTCATAAATTCTGATTTTTTTCACCTCAAAACATATTGGATAAATTGAGTCATTTAATCCTTGATGATTCAGGTTGCTTAGACCTGATCATGAAATATCTGGTTCAAAAGAAAAACTCACTATAATTACAATCTCCTTTTTTAAATCCAATCTGTTTTCAATAGTAAAGAGCCCTGTGAAAACTGAGCATCTAAAAATATGTGAATTTAGGTAAAAGTTTTCATGACAGACATAAAAACATAAGGATTTATTTCAATTTTTTTAATTTTAACAAGTTTTCTGTGCAATTACAAAAGTGTATCAATATTTTATCCCCAAAAATGTTATTCAAAGCTTTTTATAAGGTCTTTTAATAATTTGACTTTTTATAAAAAGACTTTATCTAACATATGGAATGGGATTGTGCAGCCTCATAGGGATCAACTATTATGAGAATAAACAACTATTTTGGGTTACAGAATCTATGTGTTATTGAATAAATTCCTAAGGTTCCTACCATATAATGAGGCAACAATTGCTCATACTTACATATCTTTTTATTACTTTATTTTTGTAAATATCACTGGCTTGATATTTAAATGCTGCTAAAAATTCTAGGAGGCTATAATTTTATTATTTTCAGGTAAATTTTCTCAATCAAAAATATTAATGTGGTCACTCTTCCAATTATTTTCTGGTAATTGTCAGTGTGGTACACTCTTTGTAGATTAAAGATCCTATATTGAAGGATATTTAAAATTGGTTTAATTGGTCTTTGATGCACATGGTTGTTTAATAGATTCTTTTTTTCTATGTGGGAAAACTATTCCTTTACCAGACTAATTAGTTTTAAGTTAGTATTTGTGGTTGGAGGGAAGTTGAAAGGCATCAGCCTCCATGGTGAGTGCTGTTTAATCAAGACTGAAACGATGACAGCAAGATGTTTGCAAACATATAACCTTCACATCTTGCTGACATAAGATCATATCTTTAATTCAACAGCATTAACAAATGATAAGCTATATAGGTTGATGGACAGAATCATCTTTAGGTAGATGGTATGAAATTTATTAATGTACCAGATGGTTTTGAAATATTCAGTAAAAGTGTCAAGTCACATGCATAATGTTAACATTTTACTATTTCAGCATTTAGGGTGTACATACTATCACAACTTAAATATAATTATTACTGTCAGCTTATATAGTCTGTCATTTTGATTTGTGTTTGGAATACAGTCCCGTCTGTGTTATAGTCAAAGCTGTTTAATTCACTAAAATTCAGTGATAGATACCACATTAAACACTACATTTTTTTTTCTCTTCTGACTTGTGTAAAGCAATCTGTTTCCCTTGAGACTCTTCCATATTCCCATTTGAGAAAAATGACTCAGTCTATTTGATTTCTTTGTCTCCTTTCACAGCATCAAAGTCAACGGTGTCTTGGTTTAGAAGATAAATGGAACAGCAGACTCACTTCATCTCTTCAAACAGTGATGGAGTTGTCCATTCATAAACTACCAAAAAATGTTTCTGAGTGATTCTCCTCCGGGAGGGAAAAAAAAAAAGATTAGTTTTTTCTTAACAAATTAGAATTAGAATCAGTTTTAAAGGCAAGAAAAGTTTTAAAAAGTTTAGATAGACTGTTTTTTTTTTCCCCTTCTTAGAAAGTAACTTCTGGTTCAGATATTCTTACACTATATTTAAAAGCTTAAAACTTTTGGTGCTGGCCTCTAATTTTTAGTAATAAATGGTAAGGCAAGCAATTAATTTCAATTATCTATAGTTAATAAATGGGGTGAATGAAAAATTTTATGATACACTATCTTCATTAAATTTTTTTAACTCAAGTTGTAGACAAACATTTGTTTTCCTAATATTTATGATGTGACAGCAAAATAAATTGAAAATAGAATGTCTGAAGTCAGAAATGAATCTGACTTCTTCAATTTTGCAGCTGGTAATTGGGCCCTGGAGGATTTAGCTCGTAGACATATTCTCTTCACCTGTAGTACCTGTCTGTGCCAGTTATTTCTCTTATGTCTTATGGTCAGGATTTTTGACAGGAACCCTGAGGATAAACACCTAAAAAAAGAAAATACAACTGGCTTTTGGGGTCAAATTAAAATGATCTGGGCTTCATTCAGTTAAGCTACCTTCCTGGGAATTGAATCAAAATCTGAAATAAATTTCCATTTTAGTCTGAAGGGGAGAAGTTCAATTTGAACTTTGGTCACTCAGCCTCTATACGTACCATTTTGTTTTTGTTCTTCTATAGAGACTATTTAAATACTTTCAATGTTGTGCTGAAACTTTACCATTCCTTGTAACTTGACTTCCATCTTCTTGAATTTATTTGAGTTTATAAAATATTCACTAAAATCAAAATATTTCTGAGCATCATATATAAAGACACAGAATCCTGTGGTTAAGAGCTACATCTCTGACAGTGAGATTACTCCTTCATACCCTGAGAATAGATAAAATGAAAGACTCAAAACCCTAAAAGTTGAGGTGGATGTGGAGCAATCAAAACTTATATACTGCTAATGTGAGTGTAAAATTGTATAACCACTCGTAGGACTGCTTGGCACTTTCTTAAAAGTTAACGTCTACCCTGATTCTGCAATTCTCTACTTATTTAACTTAGAGAAAGAAAAAGATAGGTCCACAAAAATTTTTGTACAACAATGTTCAGAGCAGGTGTGCCTGGGTGACTCAGTTAGTTAAGTGACTGCCTTTGGCTCAGGTCATGATCCCAGGGTCCTGGGATAGAGCCTCAAATCAGGCTCCCTGCTCAGTGAGGAGTCTGCTTCTCCCTTTCCACCAATTGTGTCCCCTCGGACACATTCTTTCTCTCAAATATTTATCTCAAATATAAATAAATATTTTATTATTTTATTTTTTATTGTGTTGTTATTTACCATACAATACATCATTAGTTTTTGAAGTAGTGTTCCCAGATTCATTGTTTAAATATAACACTCAGTGCTCCATGCAATACATGCCCTCCTTAATACCCACCACCATATGAGCCAGGTGGTGGGTATAAATAAATCTTAAAGAAAAAAAAGCACCTTCATTTATAATAGCACTCCTGCCACTTCCTGTCCCCTCCAAAACTAGAAGCTACCCACATGTCCAACCACACAAGAATGGATAAAGAATCAGTAGTATGTTATACATGGAATACTCATTAGAAACTTTAAAAAGAATAGACAATTAATTGGCAACAATATGGATGAAACGTAAATATAAAAAACGTAAATATCACTCAATAAATATGAGTGAAAGTAAAAAGGACAAAATAATAAATACTATGTTACTATTTATATGAAAATCATGAACAGGCAAAATTAAGTATGAAAAGTGGTTACTTCCTTGGGAATAGAGATTGAGTGTAGAAAGACACAAGAAGGCACTTTCTGAGATGTTAGAGATGTTCTGAAATGTAGTTTGAGTGGTGATTACACCAGTGTATACAACTGTCAAAACTTATTGAGTTTAACACATAAGATTTGTGCTTTTTAATGTATCTAAATTATATCTCAATTTTGACAAATTAGGGGGAAAAAGCTAGAACTTTAAGTCTGTCTATCTGGATTCAAATACATATTCCACACCCTATTACCTATATGCCTATAGTAAGGTTACTTTTGTGTGCTTCTCTAGAGGAAGTGTAAGGATAATAATATATACCTTAGAAGGTAATTGGAAAGAAGATAGTATTAGGAATATGATAAACTTGGCATATTTTAGCTATTGTCATGTTTTAATGGCCTATTCTTGCTGTTATTTTTCATTTATAGCCATTTTAACAATGAGTAACTTTAAAATCCTATTAAATGGACTTCATTGTATATTTTTTAATATATCATTTTGTCTTTCATAACATAATTTGATTTTGTATCTATGATATTCAGAATTAAATGCACATACTTATGGATTAAAAAAAACTACATTGGGAGAGCTTAGTTTGCTTCCCAATAATCTACAAAGCTAGATTTGTTGAAGTTATTAATTTAACACAAATCTGTGTGACTTCTTAACCTAGGATCTTTCACAGCCATCTGGGATAGGAAAAGAGTGCACAGAATAGGACCTCGGAGCTTGAATAACTGAATAAATGGCTGGTTGTTTCATTTTAAAGCTATACAATTTGTGTGCTCTGTGTGTGTGTGTGTGTGTGTGTGTGTGTGTGTGTGCGCGCAACACAGATTATTATTCTTTACCAAGAAATTAAGAAAATTTACCAAAAAAGTAAGAAAACCTACTCTGAATATACCAAATCTGCTAGCAGTTATTCATTTTCCATCATCCAGTGTTTTAAAATGGCCTCATTTTGTGCTTAAATTTGTCCTATGTACTTTGAGATAATTTTGTTTCCTTAAACTTAGCATAATAAGGGGCGCCTGGGTGGTTCAGTGGGTTAAAACCTCTGCCTTTGGCTCAGGTCATGATCTCAGGGTCAAGATGTGGGGATCGAGCCCTGCATCAGGCTCTCTGCTCAGCAGGGAGCCTGCTGCCCCCCGCCCCTCTGCCTGCCTCTCTGCCTACTTGTGATCTCTCTCTCTGTGTCAAATAAATAAATAAAATCTTAGAAAAAAACTTAACATAATAATATCTTGTTAGAAACTGGTTTCATAAATTAATCTAATCACCAAGTCTGATCTACATCAATTATTTTAACCTTATTAATGTGATCATTATATTTAAAACTTATGTCTTATGATTTAAAATTAATTGGACACAACTTGTTCCTAGTCTCTACATCTGCTCTAGGTTCAGCACTGCTGTCATACATTGGTATTAGGTCTAATGCATAAGTGCATTAGTATTACGTGACTAACTTTTCCTTAGAACCTGTATCTTAGATCTCTATTGATAACAATATGTAAAGAAGGCCAAAATAATAGTGAATAAAATCCATAGAACAATATTGTACTCCCTTTGCTTAATTTTTTTGTGTAATTTAATAGCAAGAAGCTTTGGTAAAATATGAGTGAGACAAAGACCTTTTCCAGAATGATTTCTGTGCATCTTCTGCAATTTAAAGATTACCTATTTCAATTCTTTTTAGTCCAGCTAGATTATTCAACCCAATAAATGTTTAGTAATCAGAACTAAAGAAACAGGGAAAAAAAGCAAAGCAAAAGGACTGTTACTGTTTCTTGGATGTAGGGCATTAAATAAAAAGATAATAACACCATTCGGTGATCCCTCTAATCTTATAACTGTAGCTCTGATATAAAACAAAACCAAGCAACAATAACAGAAATCCCTGGATTTTCCTTAGGTTGAATAGTGTTTTTGTTGAGAAGTCTCAAGGCTAAGGCTCGCATTGCAACACCCTCATACCACCTGGTGCTTTTCTTATCGGGTTAATAAATTGATATATGGCATATTGAGAGGTGGGTGTAATGCCATAATATTGAGTGTTGGAGGTAACAGTTGGAGACCAGTGGAAGCTGGTGTTTTTCTTTTATTGCCTTTTATATTCCAGGGTTTCAGCTGGAGAAATGAGAGGAGAGCTTTAGCTAAACTGCATTATCTACCATCTATTGTCTTCCTTAGGAAGACAATATTTAGCAAACATAATTGAAAAGAAATTTTCTCTGGCTAGAGTGTAATCAATACAGATGTATCTCATCCTTGTACATTAGATCAAAAATATTTTAACTGTGTTTATATCAGAATATGTGAGTATATCTTTGTCTTTGTTTTTTTTAAAGATTTATTTATTTATTTATTTTGGGGGTGGGGCAGAAGGAGAGGGAGAGAGAGAATTTCAAGCAGAGTCTCCACTGAGCACAGAGCCCAATGTGGGGCTCAATCCCACAACCCTGATATTAAGACCTGAGCCAAAATAAAGAGTCAGATGCTTAACCAATGGGGCCACCTTAGCACCCCTATGTTTGTCTTTATTAATGAAGAAAAAAAGAATTAATATGCCTGTAAAAACATCAAAATGCCCAAGATAATGCCTCATCTACCTTTTCATTCAAGGATGGAATTTGTACAGCTTTATGTATCAGAAACAACCACTGAGAATGTGATTCTAGCATAATCACACTATAAATATACATATATTTTTATGTATCTGTACATATATTACATGTTTATTATATGTTTATTGCATGTTTGTTATATGTTAATTAAATATAAATATTAAAGAAATACTCCAATCCTAGTGGGGTATTTTTAATGGCTGAGATGGGTCCCAGATGCTGTTAATGTATACATTATATTTCTTCCTTCTTAAATTTCTCCTTAGATTTTCATATTCCCAGTATGAGTTTTTCTTTGTCAGTTCATGTAGATTTCATTTTATGACTAAATGGGAGAATTTAAGTTTGGTTTTTAGCAGGATCTTGAGAATGCTGAGGGAAATGAAATGTTGATGTGTATCATTTTTCTATCAAGCACTTGAACTATGGTGAAATTAAGTGAGTAGTGTAGAAATGGCCAGAAACTAATAAATCTATTAATCTGTTTCGGAAGTAGCTTGATGGAAATTTGATCAAATGATGCTCATTAGAGGTCACTGTAAATGTTAAAGTGGGATTTTGTGACACTCCTGGAATCAGAAAGCTTCCTTGGACTTCAGGTGATACAGACTGTTGTTGTTTTTGTTTGTTTGTTTGTTTGTTTAAAGATTTTATTTATTTATTTGACAGGGAGAGAGAGATCACAAGTGGCAGAAAGGCAGGCAGGGGAGGGGGGGGAAGCAGGCTCCCTGCTGAGCAGAGAGCCTGATGTGGGGCTCGATCCCAGGACCCTGGGATCATGACCTGAGCTGAAGGCAGAGGCTTTAACCCACTGAGCCACCCAGGTGCCTCATTATAGACTGATTTTAAGAGGGGAAATGATCTCCACTTTTGTATATAACATAGTGATGGGAGTTGGAAAATGAACTTTTTTTTTGGAAAAAAAACATTTGGAAAAGAAAATTTTTTTCCAAAACTTTTTTCAAAAACTGTTTTCCAAAACTTTTTTCCAAAACTTTTCCAAAAAAAGAACTTTTTTTGGAAAAAAGAACTTTTGGAAAAAAGAACTGCTATCAGAAATAGCAACCTTTCCATATCAGAGATGCTTTTATCATGACTAATGGCAGCAATATAGCTTCTCTTAGTGATTTTGCAGACACTGAATCCAATGGAAAAGCTGAAACTGAAACAATTCAGAAAAGACATGGTGACATCAATTAATATACATAAAGGATCTCGATGCTATAATTTTCACAGAGCTTCCATGTGGAACTTTCCTCCCAACATTGTATTTCTTAGGAAATTGGATATGGATAAATAGCAAGGTAGTTTGACTTACGACTACAAAGAACACTGTTTTAGAAGAATGCCAAATCAAATTTTCTTTTTTTTAAATGTATTTATTTATTAGAGAGAGCATGAGCAGAGGGAAGGGCAGAGAGAGAGGCAGTAAGATTCTTAAGCAGACTCCATGCTGAGCATGGAGCATGGCACAGGGCTCACTCTCATGAACCTGACATCACAACCTGAGCCAAAACCAAGAGTCAGACACTCAACCACTGTACCACCCAGGCACACTCAAATCAAAATTTCTAATCAATTATTTTTATTTGGTCAGATATTTCATTAATATTAATAATGAATAATATTGGGCAGAAGAAAAAATATATGAAGGAGTGGAAATGATTGTGTTCATTTTGCATAATTAGAATATGATTTAGGGTAATAAAAACAGTGCAGCAAAATCTTAGGCAAAATAAACAGAATGAGCATGATAAATATTTGTATGCTAATGATCAGAACATGGAAATGAATCAATAACATAGTTAGAAAATTAGAATGTGAAGAAAAGAAATAGCCAGAATAACTGGAATGAATTGCTTAGGTCCAGCTCTGGTTAAATTAGTGGCCAGATCATCAATCAGTTGATGATATAGTTGTGAGAAAAGTCATCTGTGATGGAATATTAGCCCAAATTAGAGTAGTAATCTTTGGGAAAGATTGATATAGAATTAACCAATATACATGAACGTTGAAATAGATGGGAGTTGTGATAGATTTGCTTAGACACAAATTTTATAGTCTGTTTGCTTGGACATTTTCTAGGTCCTAAAGTCAAGATGAATTTTCAGGTTTCAAAGTACAGTCTTTGTCAGTAATGAGATAAAGATTTGTGAATCGATACAGGCTTACTTGATCTATCAGTGATGGACTTGATCTGTCACTGATAGCTCTATTGCATGGAAGAAATCTCTGCTTTTTGTTTTTTTTAGATTATTTATTTATTTATTTATTTATTTGACAGAAGGAGAGAGAGAGAGGGAGAGGGAGAGATATCACAAGTAGGCAGAGGGGCAGGCAGAGAGAGATAGAAGTAGGCTCCCTGCTGAACAGAGAGCCTGATGCAGGGCTCAATCCCAGGACCCTGAGATCATGACCTGAGCTGAAGGCAGAGGCTTTAACCCACTGAGCCACCCAGGCACCCCATCTACTTTCAACAATTATAGAGCAAAACAAAATGGAATAAGTAAATTAATACTTAGTTTTGATTCAGATAACATTCCTTAGTGGAATTGTCTTAAGATTTTTATTTTTGGATAAGAAAATTTGATATTTGTTAAATATGTTTTTCATACCTAGCTTAATATTTTAATTTTTACCAGAAGATTAATGATGTGGTAAGTTGAAATTTTCCATCCAAATTGTAGTTTAAAAAAAAAATCAACCAATTAACCACTGAAGTGTTTATTAGATTTTCTTATAATTGCTCAGGAATTATGAGGAGTCTAGAATAAATGAAATTATTATGGTCTTCAACAGTAAGGAGGGGATATGAAATGGAAAAGAATTCATCAGTACATTATAAATATGTATATCATATACATCATGATATTCATAATATACATGGAGCATAAAATATATAAAATAAATCTGTGATTTCAACAAGAATTACAGTTAATTCAATAGTATTTCAAGGAGAATGCATTTTAATGTGTATTACAGTAGAAATCAAAGAATCCCTGAGGGGATGTAACTGGAATATTGGATAACTTTTGGTTACACATATAGAACAAAAAAATCACTTCAACAAAATAAATACATGTGAAGGTGGGATAAGTATGATACGTTCATGAGTATTTGAGAAGACTTGGTGGAGCAATGAGCTACTTGACCTTAACAAGTCATTCTGAAGGAAGATGAGTGTGAGAAAAATAGACCTCATATCCCTAGAAGCCTTTCTTACATTGCCTGGTATAGGATATATGTGTTAATTATTTAAGTGTAGAGAAAGAATATTTTTGAAATAATGTAAAAGTTGACTTATGTATGTTAAATAACCTAAATAAAAATAATTCAATCATCATTTTCAGACTTCATCTCCAAATGGAAAGATGAAATAATATAGTCATAATTTTTAGTGACTAGATAATATCAAAACTGATGTTTATGGTATGTGTCATAAAGTTATAAAAATATATTTCATTGATTAAAAAAACTCTGGCACCCAAAGTTCTGTGGATGATCAGAATAATTGTGAATGTTTCATCACACAACTGGTTCTACAAGTATGTTTTTATCATCCTATAGTTACAAAACAACTTATTTGATTGTCTAGGAAGTTTGGTAGCAGAAGATAGCATGTAACTGAAAAACAAAACAATGCCCATTTATAATCTATTCCTGGTAAGCTTCAAGTTTACAAGTAAAACAGCATAAAAGAATGAAGCTGAACATTTTACTTTATAGATGAGAATACTTATCAGTGCATGTTAAGATTGTAGTGAGTTCTGGAACGGAATGACACAGACTTACACAATATTGAATGATAATATTCCTGAACTAAATCATATGTGTGACTAGTTTTCAAATAAATATTTCCTCATAAAGTAGAAAATGTAAAACAGGGAGACAGAGGTATGGGTGGAGAAAATGGAAGCTAGCCTGGGAAGTTTTCATGGGCCAGACATAGAGGGAAGAGTGTGTGGAGAAGGGCACAAAAATTATTATAGGCTAGGAGCCCATCACGTTTGCCCACCTAACTTTTGCATATTGTTCTAAATGCAAAGAGGTCTGGGAAATGTGGTCTAGCTTTTTGAACAGGAAGAAATAGAGACAGGGTTTGGTAACATAAAGCAGTCTTTATTACCCTTCCTGCAGACCAAAAGTACTGGGATACTGTCAGAAAATGAGTAACACAAGTAGAATTTGTCTCATGCTGGCTTGCTTTAGGTAAAATCTCAAAGATATGTGTCTTATTAGTCACCACATTAAAATATCCAGGCTTGAGGATGATTCAGTATGAAAAACAACCCTTTTATATACAAATATAAGTTAATATGGCAAACAGCCCTTTGGTATAAATTAACTGTGCATTTCCAGAGATTAGAGACATATATCAAGCCTTTGGAAGTAGTCTTGGTTCATTTTGACATAGACTCTTCTTAAATTAGGGTATAAATTGTTATTAACTTTAAAATCTCTGACAGGAAGATACTTCTTTCAGAAGGTTGCATATAAACATAAAATTAAAAGAAGGATATACTCTCATGTGAGAAAAACAAAATTAAATATTCAGTTTTATAGACTAGGTAAACCAAGGACCAAGTGTTTACATTTTAAGTTTTTGAAGCAGGTATCATTTCACCATGACACTTTTCAGCCCAGAATGATTAGAATTGATTTGCTTATAACACACACAATTTAAACAGTTTGGGCTGTGGGCCCCCTTATGAAAGAGGTGAGATTCAGCACCACAGATTTAATTCTTAAGATTTTAATTGTCTCATATTTACAAGCATATAAATAAAAACAAATTAGGTAGATACAGTAGAAGAATGAGAAACTATAGGCAAAATTGACTTGCAAAAATGAATTTTAAAATTCTAAATAAAATACTAGTACACTGAGTCTAATGCAAATGTATGTATATATAATAAATGTTAATGTTAATATACTTAATATATAACATAGATAATAAAATATATATCCATTAATTTGTATGGGCAAACCACCATGTGTAATTGGATTATTTCAAGGATGTAAAGTGGTTCACCTATATAAAATAAATCAATGTAGTACAGCACATTAATAGGTTACAAAACTACAGGAGAAAAAGCAATTGATCATTTTAGAAGATGTAGAGAAGGAATGTGATAAAATTCAATATTATTCCTGATAAAACCTCTTAGCAAACAAGAAGTAGAAAAGAACTTCCTTCTCCTGATAAAGGATATCTAAAAAAAATCCCGAAGTACATCTTACTGTGATCAGTATAGAAATGTAAAAACATTACCTTTAAAATCTGGAACAAGATAAGGATGTCTACTATGACCTCTCCCATTCATCATTGTAAGGGAGGTCCTAAAGGACTCAGTAGGAAACAAATCAAATGTAATACTTATAAGAATTGGAAAGGAATAAACTAAAACTTTAAAGATAATAATACAAAAAGAGCTAAAAGAGCAGTCATCCCATATTAAATATCACTTGTATTTATATGCTTAGAAACCAAGTGTTAGAAAATGCAATAAAAAGATAAAATATCAACCACACAAAAATCAGAAAACCAGAAATTCACCAAATCTAATATTTGTATACTATTGGAGAAAAACATATGACTATGTGGGAATGCATTAAAAAAGACACAAGTAACTGGAGAAATTTAACTTCTTCATAGATATGGAAAGTTGATATTTTACCAATGTATAAACAATGTTTGCCCTCACCAAAATGATCCACTGATTCAATGCTCTGTCAGTAAATTTGGTCAGAGGTTTGAATGGAACTTAACAAACTTAGTCTAAAATTTGTACAAGAAGACAGGCTGATAATAGTTAAGACACTGTTGAAGATCAGGTGAATGTGAAATCCTGCCATAAATAAATTGGCCAGTGGCACTCAGCAGAGCGTAGAAAAACATTCATGCAAACGCAAATGCGAACCTTATGGATCAAAAGTAGTATACGAACTTAAGGAGAAAAGAAATGACTATTTATTAAAATAAAATGGTATAATCTGTTCTCTCTATGATGTAACAATTGTAACATTGTATGATGTAACAATGTAAAAAATTGATTCATGCCCCCACGTAATACACAAAACAACTCTAAACAGAGAAAATATATAATGCCAAATAAAATAATGATGACATGATACTTTATATGGAGAACACAACAGACTGGACCCCCAAACTACTAGAACTCATAAAGCAATTCAATAATGTGTCAGGATACAAAATTAATACACAGAAATCAGTTACTTTCCTATACACTAACAATGAAAATATGGAAAGGGAAATTAGAGATTCGATTCCATTTAATGTAGCACCAAGAACCATGAGATACCTGGGAATAAACCTAACCAAAGAGGTAAAGGATCTGTACTCGAGGAACTACAGAACGCTCATGAAAGAAATTGAAGAAGACACAAAAAGGTGGAAAAGCATTCCATGCTCACGGATCGGAAGAATAAACATTGTTAAAATGTCTATACTGCCCAGAGCAATCTATACTTTCAATGCCATTTCGATCAAAATTCCACCGATTTTTTTCAAAGGGCTGGAACAATCAATCCTAAAATTTGTATGGAACCAGAAAAGACTCCGAATTGCTAAGGAAATGTTGAAAGAGAAAAACAAAGCTGGGGCATCACATTGTCTGATTTCAAGCTTTGCTACAAAGCAGTGATCACCAAGACAGCATGGTACTGGCACAAAAACAGACACATAGACCAGTGGAACAGAATACAGAGCCCAGATATGGACCTGCAACTCTATGGTCAAATAATCTTTGACAAAACAGGAAAAAATAGCCAGTGGAAAAAAGACAGTCTCTTCAATAAATGGTGCTGGGAAAATTGGACAGCTATATGTAGAAGAATGAAACTTGACCATTCTCTTATAGCATACACAAAGATAAACTCGAAATGGATAAAAGACCTCAACGTGAGGCAGAAGTCTGTCAAAACCGTAGAGAAGAACATAAACAGTCACCTCTTCGACATCAGCCACAGCAACTTCTTTCAGGACATGTCTCCAAAGGCAAAGGAAACAAAAGCGAAAATGAACTTTTGGGACTTCATCAAGATAAAAAGCTTCTGCACAGCAAAGGAAACAGCCAACAAAACAAACAGGCAACCCACAGAATAGGACACTACAGGACACTACAGGACACAATAGGACACTACACAAATGACACTACAGACAAAGGGCTGATCTCTAAGATCTATAAAGAACTCCTCAAACTCAACACTCACAAAACAGATAGCCACATCAAAAAATGGGCAGAAGACATGAACATGGAGACACTTCTCCAAAGAAGACATACAAATGGCTAACAGGCACATGAAAAAATGTTCATCATCTTTAGCCAGCAGGGAGATTCAAATCAAAACCACACTGAGATACCACCTTACACCAGTTAAAATGGCCAAAATCAACAGGACAGTAAACAACAATTGTTGGAGAGGATGTGGAGAAAGGGGAACCCTCTTCCACTATTGTTGGGAATGCAAGTTGGTGCAGCTACTTTGGAAAACAGTGTGGAGATTCCTCAAGAAATTAAAAATAGAGCTATCCTATGACCCTGCAATTACACTACTGGGTATTTACCCCAAAGAAGCAGATGCAGTACAAAAAAGGGCCACATGAACCACAATGTTCATAGCAGCAATGGCCACAATCGTCAAACTGTGGAAAACCAAAATGTCCTTCAACAGATGAATGGATAAAGAAGATATGGTCCATATATACAATGGAATATTTTGCCTCCATCAGAAAGGATGAATATCCAACTTTTGTATCAACATGGACAGGACTGGAAGAGATTATGCGGAGTGAAATAAGTCAAGCAGAGAGAGCCAATTATCTTATGGTCTCTTATCTTATGGTTACACGTGGAGCATAAGGAAAAACATGGAGGGCATTGTGAGAAGGAAGGGAAGGGTGAATGGGGGGGGAATCAGAGGAAGCGATGAACCATGAGAGACTGTGGACTCTGAAATACAAACTCAGGGTTTTGGAGGGGAGGGAGTAGGGGTTTGGGCGAGCCTGGTGGTGGGTATTGAGGAGGGCTCGGATTCCATGGAGCACTGGGTGTGGTGCATGAACAGTTAATCTTGTAACACTGAAAAAATAAAATTTGGGAAAAAATTAAATTTCAGTTAGTTAACATATAGTGTAATACAGTTTCAGGTGCACAACATACTAATTCAACACTTCCATACCACACTTGGTGCTCATCATGACAAATGTCCTGCTTAATCCCCATCACTTATTTAAATCATCCCCCCACACACTTCTCCTCTGGTAACCATTAGTTTGTTTTCTGTTGTTAAGGGTCTGTTTCTTGATTTGCTTCTCACTTTTTTTGTTGTTGTGTTTCTTAAATATCATATGATATGCAGGTGAAATCATGATATTTTCTTTCTCTGACTGACCTATTTCTCTTAGCATAACACTCTCTAGCTCCATCCACATTGTTGTGAATGCCAAGATTTCATTCTTTTTTATGGTTAAGTAATATTCCAGTGTGTGTGTGTGTCTGCACACGCACACACACACATATATATACCACATCTTTGTTATCCATTCATCATTCAATGGACATTTGGATGGTTTCCATAATTTTGTAGCTATAGATTGCTGTTATAAACATCAGGTGTACATATCCCTTCAAATTAGTATTTCTGTAGTCTTTGAGGAAATACCTAGTAGTACAATTGCTGGATCATAGGGTAGTTCTATTTTTAACTTTCTGAGGAACTTCATACTGTTTTCCAGAGTGGCTGCACCATTTTGCATTCCCAGTGCCAGAGTATTCCCCTTTCTCCACATCCTCATTAACACCTGTTGTTTCTTATGCTGTTGCTTTTAGTCATTTTGCTAGGTGGGAGGCAATATCTCACTGTAGTTTTGATTTGTAGTTCTCTGATGATAAAGGTTGCTTTTTAGTTTTGTTGTCTCCTTTGCTGTGCAGAAGCTTTTTATTTTGATGAAGTCCCTATAGTTTATTTTTGCTTTTTGTTTCCCTCACCTCAGGAGACATACCTGGTAAGGAGTTCCTATGGCTAATGTCAAAGAGGTTACTGCCTGTTATTTTCTTCTAGGGCTTTAATGGTTTCCTGTCTAACATTTAGGTAATTAATCCATTTTGAATCTCTTTTTTGGTGTATGCTGTGAAAGTGATCCAAGTTCATTCTTTTGCATGTTGCTGCCTAGTTTTCTCAGCACCATTTATTGAAGAGACTGTGTTTTTCCAATTGGATATTCTTTCCTGCTTTGTTGAAGATTAACTGACAATATAGTTATGAGTTCACTTCTGGGTTTTCCATTCTGTTCTGCTAATTTATGTGTCTATTTTGTGCCCATACCATATTATTTTGATCACTGCAGCTTTGATTCTGGCCATTCTAATAGGTGTGTAGTGGTATCTAATTTTTTAAAATTAATTCATTAATTAATTTTTAAAGATTTTATTTATTTATTTGACAGACAGAGTGTACCACAGGTAGGCAGAGAGGCAGGCAATGAGGGGGAAGCAGGCTCCCCGCGGAGCAGAGAGCTGATGCAGGACTCCATCCCAGGACCCTGAGATCATGACCTGAGCCGAAGGCAGAGACTTTAACCCACTGAGCCACCCAGGTGCCCCTCTCATTTTATTTTTAAAGTACACTTCCTAATAACATATGGTGTTGAATATATTTTCATATGCTGCTTACTCAACATCTGTTATCTTCTTTAGTGAGGTGTTCATTAAGGATTTTTGCTCATTTTTAAATCATGTTGTTTTCTTATTATTGAGTTTTAAGAATTGTTTATATTTTTTGGATAGCATTTCTTTATCAGATATGTCTCTGCAAATATATCCTCCCAGACCATGGCTTGTCTTCTCATTCTATTGAAGATTTTTATAGAGTAAAAATTTTTAATTTTAATGAAGTTCAGCTTATGAATTATTTCTTTCATTAATCATGATTTTCATGCTGTCTCTCTAAGAAAATCACCATAATCAAGGTTATCTAGATTTCCCCCCTATGTTGTCTCCTAGGGTTTTTATAGTTTTATGTTTTAAATTTAAGTCTATGATCCCTTTTGAGTTACTTTTTGTGAAGGGCGCAAAAGTTATATCTGGATTCACATTTTTAATATGCGGTTATCTAATTTTTCCAGCACTGTTTCTTCATCCTTATATATTTTGAACCCTGATTTTTCAGTTAAAACAGATTCATCATTATTATATTCTCTGGGTACAAAAGAGCTTTTTGTTTGTAGTATTAAATTATCCAGAAATTCTAAGATTTGTCTGATGGTGTTTTTAGAAAAGTAAGCAATGTCTAAATAGAGCCTAAATAATCCATTAAATAGAGAAAAATTTTTCAGAGATGAAGTAAAACACACATACTTGTAACAAAAAGCAGGTGGACAAAAAATCAGGACCATTTTTCTGATACATAGTAGAAATATATATGATGAAAAATATACTTAGATTTATAAATATTGAGAAGTAATTAACAAAAATACCAATAAACAGATTTTATTAATTTTTTTGTAAAAGTGGATTCAAGAAGATACTTCTTGAATTTCATGTTTCGTAGGAAAGTCTTTTTGAATTTTAAATTCTACCTATAGCCAAAATTTCATGCAAGATTGAAAAAAATGAAATTATCTTCAGTGATGTGAGGACTGAGGAATTTTTAACATCTGTAAAATAAATCTGAAAGAAAAACAAAATAAAGTCATTCAGCACAATGGAAATAAATGCACAAAATTTTATGTGAGACACAAAAAAAAGTCATGAAGAATTCAATAATACATATGGGTAAGCCTAAATTGAATCAATTTTCCTCTTTAAAGACATGGATTCACAGATATTTGGGGAGAAAATAGTCCTAGGGTATTTCCAAGAGAAGTGTTTTAAAATGTTATTTAAAAATGATTGAAAGTAAACACATGGAAAAAGAAATACTAGAAATACCTAGTGTCAGGTTTGGATTGGCGGTAGAGGTCAGGTTTGAATCGGTAGTGGAAAAGAGGAGCCAACCGAGTAGAATAGAGGCAAGCTTTAATAGAAGCGCTCCCGGGTTAGGACAGGGCCAAGGAAGTCATACCAAGGGCTGAGGGGTTTTTAATTAGGGGCCTTAGGGTGTGGAGGGTTTGCTGGTATCTGATTAGCTGCGGTTTATGTATATGAGGGATACAAAATACACCAATCAGTTGTCAGCTCCAGTCAGATTGTTCGTCCTTGTTGTGGGATGATCTGAAAAGTCTCTGAGACAGGAAGCCCCAGGGTGGAAAGTCCTGAGCCACCATCTTGTGAAACTTGGTGACCATCCTGTCCACTCTCGGCGTCCCTGGGCCACCAGCCTTACACCTAGTATTATAAAAAATAGTTGTATCAGTTTTAATTTTAGTGGCAAAAAAAGTCAAGGATGAATATATTGAAAATGTCTCAATTCTCAATAAAAATTTTTTTAAAAGATTTAGTTATTTATTTATTTGAGAGAGAGGGAGAGAATCTCAAGCACTCTACTCCCAGCATGGAACCCAATGTCAGGCTCTCAACCTTGTGATCATGACCTGAGCTGAAACCAAGATTTGGATGCTTAACCAAGCCACACAGATGCCCCACTTCCTAATCAAATTTATGTGTACTAACCAAGAGCTGATAAACAAACTACAACAAAATTAATGAGAGGAAATGATTTATTTGGGCAACTATGACAACTTCTATCAATTACCAAATTGTTCTCATGTATGTTGTTTAGTACAATGGACATTATGTGAGTTCTTGTGAGTTCTGGAACACATTAAAAAAAAAAAAGAAAATGTCATGTTCTATTTCTTAGTTTGGGTGGTGGACTAGTGGATATATATTTTACAATTATATTAATGAATAACTTGTATGTATCAAATATTTCACAATTGAAAAATGCAAATCAAATCAAGTAATTTAGAAATGTATTCAAAGTTTACTGTAATGTAACAGACTAAAAATTATTAAAATAAAAATTAAACATTTTCTTTTTTTAATTTTTTATTAACATTTAATCTATTATTTGTTTCAGGGGTACAGATCTGTGAATCATCAGTCTTTCACAATTCACAGCACTCACCATAGCACATACTCTCCCCAATGTCCATTATCCATCCACCCTATCACTCCCATCCCCCTCCCCTCCAGCAACATTTTCTTTTTTTAAAGATTTGTTTATTTGAGAGAGAGGGAGAGAGAAAGAGAAGGAGCACTCGAGGACTGGGATAGAGAATATCCCAAGCCTCCTCCCCACCAAGGTGTGGCTTGACAATGCAGGGCTCCATCTCAGGAGCAAAGTCAGGATCATGACTTAGGCTGAAATCAAGAGTCAGAGGTCTCACTGACTGGAATCACCCAGGCACATTGAAAAACTAAACATTTTTTTATGTAATTCCTGTGTATTAGTTATATGCATATATGTATGTGTTGCTTTTCTTCTAAAGTCAAATTATGCCCATAATTTTTTCTTTATGGACTTTAGACATATGCTGATGTGATTATTAATAGCAAAAGAATTTCCTTTTATTTGTCAAAACCATAAGTAATATAATTACCCTCTATATTAAGGCTATTGTGTTGTTTATAGTTTCTTACACTGACTTTTTTTCTGTTAAAAAAATCCATTCCAATCGCTATGCATTTCAAATGATTTTAACTTTGTAATTAAATTTTTAAAAATCCCTAGTACATAAAATAGGATATTCAATTTAGAAACAGAAAAAAACTTACCCACACACCCATAATAAAATAATTTTACTTCTTTAATAGAGACTTCCAGAAATGTATCATTAGTAATACATTATTAGTAATATATTATTCAGTATGTCAATCATACTGTACACAGATTTTAAAATAATGTTTTAAATATCTAAGACATGTTTCCTTTTCTTCTTGTTTCTCACTACTAGTACCTGAAGTGGAGCAGCATTGGAAGATGTCAAAAGGAGGTGATTCAACACTTCCAAACAACACCTGGTACTCATCATTTGGCACAGACATATAGTTATGATTTTTGATTCTTTGAGAATCTCAGTGTTATGCTTTGGCTGCACACATAAGAAATTGTGTGGTAATAAGATTATAGAATTATGATATTTTTGTCTCAAAGCTTTGTAGTCACTTCCCCAATATTTTATGGCTAGTCTGTCTTTTATGGAAGAAGACTAAACCATGCTTTGTTTTTCCTGTAGAAGTATCCCTGTTTATAGCTTTCTGTTATTGAGTTGCTTGTCAGCTTTTATTTTACTTTTTATTTTATTTATTTTTTTCTGTCACTATAGATTAGTTTATTTTTTGTTTTATTTATCCTCTTATTATGTTATATTAGTTAGCATACAGTACATCATTAGTTTTTTGATGTAGTGTTCCATGATTCATTGTTTGCATATAACACTCAAGGCTCCATGCCATCCGTGCCCTCCTTAATACCCGTCACCAGGCTCACCCATGCCCCCACCCCCCTCTGTTCTAAAACCCTCTGTTGGTTTCCCAGAGTCCATAGTCTCTCATGGTTCATCTTTTAAACTTAACATTTTGAAAAGATTAAGAGCCATATATATACACATATGTTTAATGTATATAATCTTATATACATTATATATATTAATGTATATAATCTTTGATATTATATATAATATATATTAATGTATATAATCTTTGAAAAGATTAATCTTAATCTTTTCAAAATGTTAATTATATGTGTGTATTTACATTGTAATTAGGCCTTAAATATACTGTTCTTTTAATCATCTTATTATGCCTATTTCTCTGCCCCTGAACAAATCAACATCTTACTGCTCACTCCATCTTCCTGACTGTTCTCCAAATTCCTAAAAGTTGGATCACACCCATGCTTAGATAGTTCACTATGAGAGACAATCTTTAAATTTCAATAATTAATTAATATTAACTCACGTAATATTTTTATTTGATACTTATAAATAATTTTAAATCATAATAGAATAGAGTAAGATAAATGATTTTGGAGATTATGAGGTTTTTTGTCATTGTCTTTTGGTAAATGCCTGCTTATATGCATGGTGGCCTCTTATGCAATATCCATAAAGCGATAATGCTTAAGAAATTTTCATATTTTGGGGGTTTTTGGGTGGCTCAGTCAGTTAAGCATCTGCCTTTGGCTCAGGACATAATCTCTGAGTACTGGGATCGAGCCCCTTGTCTGACTCCCTGCTCAGCAGGGATCTGATTCTCTCTATCCCTCTGCCCCTCCTCCCCCCAACTCATGCTTACTCTCTCTCTCTTTCCCAAATAAGTGAATAAATCTTTAAAAAATGTTTTTATATTATGTGTTTATAATCACATCTGAGCATATAAAGAAATCTATCTTTTTGTGCGTGTGTGTGTTTTTAAGATGTACTCATTCATTTTAGGGAGAGAAAGAAATAGAGAGAGAGAGAGAGAATGACTAGGGGAAGGGCAGAGGGAGAGGGGGAGAGAGGATCCTCAAGCAGACCCTATGCTGAGCATGGATCTCAATATGGGTCTCAGTCCCAGGACCCTGAGATCATGACCTGATCCAAAATCAAGAGTCAGCTGCTTAATCAACTGAGCCACCCAAGAGCCCCTCTGTGATTGTGTTTTAATTCAAGTTTTGTATTATTTTCATCATTACAAGCGATTAAATAGAAAGATTTACTTAGTATAAAAGTTAGAAATGAGGCAGTATGTACCATGTAAAATAAAGACTGTTACTTTTGTTAGACTTATGAAAGTTGCAGATCAAATGAGCTAAATCTCCTGAGATTCCTGAGTTGCCACAGAGATCTAACCACAATAAAGATGAGGCTGAGTCCATATTAGGATTGCTAGCTATTTTATCCAGATCCAGAATGAAAAAAAAATATAATTCAACTGAAAAATTTTAAGATTATACCACTATGACTATTTTATAAAATTTAAAGCTTTTTAAAATTTTTATGTTATTATTTTAGATTCTTTGTTTAAAAAATACCTTTGGATATACTTAAATTATTGACTAGACCCTTCTCTGTCTCCTTGATGAATCACTTCAGAACAAAACTCCAGAGTTTTCCTTATTCAGAGTTTTATTTCTCATTTTAAGTACAGTGATTGAAATTTAATTTTAAAAGCTCTTGCTTTTATTTTCAGTGCCACTGCCAATCTTTCAACAGTTCACTTGACCTTTCTTTTCAATTGGTAATAGTGGCAGAAGTAATGACTTTCTCCTGCTATAATGATCAGAAGAGAACAAATAATTTTTATAACGACAGTCTGCACTTAGTGAGGAAATGTTCTATAAAAGAAAGATTTATTATCATTATTATATAATTTTCTTATGTGTAAGGCAGTATAATCATTAGTCATTACTTTTATTTCTGGTACTTTCTCAGGACTGTCGAATGCCCTTAAATATGTTTCTCTAGCTCCCTACTTATCAGACAATGGATTGGATCAATTTACGCTCCATATCCTAAAAAGAAATTTTTTTTTGAAGGAATTACATGATTTTAGAGTGCATTGTTTTCCTTTTTTCTCATTTTAGTAATTTTTCTGGTAGTTGATGAGCTTCCATTTTTAACTTAGATGAAAAGTGTCTATTGTGACCTTTTCAGTTAATTTACTTTTATTTGCTGTTTTTTCCTTCTAGAATCCTTACACTAAGCATATAAATTATTTTGAATTTTTCTGTAACACTCACTAATTTAAAATTTCCTTTTATTTTTAGAATTATCTCTTTAAGTCAATTTTCTGCAGTAACTACTCTGCTTAATATGTCACTGATTCCTTTAAAGAGGTTAGTAGTCATTTTCTTTTTTAATCTAAACAAGATTTATGCTCACAAATTTTTTCCCTACCCAACATTATTGAACTGCTTGTTGTTTGTAATCTCTATGTCCTATTAAGGACTTACTTAAATTAATTATTGTAAATTATTTTTTTCTTTTTTCCTGACAGCAACAGGTAATGATTTCAAATTTCTAATGTTATTTTTTTCTTTTGAGCTCTTGATTAAATATTTTTTCTATTATTTCTTGTACTTGCAGATAAAAGCTTATATTTATATGCAAATGACACGGGTTTTGAATAGGATGTGGGAGTCACAATTCAAGTATTTAGTCTATATAGATGTTTGCTCTAAATAACAATCCTTTTTTGTATTATGTCAATTTCCTTCTTTTTTTCCTCCCTTTTTGATTTTTTTTTCTCTCCAAGTTATTTCTTGGCAAATTCTTCTATGAACCAATATAGAAATGAAGGATACAAACATACACACACACACACACACACACACACACACACACACTCTACTAAATAAGTAATCATGAAATCCCTGTTTCTCAAGTCAACTCAAAACCTTTTAAAAATTTTGTTTTCCCTTAATTAAGCTTAATTATTTTCATTACTTGTTGAGCATTTCTTTACCACATAATGACTATAGCCATCTTTTTTTTTCTGTAAGTCATTGTGTTTTTTAGTAAATTTATAAGCAATAAGAGTGATTTCAGAATTCTATAAGAATGTATGAAAATTGACATGATCTTAGCACAGGTTGCCATCACTAACATGCCTTGTAGAATGATGTCTTTACTAAAAACAATTCTTGACTATTTCAGTCTTCTACAGTAATGGCCTTGTTACTGTAGTATGAAAGTTTATACCTCAGTAAGACACACTGAACTCTTTAACCACTTTCTATGAATTCACTTAGTTCAAAATATTAACAAATTAGTGAATGAATCAAAATTGTATAAAATTCTATTTCTCATAGATAGGAAAAAGAATAGGATGAAGTAAATTAAATCTAAATACATTAGAATACTCTCAGCCTTTCTAATGATAAGAACATTAAATATAAAATGCTCCATTTCAGAAATACTTTCAGAAATCTTATAAATGGTGAGAGAGAATGTATATCATATGTAATTATCCACTTTATTAACTTGATTATATTATAGCAAAGGAATATTATAAGATTAAATTAAAGTTAAAAATGCAAATCAACTGCACATATAAATTGACTTCAAAATTGGGTTGTAAATAATTTTTAAATGCAACTTTCAGTTCTCTTGTTTTTCATATTATTTCAGAAAATTAATAAATTATAATGTACAGATGTTCAAATTTGAATGCTTATCCAATATATCTTTATCTCAAGAGTCCTAAAATTCTTCAAACTCTTTCTTTCCTTCCTTGTTCCTTTCTTTTCTTATTTATTGGTAATTTGGGTTTTGAAATTTATTCATTGGCAAAATCTTATCTGAACTGATAGATTATAGGAATACACATCCTTCACTGATTCAACTTGGACTGAATACTCATATATTTCTTTGCAAAATTATTAATGGGTTTAGTTACAGGATACCATTCCTTACCATTTTTAGTATTATACAGTATATGTACTCATTACTATTTTATACTGCGAATTTAGCTATTGAATGTCTATCCACATGCATACAAAAACCTAAATTATTAAAAATTATAACAATATTTGTGATGTCAGAGAATTACATGGTGTTAAGAAATTAAGCTAATGTAATGGACTTTAAGAATTCATAGATAATTGAGCTGAGGCCTGAACTATAAATGGGAATTAGCTATACAAATCAGTTGCATGGCGTTTGGAATGATTGTGTGAAAGATCATTTCCAAGAGTGAGAATAGCATGCCTCATGACCTTTTAGCATAAAGGAACATGAAGTTATAAGAGATTAAGTGTGCCTATAATGATGACTATGAAGGTGAGCAAGGAATAGTTTAAGGTTAGTAAAAAGGGTAAAGCTAAATATATGAGTTGATATATAATGATATTGCCCTTAACTAAAGAGCAATAGGGAATCTTTGGAATGTTGACATGGTCAGATTTTGCTGATTTTGAAGTTTGATGTTGTGTGACAAATAGTGGAAAGTGGAGTAATTAGACCAGTTGGAAAACTATAGAAGTAGTCTAAGAACAAAATATAGGCTTCTTAGAATTGAGGTAAAATGATGGGCATTAAAAAGAGTGAACTGATTGAAGAGAAATTCAAGGTATGGATGGAAGAGAGAAGATATCAAGAAAGAAATCAATGCTCATTTCTTGAATGAGTTGGATAATTCACTAATTAAAACAGACTTCTGTGAAGAAATCATGAGTTCTGTCTTGGACAAGCTGGTATGAGTTCTTTTAGGACAACCAAGTGAAGATTTTAATATACAGGGCTGAAGCTTCAATGAAATTGTTGGGCTGAAGATATAAATTTGTGAATTATCATTTATATAAAACAATGAACTACAGATTTTATATATATAAATAAATAAATAAATATATATATTATATATATTATATATTATTTATATATAACATATAATATATAATAAATAATATATTATAATTTATATATATAAATATATATAATATATAATATATAAATATATTTATTTATATATTTTTATATAAATATATAAAATTTATATAAATATAAAATATATTTTATATATAAATATATATTATATATATTTATAAATATATAAATATAATATATATATATAAATTATATATAAATATTTATATATATATATATATAAAACCATACACATATATATTACCTAGGAAGCCACAAAATTAAAAGAGGAATAGGCCTAGTGTTGCATATAAAGTTTAAAAAAATAAGAAGTTGAACCCTCTAGGAAAAAAAGAACGAAGAATATAAAGTGGAAAATCAGGAATATACTGAGCCATGATATTCAGGAAAGATATTTTCAAGAAGAGAGCCATGAAAACTATGTGACTATAAATAAAAAAGAAAAAAACTTATGCACTGAGAAAAATATTTTTGCATTTATAGAATAAAGGTCATTGCCAAAAATATATTGCAAACAATTAACAATTATATAACATGCCAATGACTGATCAGATACTGATTTGATACTGCTAAAGCAGGGCCCTAAGTACCTCCTTATGAAAAACAATCTTTTAGTTACAGGTTCTTGGAGAGTTTGGCAAAAGGCTGCCTAAGGTGAAGCTAGTGCTGATAGGATGAAGGGGAGAAGATTGAATGAGGTTGTGTCTCACACCAGAAGTAGTTCATTATTTTAGCTACTGCTGTGGACGTAGTAATTCTTCATTCCTAAAGACAAGTCCTGGTGATTAGTGACTTTAGAAAAATCTTATTCAGTAAACTGATGGACCAGGATTCATAGTAGAAAGATATGAGTGAATATAATAAAGTTGAGTTGAAATGTTGATAAGGTTTTTTATGTAGCGTGGCTAAGAAAGGCAGGTATGTGTAACTGGATAGATAATCAGCGGAATAAAGTTGCTTTGGTTAACTAAGAATATGTTTTCAAACCAGTGTGACTGGCCATGTTGAAAAGTAGAGGAAAAACAAGCAAGAGATTATAGATTAAGTATCTTAAATGGCAGTGAAATGATTACTCTTAGAAAGAGGATGGTTCTTTTACTTTAAAATGAGATGAGGACAAAAATGTAAATGGAGTGGAAGACAGATTTGAGAAAATAAAATGACCACTATGGAGAATAACAGAGTAAGTTGACCAGGAAACTCACTGGTTTGTCAGATTTAGAAATTTTGATTGTGGATTTGAAGCTCAATTAGTTCATCATGCTGTGAATTTCTATAGAAATCTATGCTTCCATATTGTAAATTTTTTTTAAACTTTATAGTTTTCTAATGCCTCCAGCATTCCCACAAATAGGCTTTGAGCACCTTGCTTAGTTAACCAGGTGTACCAGTGTGATAACACTGGGCCCTACCACAAATTCCCTTTCCTTCCCTTCCCTGACTGTGACTTAATGGCATTCAACCACATCAGTAAAATCCCGTCAGGCCTTTTGCTTAAGTACTCCACCCTGACCCTCATGAGTCCTCACTGTCTCAGCTCCCCATCTACTTGGTTAAGGCCACTCCTTTGGTGCTCCTCACATGTTGCTATGCCTCCTTTTTCTAGGACTTGAGAGTATGATAAATCTCTCTTCTTTTCATATGCCACTTCACAGTGTCATTCTGCCTTTGTACCAGAATGATTATCAAAAATCCCATTTTAAGTAATATAAGTATTCTTTACAAAATAATCTCTCTCATTGGATGCAAGCATGAAGAAATGGGATAGTTGAGTTTTTAATGTGCTTTATGACCCTAGAATCCACTAGCAATCCACTAGCACTGAGTATATAAAAGGGTCAGGTTCTTGGAAGTTAAGTATGTGTGGAGGGAATTTCTGTGTAGAAAGTAGCTATGGTACTATAAATGCCACTGTTCCCATGAAGAAAGTATGTGTATATGGGATGGAGTTCCAGTCTCCCATTTTATACCAAGGGAGGGTACTTCAAGTGGGGAATTCAGTGATATTTAATGGAGTTTACTTAAAGTGGAAGAAGTTGGTAAGCCGACATGTTATTCCTATCTGGGAAATCTAGAGGATGAGAATTAAACTATCTGCTTTGGCAATGAGGTATAGGAGTAAGTGCTGTTATGTTAAGATTAAGTTGGGCTCCTGCAAATTATGGGGCAAAAACTGTGTGGATCATGAATGAAAGGGAGTTAACGTGAAAATACCTTAGATTGTGAACAAAAGGATTACAGAGAAGTACAAATAGGTTTTGCTAGAGAAGAACCTAGATGTATACTGATAAAGTAGGGATGAGCTACAGATTCAAGAAAGTTCATTAATTCAGGTCAAGGGTATTGTAGAACGGTAACTGTTATAAGGTAGCAGTGTCTTCAAAGAAAGCATTCTATTAAAAATCTTAACTCCTGGAATGTTAAGAAGCCAAGTTACAAGAGTGTCAATGAAATTGACTTACTACTTTCTAACTCTTCCTCTTTCCTCATTTCAACTTAAGAAGGAGTCAGATACTGTCTTGCCATTTGGGAAAGGGTGAGCAAAAAAAAGAAGCAAATGCCATCCCTACCCCAATATTGCCAACACAACCACTATAAGCTGAAAAAGAAAGTAGGCTATATTTATCATTAATTAATCATGGCCCTTAAGACATTCTCTGGACTAACCAATGCCATCACAAAGTATATTTCTGATCATCTCAAGTTCCCCAGGCAGAAAAATCCTCTTGGCTCCTACTTCTATCCAGACTGGGTTTTTTTTTGTTGTTGTTTTGTTTTGGTTTGGTTTGGTTTCAACCCGTTTTCCTAATATTTATTTTCTCTTTCCCAAATATACTTCTTTTTTTTTTCTTTTTTCAGACCGTTTTTTTCTATAGCTCTTTATAGTTCATCATCTGACTCCATGTCCAGCCTTTCATGATCCCCTATATATACCAATTTGACTCATGATCAAAATCTGTAATCTATATCAATATATAGATTATATCTATATGTAGCCCCATATCTGAAAATTTGCTTTCTATTGCCACACTGTTGTTTTTGTTTTATGACTGTCTCAAGAAAAGAATTACCTTTTTTACCTACACTCCAAATATAAGTCCAGCAGTGGGCCAGTTGCCCTTCTTGTTCTAGATGGCATCTTCTTGCCTCTTCCTAAAACCCCTCTAATTCTTTGAGGTTATCAACAAGGTCATTCTCTTTTATAGTGATTATCAGTACTAGATCAGTCTTTCTCTCCTTTACTTTTCTTACCATCCTGTTGGCACACTCCATCATCAGCCTCACCTCTAATTTTCCCGAGTTACCAATCTTTTAATGGTCTACCCTCCCCTTAGCCACACATTAGTTTGGCCTAAGCATTTTTTTTTTTTAAAGATTTTATTTATTTGACAGAGAAACACAGCGAGAGAGGGAACACAAGCAGAGGGAATGGTAGCGGGAGAAGCAGGCTTCCTAAGCATTTCTAAAGGGAGATCACACCTTCTCTTGGCCTAAGCATTTCTAAAGTGAGATCACTTTAGAGAAAATTTCATTATCTGCTTCTTGATCACTACCTTTTATTTTCCTTTAGTAACTCCACTACCTTATTATGCCATTTCCGTGGCAGCTTCCAATCCATCTATTTACCATTTGTTGACAGTCTGTTGCCTATGTGTATTGCCTCACTTGTCACCTTGTCTTCATCTTCCTCCATGACATCTTCTAAAATATTTTTTTCTAAACTCATATCCACAGCCTTCCTTCCCCTTACAATGACATCTTCTGAATTCTAAGTCTAATCCCTCCATATACTCACTAAATTGCATTCTCTCTACAATTAACACACCTCTCTATGGTATAATCTATTTTTTTTTTACCTCTCAGCTTTCTCTTTTCTTTTTTTTTTTCTCATTTCAATACAATACATTTCAATACAATTTCAATACAATCAGTTCAATAATAACTGTAATATTTACAATCTTAAAGAAAAAATATCTTTGAACTGACAGAAAGATCAGTTGGTTTCTTAATCTTATGTCCTTTTTCATAAGAAAATTACTCTAATTATCTCGTGTTTTTGTTATCCCCACTTTCTTACCTCTCACTCTATCTTAAAGTCTTAGCAGTTTAGGTTTGCCCCCTCTATGTCTTAGGGATCCTCTTTTTAAGATCACCAGTAAACTCCCTGGCTGCCAATTCAAACTTTAGTGAGCAACATTAGAAAAAGATGGTCATTTTCTTTTTGAAACATGTGAAACAATTAGGGATAAATGAGGAGCAAGTGAGCTGGAATAATGTTAATTTATTTTAGAATATTTTGAATTTAGTTTAAAATCATGCGTGTTTAAGTATTTGTTTCTGTATGATACACTCTTTCTTAATCTTTTGAAGATCTGTGAGCCACTGGGGAACTCAGCTAAGTAGGGAACATAGGATAAAGATTTTCACATCTTGCTGGGCCTCTGGGTCACCCAAGAATAGGCACAGAGCAGAAAAGCCTAGGCTAGTAAAAGGGACTTTTGCATTATATAGCACTTAGGGGTATTTCCATGGGATGTAAGACAAAGCCTGTAGAATCAGAAACAAGAAAGACAAAAGAGAGAGGTCTCAGAAACAGCAGGATGCAGAAGGGGTGCACTGTAGAAAAATCATTAATTTGTAATAAATGCTCAAAATAGTCAGTGTTCAGAATTACAGAAAAGTGAGAAAATTATAAAAACAGAAACAGTGAACTCATTTCTACTGCATCATAATTGAATTTGCCATCAATGTTAAGTTATAAAGCATGTTAATCACATGGAAATTATTATTTTTACCTTAAGCCACTATTCAAAATGACCAGATATCATGTTTATTTACACATATATGCAGGTATCACTATGTTAGAATTACGGAGTACATCTAAAAATAACTTCTGCTTCTGCTTCTACCACCAAATTACCCCTAAATTGAAGAGAAAAGCAGATTCCAGAGCTTGTTTCTTATTATTTCTATAATGATAGAACCGTAATGGCAGTCTAATGATAGTAGTCCCAGTAACTCCATTCAGGGAAAGAAGTGAGAATTGCACATTTATTTTAGCAAATAAGCATGCAGTTAATTATAGCTCTTGGCTTTAGTCTGCCTTTCTCTTGCATTTTTGGAAGCTGGATTCACACAGTTCATTAAAATAGCAGTTTCTATGAGTTACAATGTTTCTTTAAAAAATAATATGGATATAAAAACTCATTTACAACCTAAAGAGAAAAAGCTTTTCTTTCATTATAAGAACCCAATAACTATTTTGTGCCTCAACAAATGGACAACTGAATCACAATGTATTACTAGTATTGATTTTCAGCTAGGTTTCATATAGCTTCGTCCTAACCACAGTAGTTGCTTTCCCTATAAGACTTAACTTCTTGTGCTATGAATGTCCTGTATTTGTTCGTGCCACTCATTGGAATGTTAATAGATCTTTTAATTTTAAATGTGTTTGCAAAATGATTATTCATGTCATATAAGTGTAGTTAAAGAAGTACACGATGCTTCCAAGATCCTGTGATGACAGAGGATGAAGGTTAAGGGATGCCCTATAAGCTTAATGTGAAGGAGCGACAACAAAGGAACAGCCAAGGTTTATGTTTGATAAACTTACAGGCTTTTTTGGAGTACCACGGGAATAAATATTTTCCAAAGATAGAAATAAGAAAGATTCTAACTACAAGTGATAGAAGATATGGATAATAGCTGAATGTGGCGCTAGCCATACACTCAATCTATACAAGGAACTAAGTAGTTGTAAACTCTCATTTAGTCTCTAATAGCAAGAAACATTAAAAGAATCCCTTTAACATGCCACACTACAGAGGGTTTTCTTGATCATTTTGAGCACCCAGCCAGATCTATGTTGCTTACTTTTTTATTGCAACATCCAAATAAGCAAACATTTGCTTTATGGGCCCAGATTCAAGAATACTTTATTTGACAGAATTTTTCTAAAACTAGAGGGAAACTAAGATACCTATCAAGTTCTGTGATCTTTTAGTTTTCAGCAACAATATGAACCTACCATGGAAACACATATTAGATATATGCTTTGACTCAATGTTTTTCTGTTGTTTTTGAAAATCTATGATTGTATCTTAAGAGTTCCAGAACTTGTTGAATCAGATAACTAGCTTTATATGTATAATTTTAAAATATTTTCCTGATCACATAGCCTTGTGCTAACCAAGATAATATGACAGAAAAAAATATAAGAAAGACAATGTGACACAAAGAATTAAATATGTAAGTATGTTTATGGAAAAATAATGAGGTCCCATCCCTCTCAAAGGTGTAAGATTTCCCACAATCCCCTACCATGCAGCCAACTAACATCACATTTAGCCACCACATTTCACATTAAGCGGTTATAAAACTGAGATCAGGGGCGCCTGGGTGGCTCAGTCGTTAAGCGTCTGCCTTCGGCTCAGGTCATGATCCCAGGGTCCTGGGGTCGAGCCCCGCATCGGGCTCTCTGCTCGGCAGGGAGCCTGCTTCACCCGCTACCATTCCCTCTGCTTGTGTTCCCTCTCTTGCTGCGTTTCTCTCTGTCAAACAAATAAAATCTTTAAAAAAAAAAAAAAAAAACTGAGTTCAAAGTAGTAGTAACATCTTAGATACAGTACTAGCCTTAACTAGCAGACAAAATGGAAGGTTGCTGTGAGTACCTCAAGAAATGGGTTCATGCTTTGGGAACTTCAAAAGCAATTTTGTCATTATCTTAATTACCTTTGGAGAAAAAAAAATGCTCATCCCCAGAATCTATGGGATACATCAGTGGACAATCAGCATTTTTAAGCCCCTCAAGATATGAAATCCTACATGCTGCAGCCAGGATGCTACTGTCCCTCTTTTCCATGAGGTCCAGCATCAATAATGCATCAGGATTAAGCAAGCAGGACATTAAATAAAACCTGCATGGCAATTTGTGGAAGATGAAGGATTAAAAAGCTAACAGAATGTAATAATATGCAAAGGCACACATATAGTTATGCATACATGAGATTAACAAGGATATGCATAATGGTTAAACAAAGCATTACTTACAAAACATTAAAATAATTCAGCAACATAATTCAGGCAAAAAAAGAATTTAGGAGAAAACTTAACTTCCCTTGGATCAACCTTATTCCTAAGACAATGTCTTATATAGTAAACCTTGTTCACATCCTGTTTGAATAACCCATATCTTTATCACATTAACAAGTTCATCTTAATGGTAAGTGTTTTTAGGCCCTATATTGCAATTTAACTTTGCATACAAAAACTCAAACTTTTATTTCTTCCTCCATTTTTATATTTTGATGTCACAATTTACATTTTTATATATTCTGGATTTGGCTATATACTTACCTTTACCAGTGTATTGTATATTTTCATGTTACTAATCAGTATTCTTTCACTTTAGCTTGAAGATCTCCTTTCAGTTTTGTTTTTGTTTTTTTTTTTAAAGTCAAGTCTAGAGATGATGAACTCCCTATACATTTGTTTGGGAAAATCTTTATTTCTTTTTCATTTCTGAAGGATAACTTTGTTGAATAGAGTATTCTTGGTTGGCAGTTTTTCCAACTGCTATAGAATTTTAGTAATCCAACAATTTTCTTTCATTTTGTTCTCTATTTATCCCTTTCAAACAAATCTGCTAATATTCTGCTGACCTAATATCCTCATTGTGGGGTTCCCATTTATGTCCATGGATTTACTCCATTATATAAGGGGCCTCTCAACAGATTTCTCCCAGACTGCCTCATCTCTCGTTTTGGCTTCTGCGGAGATAGTAGAGGGGATCCAAGTGATAAATGCCTAATTTTCTCTATGTGACTGCGTATTGTGCCCTTTTGTTCCTTCCTAGACACTAGCAAAAGGTGGTCCAGTCACATTGTTGGCTTATTATACAACAATTTCACTTTGCAATAGTTATTCAAAGGAATTAGGTTAGAATCTCAAAGAGATAAGTGCACTCCAATGTGCAATGCAGCATTATTCACAACAGCTAAGACGTGAATACAACTTCAGCGCCTGTCGACAGATGACTAGATAATGACAATATGGTACATATGATGGAATATTATTTGGCACACAAAAAAAGAAGGAAAGTCTGTCATACACTACATTATGATTTAACCTTAAGACACTATACTAAGTAAAACAAGCCAGTTATAGAAAGACAAGCAGCACATGATTCCACTTACGTGTGGTATCTAAAGTTAGTCAAACTCATAGAAACAGAAAGTAAAATAGTGGTTGCCAGCATCTGAGTGGATGGGAAAATTGTTATTCAGTCAGTACATATTTTCACTCATGCAAATGGAAAAGTTCTAGAGATTGCCTGTATAACATTGTGTTTATATTTAATACTGAATTCTACACTTAAAAATTTGTTAAGAGGCTAGATATCATGTTATGTTTTTTACTATGATAAAATAAGCTTTCCATCTAGATTTTAGCTCAGATTTCACTTACCCTGTGTACTCTCCTTCCACTCTAAAAGGAAGAAGGCCTACTCCTTTCCTGTAAGCACTGTAATGACCATACCTCAACTATGTAGTTTGTTGACTAGTATTTACATCAGAGTTTGCATATATGGCTCTCCTACAAAACTGAGAGTCTATGCCCTAATCATTTCTTCATCTTTACTGATTAGCATAACATTTGACACATAACGTGGATTCAATGTATAGTTTCAGCTGAATCTGTAATTTTTATAAATTTATGAACAAATGCATAAATGAGTAAGTGAATGAGTGAAGGAATAATCAATTTTTTAAGAATTTTGTTTATTATTTATTTGAGAGAGAGAACATGAGCACAAGTGGGGGGGGTGGGCAGAGGGAGAGGGAGAAGCAGACTCCCCTCTGAGTAGAGAGCCTGACACAGGTGACCCTGGGATCATGACCTGAGCCAAAGGCAGATGTTTAACCGACCCAGCTGTCTAGCTGCCCCAGAATAGTCTATCTTAATACAGTATTGAAATAACATTGGAGCAGAATAATTCCATATTCCAACTAAATATGCAAAGACTATAAAATCACATTAAAAATTAAATTATTGGGGCGCCTGGGTGGCTCAGTCGTTAAGCGTCTGCCTTCGGCTCAGGTCATGATCCCAAGGGCCTGGGATGGAGCCCCACATCGGGCTCTTTGCTCAGCGGGAAGCCTGCTTCTCCCACTACCATTCCCTCTGCTTGTGTTCCCTCTCTCGCTGTGTTTCTCACTGTCAAATAAATAAAATCTTTAAAAAAAAATTAAATTATTAATGTTGCTTTAGGCTTCATATTTGAGGGATTTGAGTATGCATGAAAGAGTCGAAAATAATTTTTCAAGAGGTTAAATAATTAGTCTTACAAAGGGGAAATCTAATAATTTATATTATGGTTAGATTCTTTATAAAATGACTATAATACTGTGCATGTGCATAAGATTTGTAATAAAGACTAATTTTTCTCCTTTGAAAAAAGAAAATAAAAAAAACTTAAATAAATGGACCCCAGGAATGCTCTTACATTAAACATAAAAAGAAAAAAAGAAAAGAAAAAATATTGTACTTTTATTTTATGGTAATTCAAATGGCCTGAAAAATCCATATATTGGTATTTTTGTGTAAAATAGCATAGTGATAGCCACTTTCAGACCACATGTTAAGATTCATTCCCGTTCTAAAGGAAGTGAACTTTGTCATGTTATGAAGAGGCAGTGTGTTTTTCAGGCATCTAATTATGGAATTTTTCACATTTTCTGAAATGTCTTTTTCCAAATGTGACTGTGAAGTGGGTTAGATTTTCTTTATAATCAAAATTTATGTGTTTTTTAAATTAAAAATATTTATTATCAACTTTGTACTACTATACTAAGGACATAACTCTGAAAAATAACAACAAAAAAGGCACGATTGTTACCTTTTGAGGCCTACAATCTAGTGAGAATAGCAAAAATTAATCAGATATTTATAAAATATATCAATACTAGAGGTTATTATGCTAAGCAAAATAAGTCAGTCAGAGAAAGACAAATGGCAATTTCACTCATTTGTGGAAAGTAAGAAACAAAATAGATGAACATAGGGGAAGGGAAGGAAAAATAAAATAAGATAAAAACAGAGAGAAGGGCACCTGAATGGCTCAGTTGGTTAAACATCTGCCTTCCGTTCAGGTCATGATCCCATGGTCAGCAGGGAGCCTGCTTCTCCCTCTCCCCACTGTTCATGTCTTGGCTATCTTTTTTTTTTCTCTCTCTCTCAAATAAGTAAATAAAATCTTAAAAGAAAAAAAAGACAAAAACAGAGGAAGACAAACCATAAGAAACTCTTAACTATTGGAATTAAGCTGAGGGTTGCTGGAGGGGTGGTGGATGGGAGAGATAGGGTAATTGTGTGACGGTCATTAAGGAGAGCACTTGATGTAATGAGCACTGGGTGTTATATGCAACTTATGAATCACTAAATTCCACCTCTGAAACTAATAATACAGTATATGTTAACTAAATTGAATTTAAAGAAAAATTCTAAAAAATACATCAACAAATATATAAATGGTATCAATTCTGAGGGGAAGTGTACAGTGCTATGAACATTTCTAATAGACTAAACTAACTTCACTTGGTGGGATGGAAAGTTTTCTCTGAGAAATTTATATTTGGGATTTTGTGAGTGAGTAGGAAATTTGGTGAAGTCCATGTGAGTATTAGATTTTATCTTAGATTAAAATAATAACTGTTGAAAATGTGGTTATGAAGTTTACTCACCCCATAGTTGACTCTTGAACAACACAGAGGTTGGAGGCATTGGCCTCCATGGAGTTGAAAATCCACATTTCTGACATTCCAGAAACTTAATTACTTATAGCCTATTTTTGTCCATAAGCCTTACCATTAACATAAACAGTTGATGACACATATTTTGTGTATTATATGTATTTTATACTGTATTCTTAAAGTAGAGAAATGAAACTGTTATTAAGAAAATCACAAGGAAGAAAAAACATATTTCCAATCCTGTACTGTATTTATTGAAAAAAAATCTGTATATAAGTGGATCTGTATAGTTCAAACCAGTATTGTTCAAAGGTTAAGTGGATTTGCAAGGAAACAATTTCTAAATAGAAGATGATGCCAAAGCTCAATACTAAAATGATAATTAGGCACAAAGTTATCAGGTGATTTGAGCCAAATTCTGATTTGAGAATGTGGCAATTGAATGGGAAGAAAGAAAAGGAACGGTATATTTTTTCTGAGGCTGTAATATGAATACTGTATCATATCTAATAATTATAATAAAGCCAGGTTTGGGGAAAATTTATAATAATTACTAATGTGATAAAAGAGAATATGACTATTTCAAAAATACAAGAAAGAAAATAATACATTTGTCAAAAGGTAAAGAAAACTCAATAAACAGACTCAATAAATAAGAATTTCCTGAAATGAGAAGAAATATAGCACCACAAAGTAATCACTACAACTTTGAAGGGGTTAATTACCCTATTAAAAGGTGACAATTTTTGCATATTGTTTGGATTCAGTTATATGCTGTTTTCAAGAAGATGTTATTTGCTGATTGTAGGCAACCTATAAAATGCCCCCAAATAATCCCTGCCTCCAAGTATTCTTCTCTTTGTATGATTTCCTCTCCTTGAGTGTAGGTTGCATTTAGTAAGTCTAAAAAATAGAATATGACAGAAACAATGATGTGTCATTTTTCATTTTAGGTTTATTTTGCTTTGAAAATAAATACTTTGGTATTCTCTCCATGAATCTGTGACGTGACAATTGCCATTCAAGTTGCATATGACAGTCGTCTGTGAAATCTGTATCTCCATTTTGCAGGCTAAGAGAATATTTGTGTTTAGACCCAGTTAAAGTATTACGATCGGTCTAAGATATTCTTTACCATTCTTGGCTCATTTTATCAGTCTCGCTTGAATGAGCCATGTAACCCTCTTTTTCCATAGGTGCATTAATTAAAGGAAAATGGGGGTGGTTTTGAGAAGGCTTAGTTTCCTGAAAAAAGGTTCAAAAGAGAGAAATAATTGATCATGTCCTTACCTCATGCTCCTTGATATTAAAAGTGGATAGTTGGATCACCTGGGTGGCTCAGTCAGTTAAGCCTCTGCTTTGGGCTCAGGTCATGATCCCAGGGTCCTGGGATGGAGGCCCTCACATTAGGCTCCCAGCTTCATAGGGAGTCTGCTGCTCCCTCTCCCTCTGATCCCCGCCCCCACCTCTCGTGCTCTCTCTTGCTCTCTCTCTCTCTCAACTAACTAAATAAAATCTTTTAAAAAAAATTATTTATTTAGTTGACAGAGAGATCACAAGTAGGCAGAGAGGCAAGCAGAGAGAGGGGGAAGCAGGCTCCCCATCAAGCAGAGAGCCCAACGTGGGGCTCGATCCTAGGACCCCGAGATCATGACCTGAGCCGAAGGCAGAGGCCTTAACTCACTAAGCCACCCAGGCGCCCCTAAATAAAAGCTCAAAAAAATTTTTTAAGTGCGCAGTTTGAGCCATGGCAGCCATGTTATAAGCATCAAGGAAAGAGCATGGCAGCTCTTACAGAAAAGCCTTGCAGAATCCTGTAACAGCTCTTTTCCAGACTTCTCATCATTTGAGAAAATCAGGCCTGATTTTTTTTTTTTTTTAAGCTGGAAGTAAGATTCTGTAACTTGCCCCAAGTATCGCTGATATGTTATTCCTGAGAAATATACATGCATAGATAGTATTGATACATCAGGATCCTGAACTTTAAAAAGCCACCAGAGTAACAGTACTAATATTCATCTGAGGACTAAGTCCAACATTTTAGATGTATCATCCATTAGTTGATCTAGATAATTTGCTCTAAGTATATAATGTGTTTGGGCCTGAAGGAATATAGTGGTAGTATTTGTTAGAATGGATATTTCTGGCTCATTTACCTTCAGAGATCTAATTCTTTAAGTTCTTTGTTTAGGCTAAATGCAGAAACTGGGGTTATAAACTGAGCTAGAGTTCTGAAAATATCCACAATCTACCCATTTTAAAACGAGTTATTCAAAGAAAACTTTATCATTATCATCTATCATCTGTCTTTATCATATTTCCATGTGTAACTAATTATACCAGATTCTAATATATATTTAAAGCAATATTATAATCATCTGGCATTTCATGATATTTATACAAAGTTAGAGTAGATCTAAGAACTAATGAAAGCAACACATATGTGTCTGGTAAAAAATCCTACTGATACTTGCTTTTTCCTTTAGAGAAGTTAAAAGGGATGATAAAATCAAGGAGTTTCATGTTCATAAATACTAAGTGGGTGGCTCACAACCATTAAATATTTTGCTTATTTATAAACTATTACCAACTCAAAATAAAGTGAACACAGTTTTGAAGAATTATTTGTCCAGGTATCAGGTTTAAAATGTAAATTGATGAGTGGGCTATTGTATTGCTTAGGGAAATGTGAATTATATTCTGTCACCACTACCTGGTTTTACTAGAACTGTGTAAAGTACATGGTTTAATATGAAGAAACCTAATCTGGAGTGAGAAAGATCTGAGTTTACTTTTGATTCTGGCATTTATTATATGTATGATCTTGAACAAAATTTTTCTGAATATCTGTTTTCTCCTATGATCTTACTTCCTCATATGGCTAGTTGGGTGGGATTAAGTGACTAGTGCTGGCCAAAAAGTTATAAGCCAACTACTATCTCTCCCTTTGGACTATGGAATTTAATTGTTGCAAACATCAGCCGAAGTTGTCTTTCTCTTTGTAATAATGACAAGCAATGTTGCACATAGTAGCTATTCCGGAGAATAGCTTTGTCCCAGAGAGGACAAAGCAAAGAGTAACCCAAGCAATCCTCAGTGGACGTATAGAACAAGCAAAAAATAAGCTTTGTTTCTTAAGCCTCCCATATTTTGATAATTGTATTGCATCACAACCTAGTATATCTTTTTTTCAACCTAGCGTATCTTCAATGACAGTTATTGAGGGAACTACAACTAGTACCCAAAAAGAAGGGAAAAAAAAAAGAACTTACAACACTCTGGATATTTGAGGTTGACCAATAAATGACAGTCTTGGTCACACAATTCCTATTGGTAGTAGTCATTATCATTGTCACTTGATATTTTGGAGGTTATTCTGGTGACTGAGTTATGGACTAAGATGACTAATTTTAAAGATCAGTGCAGTAGTTTCCATCTTTAGGTTGAAAGGTAAGCAGGATGAAAAAGATGTGACTGACAAAAAGGATGAAAACACTGCTTAATTTAGACTGTGAAGATTTATAGGAGCTGCATTTTCTAAACTTAGCTTTCATGTCTAGAACTGAGGGTGACCAACAAAAGTGATTGTATTTTAAAGAAGTGACCCTCCATGGATGTACTTTTTTTATTCACAGGAAGCTATGACTTTAAAGCTTCGACAACTATTATTTGATTATTGTGATAGTATAAAATAAATATAAATATAAATTTTTATAAATATAAAATAAATATCCATGAATCATTACTGATATAACTTAAAAAAAAAACAAAAAAAAAACAAGGAAAGTCCGAGATACTGTCATAACCTAGAAGAGACTAGGAGCCTTAGATTACCTTAAGAAAAGGTAACATTGCAGTACAGAAGCATTTCTTAGTTTCATGATTACAGCTTGCCCTGGTTATTTAAACACAATTCTGAATTCTGGACAACAACCTCTGAGGGTAGTATCATGTAGATCAAATAATCAATTCAAGCAAAGAGGAAGCCAGGAAAACAAAGTATTCTGGGGATGATATTGGAGAAAAATGATACATCATTACTGTCTATGCTGGGAACATTAGGAGGTATAGTTTTGATATGCAGCTATCCTTCATCTACATTATCATCCTAGATAATAAAAATGCATTATATATTTTTCGGCCCAAAGAGAAGACTGTCTTTCATTTTATTTACCTTCTTTGAGTTAGTTTGGCAGGCTATTTAGTTCCATTAAAATGGCAGGTAGATTTATGTTCAAGTTGTCTGGTAAATAATTTTTTTTCTTAATATGTGTTTTACAGGGTTTCTTTCCTCACACCATGATTTATTTGTGGAAAGAACCAAAAGAATTCCCCTGTGTTTCTTATATTGACCTGTCCCTTAGCTCTGAACAGTCAATAAGTTATTAGCTTAGGGATAATGTATTACTACTTCTCTTTTTATATGGGTATATATTTGTGTGAGTATATTCTCTGTGTGTGCTTATCATTATTATTAGCTAACTGTATGTTAGACAACAAGCTATGTACTCTAATTAAAAGATCTAGGATTTCATAATGTTATCCCTCTAGGAAATTTCAGGATTTATTAGTTGAAATACCACATTGAATGCATAATTATTGCACTTACTTGTCCCTACAGAATTGCTTTCCTTGGCATTTTAAGGAGGTATTGATCAGAAATGTTTAAAGACATTGCATAGCATTGCTTAAACCCCCCTCTTCCCTGAAGAAAATTTCTCTCTTTTTTTCAGTCTTATTGCTGTATAATTGACAAATAAATGGCAAGAGATTTTAAGTATGCATCATGGTCATTTAACATACTAAACACAGTGAAAAGATTCCTACCATCTAACTAATTAACATATCCATCACCTCACATATTTATCTTTTTTATGAAAATATTTCAATCTCATATTGAAATATTCATTTAGCAAAATTCAATGATATAAACACCAGTTTTTACGTTAGATCCTTAGAGAATTTCTTTTTAGTCATATTCTTCCATTGCCTAATAAAATGCTTCATCTAATGAACTCTGTGAGGATAGAATTCAGGTATCTTTATATATTTTTTTATCTTTTGTATATTTTTACAAAAGTGTTTCAGAGTAAAACCCAAGACATAACACCAATGTATTTACAAAGAGAGAGAGTTTACTTCTACTCTTTCCTAAATGCCTACTCACTAATAATAATCAAAATGATCTTTACACTTTAATTTGCTACATTTTAATGTTCCACAATTTACTCTATCAGATAATATTTCTAGGTGAATATGGTGAATATTGGGTTTGTTGAATTGGATCCAAGCATATATTGAGCAGAACAAAATTCAGTTCTTTTAATTCTATCTCATTTTTCTCTCTGCTCTTGCATAGTAAGGCCAGTTGTCACAAAATCTTCAAATAACCACCTAGAGGAGTGTGAAACCTGTCAAGCTGGTTTCAGGTTATATTTGACTAAGTTGTTTTCCCTCACTCATATGGTTCCCAGCCAGTTTGGAGGTTTGAGAAGAATTTTTGCCTTTTCCCACCATCAAGGGTTGCTAGTATTTGCCTCCAGGAGCTGGAGATATTAGCAAACCTGGATAGGATAAAGAAGGGAAGATGCTGCTTTAGTTACTGTCTAAGGATATCAAAAGAATCAGTAGGAATTACTTCCATTTTGGTCTCACATGCGTCTTCTTGTTAAGCCACTTTACTCCCACATGAAGCTCAGCAGAACTCTCCACTATTTTCAGTCATGGAGTTGAATGTTCGCATTTGCATTGGAGACAATATAATCCTCTATTAGTAGTACTGGCATCTTGGACTCTTTGCCACAGATATTTTCCTCAGTTTTTTTCATTACCTCATATTTATTCAGTGTATTTTTGGTACACCCTAATATATGTTTAAAATCAGGAGTCAACGTAATGAGCTTTTATGCATGCAACATCTTCTCCATTTTCAGACTGTAATCCACTATAGTCCAACCTAATTTGTTAACCATAGAAGAAGTTAATGGATTGTGATGTATTCATACAATAAGTATTATTCAGTACTGAACATATGCAGATTATGTTATATTCCAGAATGGATTAATCTCACAGATATAATGTTGAGCAAAAACAATAAACACAAAAGAATAAATGCCTGCATTTAATGTATGAAAACAGGTAAAATTAATGTGTTATAATAAAAACTGGTCAAGTTGGAGGTAAAAATGTCTAGAAGAGGGCACCAGTACTCGAGTACTATTATCTTCTATTTCTTGGTCTGTGTGGTGGTTACATAGTGTCTTTATTTGTAAAAATTTATTGAACTGTATAAATGTGTGTTTATTCAACTTTTATGCACACTGTGCTTTAATTAAAATAGTTTGTCAAAAAATATAGGAAAATAGGGGACTGCAATAGTTAGACTGATAGCCAGATCCTTGCCAATGTGTATTTGTATTTGATTGGGAGATCGGCAGTGAGGGTGGAATAGAGATTCCCCCTCTTTACAATGTGCTTCATGGAGACAAAGCTGGAAATTTTTTTTTTCAGAGTTTCTCCTATTTTGACTTCATCATATTATATTTACTGAAGTTTCTATTAGATACATTTTGCTCAAGAATTCAGGTGGTTCATCAGTCTCATTTTTGTTATTTTACTGGAAAATTCATAATATAATAATAATTTGACTACTTTTCACGCCCTTTTTGGCATCACCAGAGTATAAGCATCTTTTCATTTCTCCAGATTATTGTAAGAGAGTCGTAACTGGATCTTCCCATCCCTCTCCCCATCAACCCCAATCTTTCCTTCTCTTCTCAAGTCAGCAGCAGAGGGATTCTGAGAAAATATAATTTTAATCTGATTCTGTTCATTACAGACCTCTAATAATACCCTACTTCAGTCATATTTTAAAAGCCCTTGCAATCTTTCTGACTTCATAGCCTCCTTTTTCCTCAACACTCCTTTTCAACCACAGCAGCCTTCTGGCTATGCCCATGAGTGCAGTTCCTTCTGCTTGGATGCTGTCCTCAAATAAACTCTTAGTCAGCTTTCTCACTACTTTCACATATTTATTCAAATTTGAACCCTTGCCCTTATTCCAAAACCCATGTTCCCTTTTCTTGATTTGTCTCCTAAGTGTTTAGAAGTACCTAGAATATCCTATTCATATAACATCTGTTTCACTCACTACAGGCAGAGATGTCTACCCTCCCACGCCAATTTGTTTGCTGCTATTTCCAGAACTTAACATAAGTGCCTGCCTACTAAGGTAGGTCTTCAATAACATTGTTGAAATAATGAATAAAATATGTTGTTTTCAATTTTGAAACCCTTGGTTTCTTTTTAGATATGTAGATAAGTGCAATGTTAATGAAGAGACCATTCTTGTCTATACTGATATGAAATGCAAATCCTGGTTTTCATGTTCTGCTGTGTGGAAATCATAAATTGATAGATCTAAATAATTTAAAACAAGCTCACTATACCTTTGAATAAATTTCTTTTGATAAAATGAAAAACATTTATAGCAAATGTTATCATAGAATATGGTATTTAGGCACTGGTTATAAAAGTGATTTATTCATGCACATACAAAAAAGAAATGGGAGAAAGAGTTTCAGGAAAAATTCATTTAAAAATAGTTCCTAGCATCAAATGGGGACACTCACTTATAATCTTGACTGTAGTTAAGAAAGTATTCTGTGCTCCACACACATAATCATGTGACCAAATCTTCTTGATCTCTCTTCATTCAAGAGCATTTTTTCCCTACCACACCCCTGCCACAGTGAAAATATCTTGTTAAAATAGATATAGCAGCAGCAATACTGGTGAAGCAAAAAAATGAAGTAATATTGTGTTTCTCTAAAGAACTCTCAGTTGGGAAATGCTGTGAAAATAAATGTTGGCTCATATATTCAAAGCTTTTAATGAAGCCAAAGTGAGAATGTGGGTAAAATGGGGAAGAGTAAATTTATTAAAAATAAAAGGGAAATGTAGGTGGACTATATACAGACTTAATTAACTTTTATTTTGTTAATGTGGAAAGCAATGAGGTTATTATTTTTAGCATTCTACCTGGAATCAAATATATAGTGGTATTTCCTATGTGCTCTGTCTCACTAATTCATTAGGAATTTTGGGGTGGTGGGGGAAAACAAGGTTCAAAATATTTCATTCTTCCTTACTATTTCTGTTTCAATAAATATTGCCTTTCAACTTTTGGAAGACTTTAGAGGCCATGCAGGCAGTATAAATGGATACTTGAACATATTTTGATTGTATGTATATTTCCTTGAAATGCTACTATTTTGCTATTTCTATAATCTTACTATTTCTGTTGATCAAGTGGTATGGGAAACTAACAATAATTCAGTAAAAGTGTTATGTGACATTTGTCCTCACGGGGATTATATTTCAAATATATGAAAACCTTAAACAATAGAAAATTAATCACTATCAAAGTATGTTTCCACTGTAGTTAGACAGCACACCCCAGCTATCGATGTTGCCTCCATCCTTTGCCTTTTTGGATAGGGATAGGCCTCTTTTTGGATAGGGCCGGGGCACTTGGGTGGCTCAGGCCATGAAGCATACCACTCAGGTCGTGATCTCAGTGTGATGGAGTGAAATGGAAGCCTACGTCAGGCTCCATCCTGAGCACAGTCTGCTGAGGATTTTCTCCCTCTGTTCCTATCCCCATTCATTCTGTCTCTCTCTAAAATAAATAAATATATAAATTCTTTAAGAAAATAAAAAAAAATTAAAACAAAAGCAGACAGGTGCCTTGCCCAGATGTTCTCAGTGCATTCCCACAGCCCTTTCCTGCGATATTTTAGGTATTTTATACATCTTCCAAATTCTATCCCAGGATTTCCCTACATTTAATGGTTTCAAAATTGTCTGAATAGTGCTCCCCTTTGTCTAATTATCATATCTGGGTCATCAATCATATCTCTGCTTAGAAAAAATCTTACCGATATTTAAATTTAAATAGAATATTTTTTTATTCCTGCATATATCTATAAAACTCTCTGTTTACTACTCAACATATTCAACTCCTTTGTATCAGTGGTTGTCTTCATGATCAATCTGGCCCATCAATGTCTAGCCAGGAATTTGTATAAATAGTCTTTACACAAAGTCATATCTCTCTCCATGTTGTCCATGTATTGCAGCTTGCTCCTATAAGATATATCCCTGACCCTGTGTTCTTTTTTAACAGTCTGCCATTTGCGTTTGAATATGGATTAATAAAATATGCTTTAATTAGTTATCAGGCTTTAAATAACTGGTGATAGCATTTGACTTTTCTATAAGCTTCCAAATGTAAAATCGAATATAGTGATAAAATCATAGTGGCTTGAGATCAAATCTTAGTTCTATAAAGTAGATATTTAAATTTATACTCACCTAAAAGTAATTTTCTCCTATATTAATTCGCTAAAGTATTATTGAAAAGCATTCTTAGCATCAGAAATGATCTCCTACTTACCACTAGTGAAGGATAATAAACAACTTTGCATATACAGAGAATTTCTATGAAAAAAATGCCATTTCAAAATAAAGACTTTAAACATGATATAAAACCTTTTTATCATTTAATAAGTATTGTTTAATTTTATTATTTAATCTCTCTCAAGCATTGCAACAAAAGTTAATGCACTTTTATTATTTTGCCATGACAATTATTTTTGTTCATTGCAACTGTAAAATTCTATAGTAGCTTATCAACACCTACCTTCTTCTTTTAGGAAAATGTACTTGTGTGATTCTTCAGTGTAATTATTGTGGTTCATAAAAACTGTGTTATTATGTTAGCTTAGTATAATATGCTTTTTACATAAAAATAACTTATAGTTACTCTCTCCTCTGTTGGTAATTATAACCCAAGTCCATTGGAGTAATAAACTTGAGCTGAGTACTTGATGGACCACTTTATTTTATTCTAACTACCTTTTTTCTATTACGACTATTTATTATGTCTTCATAAATGTGATGCACAGCAATAGTAAAATGCAAGACACTGACACATCTTACTCTCTTCCTGAGGTGTGCTTTTTTCCTCAGGCAAATTCTTCAAGTTGTTATTTATTTGTAACATTGTTAAGTATTCCAAAGCCATATTATCCCAGGTGTTTTCACCATGAAAAAGAGCTATATGAACACCATTAAAAGCTCCAACATTCCTCATGAGACATAGCATTGTTGCCTATGGTGGGTTCACTCCTAACTTCGCTGAAATGAAGCATAAAGAAACAGGAGGATTTAACACAAAGAAAACACTGAATAGATAGAAATATGCCTAGTTGTGTCAACTACTAAGGTTGTAAAAAGCTGGACAATAATCTGATAAAGCTTCTTTCCTATATTGACCATAGAAAAGATGAAATCTATACAGTATACTTTTATAGTATATCTCATATATACTCCAATCCTTCCATTTCAAGAAGTATTGTTTTGTTGACTTTTTGGTATTTTTTATGATTGTAGAAAATATGAACATTTATCTGCAGAGATAAACCATTTCTTGAAACTGGGTTTGCACAAGCATATCAATGAACTGTTATAAAAGGGAAGCGATAATCTCTCCGCCATGACCTTAAGTCACACTTCACATTTACAAAACACACAAAAAACTGCTCTTCAGCTGTATTATGTGGCATCTCCAGTTTATAAGCTGATAGTGTGACAACTTAGTGGAAGAAATTCTAGATCCAATGCTATTCTTATCTAGATATTTTGTTTATTGTGATCCAGCCTAATTTGATTTGAACCCATTTTAATTTTCCTCTTGTCAATAAAAACTGCCTATTAAATGTTTCAAAATATTTATATTATCTTCTCTCCTTTGCCAAGGTAGAATTAAATTTTCTATTCCATGTCTGAATGATTTGTTGAATATGAGTGTGTGCTATGCTATCAACATAGGTCATATGCTTTCTGCAGCCCCGTAATTCTAGGAGCTGTTGCTTTACTTAACTTGGAAAGACAAAAAAATGGAAGGAGGGAAGGAAGGAAGGAAGGAAGGAAGGAAGGAAGGAAGGAAGGAAGGAAGGGAGGGAGGGAGGGAGGGAGGGAGGGAGGAAGGAAGGAAGGAAGGAAGGAAGGAAGGTAGGAAGGAAGGAAGGAAGGGCGGGCAAAAGGAAATAAGAACCAGAAAAACAAAACCCGATTTCATTTGTGTAAATTAGTTCAGCTGGATCTGTGATCTACCTGTTGGCATTCTTAACAACAAGCATATTGGCCTTTATTTCAAGATTCTTAGTGATGAAACACTCTCACTTAAGATGAGCCTTCTATCTATCTATCTATCTATCTATCTATCTATCTATCTATCTATCTATCATCTATCATCTATCTAGATCTATATATAGATGTGTTTATATAGATAGATGGAATGGATAGATGATAGATAGATAGATAGATAGATAGATAGATAGATAGATAGATAGATAGATAGATAAATAGATATTCCTGTGTCTCTGGAAACCACTGTTTGTCCCTAGGTCTCCTTCTATGTGATGTTGTGTAACTCAAAACCCATGACAGATGTTTATACTATCTTTTAAAATCATTTTATTGCATAAATAATATACACATATGACATTTTATTTCTTTTACTCTTTTTATACAAGTTATTTTCATTATAGCAAATGTAAACTTGAGATATCATAATTTAAAAAACCAAATTTATCAGAAAGTTTATGTACCAGAAGTCATAATTATTATTTTGGCATATATTTTTCAAAGTACACATATGCACAAAAGTATACATCTTAAGATGATATATCATTCCATATAGGATGTTTTTAACTTCCTTACTTATTTAATCACATTGTTTATCTCTTTTTGCTTCTAGAGCTATTAACTAGACTCATGTCACAGCAGGGCTCAAAGAGTAAGGTACAAAGTGTGACTCGTGAAAGGCTGAAATAAACATCAAAAGAACTGCATGCTTTTTCAAGTTTATAGAGACATAAATCTGAGGGAAATCTGTGTGGGAATAAACTGGCATGGATATCAAATTGAATACTTTGGAATTTAGTGATATGATCCCATTAGGCAAAAGTTTTGGATTCAGTGTTTTAGATGGAGGGATATTCTCACTGGGTATTGAATTCTCGTATTTTCTACCACTTTGAAGACATTATTCTATAATCTTTTAATTTATAGAATTTCTGATAAAAATAACCTGTCATTCTTTGAAATAAGTGTATGAATATCTTCAGTCTGGCTGTCTGTGAGATTTTCGTTTTATCTTTCTTTTTCAATACTTTTATTTAATGTACTCCATGGGGTGTGTGTGTATGTATGTGTGCATGTACATGTGTAGTTTATTCTGCTTGTCAGTTATATGAATTCTTGAACTTTTGTGTAGAGGTTTTTCATCAATTTCAGTAGATTCTCTTCTAATATCTCTTCAAATATGGCTTGTAACATTCTTTCCTACTACTATGTTTAGGATTTCAATCACCTATATGTTAGAACTTTTCATCATATTCAATAATCAGCATATTATTTTCTGTATTTTTCAACTTTTTTTCTTCTTCTGCTATGGATATTTTTCTATTGATTTAGAAATATTCTGATCCTCTGCTATGTCTGTTCTATAAAACCTATCCATTGAGTTTTTCATTTTAGTTTTTATATTTTTGTTTTAGAATTTCCATCTGATTCTTTTTTATAGATTGGGATTCTCTGGTGAGATGCTCTTTCATCTATTTCTTAACTATACCAAGCATGGTTATCTGAAGTTATCATACCTATGTCTGTTAACTACAAAATCTGAATCTATTTTAGGTGTGTCTCTATATTATCTTTTATTTTCTCTTGCTTTTTGGTCATTAGGTTTGCTACATGACATTCCTGTTATACTTTTATATTTAACTTTGGATACCATATATGGTAAGTTACAAAGCCGCTGAATGATACTACATGTCTCCCAAGAGGAGCTAGTGCTTATAGGGATAAAGAGAGTAGGGTGATAAACGAATCATCTCGTGAGCAATTGCACTTGTTTAAAACCTTTTAGGTGGGAGGAGAGAGGAGGGATATCATGTCTAATTCTACTTTGCTCTTATTCCTAGATTATAGCTCATCAATGATCTCAATAGAAATACCAGCATATGGACCAGGTATGCATTAAGCCCATATATTCCATTGTTTCCTCTCCTTAGCCCTGTGAGCCAGCTTTATGGTCAGTTGCTGTGTCTTTTGCTGCCTTAGAATTTGACAATAAATTGTGGTCTAACTTCACGTAAAGGTCAGACATGTCTGTGAGTTTCCTTTTCTCTGATCCTATTGTCTGATTCTTTAGTCCTTGTCCCAAATCTTAGCGATTTTATTTGCCCTGGACTCCAGTTTTCTTTTCACCAGATCTTTGATGCTTTTGAGAAGGCTCTAGGTTGCTGCTTTCTGCTGGGCAGCACAATTTTGCATCAGGAATCAACAAATGATGGAAATAACATGGGGTGGGGATGGGAGGCTTCTTTCTCTCCCCCGCAAGTCTTGGATTCATTCCTCACTCTTTTATGCCTTCAAACAGTTGGAATTTTTATTTTCTTGGTATATTTTCTAGTTTTGTAGTTGTTCTCAGAAGAAAAATTTATCTTATACAAGTGAAGTCCTCATAGCCAGTAGAAGTCTGTTTCATCTAGTTTTTTTGTTTGTTTGTTTCAATAGTTTTAATTTTGTTATCAAGTCCTATAAAAGTTTGATATAAATTACCTCATAGGTCTTCTGCAGTCAAAGACCATAGATCCTAATATATATTTTATTTTCTAGATTCTGACTTTTAAATTGATTTTCTAGATTCTGACTTTTAAATTTAACTCATATTATTTTAAAAGGAATTTATAATTTCCCAGTTAAAGTTTTATTTTTCTCATAGTTTAATCAGTTAATCAGTTATCATTTTTTAGAGATCCGTAAAAGGATGACTTACACTATTTCTATTTTTTTTAAGATTTTATTTATTTGTTTGTCAGAGAGAGAGAGAGCACAAGCAGGCAGAGTAGCATGCAGAGGCAGAGGGAGAAGCAGGCTCCCTGCTGAGCAAGAAGCCCGATGTGGGACTCAATCCCAGGACCCTGGGATCATGACCTGAGCTGAAGGCAGCTGCTGAGCCTGAAGGCTCAGGCCAACTGAGCCACCCAGGAGTCCCCACTATTTCTATTTTTATAAAATATATTAAAAGTTTCTTTGTTGTCTAATATATTGTTAACTATGAAAAATTCTTATGGCATCTGAAATATTTTGACACATGTCCATATCTCTTACAAACTGAGAGATTCTTGAGGGCAAGTCTTCATCTCTGCACCTGTAATGTTTCACAAGGGAAAGCTGCCCAAGTAATTCTGCTCTTTAAAATGCTGAGATAAACACCTACTATAACTGATTTATTAGAGAAATAGCCCCTTTAGAGAAGATAAACCTTTTTATTGAGATACGTTAATACCTCCAAATAATTCATTTTCCCCTCAGTAGAGGCAATATTCTTATTATTATTATTTTTACAATTTTTTAATTATGTTGTACCAAAAGAATCAGACATACTCTTTTAAAATGATTTTGGTTTTGACCATAATATTGTAAATATTTATTTCTTTTCCATTTTCTTGATTTTGGACATTTCCAATTCTCATCCACATAGTATTGAATATTTTTTTAAACACAAAGTAGGTATTAAATAGTACATAAGACTTTTAAAATATGATTTGTTAGTGGACTCTTAATTCAGAGAAGTCCACGTCATACTTTTTCTTCCCAAAGAAAGGGTTAGAAATTCTCTGTATTGAAAAGCAAAAAGCCTGATGATAAACAAGAAAGAGATCAGTAGCATTGCTAATAGTATTCCTTATCATCTGTCTGTTGATCTGTCTAGTTCTCTGCCTATATATATACTATATAGACCCTGCCAAGTAAGTGTACACATGAGTGATTTTCACATATAGATTTACTTATACATGCTTATTGAGTTTTCCTGGATCTGTTTTTAATTAGTACAATAAAAGTTTCATACTGTTTTCAACATTTCTTAAAGCAGAATTGGGGAAGAAGAGTATTGAAAAATTTGTTCTAATACCCAGTGTTTCCTTAAAGAAGACTTCTGTTTAGCACCTCAAACACAATGAGAAATGTTCCCATTTTCATATAAAGTTCAGAATTTTAAAATCTTATCATGTTCCAACATGATATCAGTAGTGAGCAATAATAAGAATTCCTCTTGAATAGTAGATAATAATATGAAATGTCGGCTTTTATTATGTACATTTGAGTATTCTTAAATGACAACCTTAAAATGAAATTGTGCACTGACCCATAGATTTAAAAAAAGTTATTATAAATTTAACTGTTGCTTCTTATAAATGTACTTTATTAAGAGAGGTATAATTTTTTTTTCATTCTAATAGTAACAGAGTAAAGTGCTAAAGCAATAGCAACAACAAAAGTACAGATGAAGAACATTCTGCTTTAATGTTTAGGTATTTATTTAGCAGCACATAAGTAGCTGAGATAAAGTAACAAGATAAAACAATAAAATCATACACTGTATATTGAATAGGCTACCAATATAAAATTAAAACATGATTATTAATATAATAATGATTTATTAAGGGGCGCCTGGGTGGCTCAGTCGTTAAGCGGCTGCCTTCGGCCCAGGTCATGATCCCAGGAGCCTGGGATCGAGCCCCACATCGGGCTCCCTGCTCTGCGGGAAGCCTGCTTTTCCCGCTACCATTCCCTCTGCTTGTGTTCCCTCTCTCCTGTGTTTCTCTCTATCAAATAAATAAAATCTTTAAAAAAAAAAATAATGATTTATTAAATCATTCTGACACACTACTTACTCTTTCTGAAATACTTTAGGCCCTCACTTCCGGAGTTGGGAATAAACACACACCACACACATCATAATAGCAAATTTTTTACAACTGAAAGATGCATTCTGTTTGGAAGTTAATTAGCATTAAGCAAGCCCCCACAATAGGGTAACTAATTTCAAAATTTAGTTATCACAAAAATTACAATGTATGTATTCTATTCATTTTAAAATACAATTACTTATGGAGAAATTGTTCAAATGATTTCTCAATGACTTTTTCAATGTCATACAGCTGAGAAATGGTGAATTCTGAACTGTAACTCTAGCTCGTCAACCTTCAAAATGCATGCACTTTCCATTATACTTCACTACTTTCAGGCTTAGAGCTAACAAAAAATATGATTGATAAATTGGATTGGGAGAACAAAAGATCGTGGCCTTGAAGGTCATGTAAGTGAGATTATAGAATATCAGATAGGGTGATAGATGGACACTTGGAAAATTTTATTCCATTATTTGTTCAAAGGATACATAGAAGTAAGTAGAGACAAAATAAGCAAGGAGATATACACATCTTTGACTCTATTCTAATTAGTTAAGAATAAGCCAGTGAGCTTTGGAAAACAATGTCATTGGTCATTACTGAAAAAAGTAAAAAAGGGAGAAAATGAAAAACTAGGACAAAGGAATTCAGATAAACGGCACCTAGGGATGAAAAGATGGGAAATTTAGTTTGATGTAAAATTCCTTTGCTGCAAAATTAGAGACAATGTGGATATTATTGATAACTAATAAAAGTATCTGATAAATTTTGAGGAGAAGGCTATCTTTAATGCTTCATAGATGAACAATATTATTCATTTTTATTTTTTTAAAATATTGTTCATTTTTAATGTTATTTTTGTTTTTTCTATGTGTGTGGGTATTAGCATATATTCCATGAAGAAGTAGAACAAAAAAAGAATAATTGTGGGATTTGTTATCAGGCAACCCATGATTTAAAATGTTTCCTTATTATTTAATTTGTGATCATTAGGAGAAAGCATTATCTTTGTTAGCATCTTTACTAACCTATAAAACAGAAATTGGAATATATGTTCGGTAATATCATTGTGAAATTTATATAAGATGTATGTAAGTTATGCCTGGATAGTGTAAGCATTCAATAAAGAATTCTTGTGGATTATTATTGCATTATTATTCTGGCAGCATACTTCATTATTATTTTCTTTTAAAAGTACATTTAAACATTTGGTTTTATTTTCTATTTTTTTAAAGATTTTATTCATTTGAGAGAGAGAGGGAGCGACAGAGAGAACACAAGTAGGGGGAGAAGCAGAGGGAGAGGGAGAATCAGACTCCTGGAGCTGGATGTGGGGCTCTATCCCAGGACCTGGAGATTATGACCTGAGCCTAAGGCAGATGCTTAACCATCTAAACCACTCAGATGCCCTGGTTTTAGTTTTTATAACCAGATTCAAAGGAGTTATTAAGACTTCCCTTCTTAATATTTTTTTAAGTATATACATCACTTTCTTTTATTTTCTGACTGTAGTTTTAAGTGTTATAATTACACATCAAAATAAAACTTTTTGAATAAGTGTATCAAGCATTGATTTTTTTTTTTTTTTTCAAAATCCAACATACATAGGAATATCTTTGCAAATGAAAACAGCATGTTTGGGCAAATGTTCTGAAGGTCATTCAAAACAATAGTGTTACATCAAGAAATCTAAAGATCATTTGATTGTCTTTTTCACTCCTTGTAATTATCAAGCATTGCAAAAAAAAAGAGCCTTTGTGTTTTTTTCTTTTTTAATTGATTTTACTTTGCCAGGACTGAGTCCTCATGTCAATATTCATATAAAGACCTTCTTTAGTACAAAAAAAGATTTATTTGTTCTATCATTCATTATGGTTTTTCACTTTTTTCGAACACTTAGGGTCACAAATGATTTTTAGCTTTTGATTCTTCAGTTTTCCCTTCATAAATGTTATCTTCACTTTTTTCCATTTAAAGAATTAATACAGAAAAGTCTCTTTGAGTTTCTTTTCTATGTGACAACCTTGTTATTTTTTTTTCATTTGCAGCATTATGTCAGTCTTTTACTTCTTCCTGTATTTTAATTTCTTATATATTTTATTTCATGCATATTTACTTCATCTTTTTCCATCATCTATTTCTTTCTCAGATATTATCTCCTTTTGACTTTTTGCTCCTATTTACAGAAGCTATATATTTTTATATGCTAAAGGTTATAAAATGGTTTATCCTGAAATTTGCATCATATACTTTGAAAGACATTCTTCTCTTTCTTTGTGACTTTCAATGTTTCTGACATGGCCAAATGTATATTTACAAGAAATAAACAGGTTGGGGGCACCTGGGTGGCTCAGTGGGTGAAAGGTCATGATCTTAGGGTCTTGGGATCCAGGCCCACATCAGGCTCTCTGCTCGGCAGGGAGCCTGCTTCCCCCTCTCTCTGCCTGCCTCTCTGCCTGCTTGTGATCTCACTCTCTCTCTCCCTCTGTGTCAAATAAATAAATAAAATCTTTAATAAAAAAGAGAAATAAACAGGTTGAATTGTAATTGGTCCTGTTTACTGTTTAATTCTTATTATTAATATCAAAATGTATCTCAGATCAACCGAGGAAGTACAGGTTAGTATGTCAAAATCTAAGCCAAGGTGATAGGTTTAAAACTCAATCCTTAACAAATATTGCTGTCTGGTTTCATTCAATGTCTTTCTCTTCCCTGTTATTTTACTCAGATCAAACCAGAAATTATAATATCAATTTTCTTAGCAATGTGAAAAAATACTGTGAAAATTTAAGGGATTATTATCTTAATTTTTCATCTTTACAATGTTTTGTTCCTTTTACTGTGCCTTGAAGCAAAGATAGCATCTGGATTATTGGAGGAAGTTTCCATAGGAAACAGACTCTGAGACAGATTTTATACGTGAGGTAATTATTGAAAGAGAGCTTTGAGGAGAAATGTGTATGAGACAGAGAGAACAGGATTGGTTAGAGGAGATACTGTACTCTGATGCAGTTCTACTGGACAGGGAATCAGTCAGGCTCCAAAAATCCCTATTCCAGCTCTCATAGGTCAGGTGTTGTGGGAAATAGCCTCTGAACTGGAGATTTACTTGCAGGTGACTTGTTGAGGAGAGCTCTCAGGAAATTATGAAATGGGAGAAGCAGTGTTTTCACAGAGGGAGAGAATGAACTGAGATACATTGCCTTACAGAAGCTTCAGTAATTTCCATAAGCAGCTGCAGCTGGGATGGGAGTTCAGACTTGTTCTGAAGAGGGATTCTCTTAGCCCTGCATCAACCAGTTATTGAACTTGGGCCCTGAGATATTGTTCAAATATATATATATATTTAAAGATTTTACTTATTTATTTATTTGACAGAGAGAGAAAGAGAAAGAGAGAGAGAGAGAGAGAGATCACAAGTAGGCAGAGAGGCAGGCAGAGAGAGGGGGGAAGTAGGCTCCCTGCTGAGCAGCGAGCCCCATGTGGGGCCTCGATCCCAGGACCCTGATAACATGACCTGAGCCAAAGGCAGAGGCTTTAACCCACTGAGCCACCCAGGCGCCCCTGTTTAAATATATATTTTGTCTTTTTCCCTGTTTCTGACACAGAGCTTCTAAAACTCTTGCAATTTCCTAAGTGATGTGAGAGTGATAAAGGCATTTTAACTTTCCTAACAAACCCCTCTCAGTCACACCTGAGTTTATGTTAATACAGTGACTTTTGGAAAGCAGTTAAGAACGAGGCTGGTTGCCAGGGAATCCAGCCTTGTCATTGGAGGGTTAGAAATTTCAGCCCCGCCTCCTGACCTCTGGGGAGGGAAGAGGAGCTGGAGGTTGAATTGATCACCAGTAGCCAATGGTTTAATGAATTGTGTCCACATAATGAAGCCTCCATAAAAGCCCAAAAGAAGAAGGTGTGGAGAACCTCAGGGCTGGAGAGCACATGGAGATTTTGGGAGCATGGTGACCTGGAAGAGGGCACTGAAGCTCCATGTCCTTTCCTACATACTTTGCCCTTTGTATCTTTTCCATGGTGCTGCTTCTGAGTTATAGTCTTCTATAGTAAACTGTCATCTAGTAAGTAAAATATTTCTCTGGGTTTTGTAAGCCATATCAGCAAATTAATAGAACACAAGGTTGGGGTCATTGTAATCTCTGAACTAAAGGTGGTTAGTCAGCACAGGTAACGACCTAGACTTGCAGCTGAGATCTGAGTTGGGGGACAGTCTTGTGAGACTAAACCCTTAATCTGTGGGATCTGAGGTTATCTCCAGGTAGATGGTTTCCATATTGAATTGTAGGATATTCAACTGGTGTGTTAGAATTGTTTAGGGTGTGGAAAAAGCCCCCGTACTTTGAAAATTGGTATTAGAATTATTTTAGGGCCCCTTCAAGAGGGCTGGTAACCTTGGAAGAGACAGCTTCCTTCAGCCAAGATCAGTTGATGGAGAGGGCCAGTCCTTTACCCTGAACAGGCAATATTCCCGGCGGCTTGGGAGAATGAGTATCCTTGTCTTGAAGGGCACCACTGTGTCTACTACAAAGATATAAAAAAAATTAAAATATGTGTAATGGAAAGGCATATTTTTTAAATGCTTACTTATTTACTCCAGGATCTTATATACCTTTTTGCCTTATAACTCCATACTGACTGTATCCACAGATACATACCACTTAAAACTTAAATATAATTGTTTACTTACAAGTCTTAAATAGTTTTGTATAATAACAATACTATTCCTTTAAGAGTAATTTTTTTATTAAGAGAAAAGAGACATTCCTAAATTCTTTAGCATGCCAGTAACTTATCAGGAGCCAGAAATGCATAGCTGTTCCTCACTGTTTCATAGAATAGAATCTTCCCAGAGAAGGGGAAAAATGGAAAAAGTATTTCCATGTCAGAGGGCTGCAGTTAAGGCTAGAGAGAGTCATGTCCATCTTCTGCCTTTTTTTCCCCATTTTCCTCTCTTGCCGTGGAACTCCAAGGAGAGAGGGAATGTTAGAAAATCCCAAAAACTCAGGCAGCCAAGGATGAGTAATTGCAAAATAGGGTTGGGAGGCACAGCTTGGGAGATTCCAACCTCCAGGCCATATCCAGTATGTCCTGGAGAGAGAGTATATAATTTGCTGTAAAACGTAGCATAACTGATGGCCTTACAAAGCATTACTGGCTCAGTAAGTTCTATGGAGGGCATACATGCATTCCAAATATTCCAATGATCCACGATGAGGGAATGTGGAAGGGCTGAAGGGACCTGGGGTAGAATAAACAGGTGGAGAGAGTGGTGAATTGTCAGGCTTACACATTTCACAGTACTTAACATAGCACATACCCTCCCCAATGTCCACAACCCAGCCACCCTATCCCTACCCTCCCTGCCTCCCAGCCACCCTTAGTTCGTTTCGTGAGTCTAGGAGTCTCTTATGGTT
>CM053610.1:78511903-78562595 GCA_028646535.1 Procyon lotor | reverse complement strand
GGTTAGATTTTATTTCTTTTATCTCTCCAGAAAGGGACTTTATTTCTCCCGAAAAAAAATCTCTAACATCTTCTATGTTTTTTTCAAGCTCTGCTAGCATCTTGATAACTGTCATTTTGAACTCTATTTCCGACATATTACTAATGTCCGCATTGACTAGGTCTCTCGCCATCGGTACTGTCTCTTCTTTTTTTTGTGGTGAGTTTTTCTGCCTCGTCATTTTGTCAAGGTAAGAGTAGATGGGTGAGAGAGAAAGATTCTCTGGGAGTTCTGCAGTTTTCACTGATTGATGAACTAGGTCTTGGCTGGATATTCTCGCTGATCTTCTGGGGGAGGGGCCCATTGCCATGGTTCTCAAATGTCTTTGCCCGAGGCAGAATGGCACTGCCCTTACCAGGGGATGGGCCAAGCACTTGGCTCAGGTTCGCTCTCAGAGTCTTTGTTCCCTGAGGGCTTTCCGTACAGCCCTGGAGGCCAGGAATGAAAATGGCGGCCTCCCAGTCTCCTGCCTGAGGAGCTGAGCGCTGGGCTCCGCTCCTCCACATGCCCTCTGAGGAAAGCTTGAAAGCCTTTATCACTCCTATCTCCCTTGTCTGCAGCAGGCGCTCTGTGCTCAGCTAGCCCGTGGCAGAGCACCTCTATTTGTGGCGCACGCGGCCCTGGCTAGAGTCCCCAAACCAGCAGATTCCTGCTGCGCGCTCCCGCACCGCTCCTCCAGGAGGAGGAAGGAGGGGGTGTCTCCGGAGCTACCTCCCGTGGGGTCCCCGCTGGAAGTATGGCAGCCCTATATGAACTATATGTCTCAGTTCCTATAGTCCAAGGTAGGCCTATGCGGCGTTGAGTGGCTCCTTCTCTGCTGCCAGCTTCTCCGTCCCAATACTTGGGAGCTCTGCTGCACTCTGGCTCCCCTGGTCCCTCAGTGACCCCACGGGTCCTGAAACCACACTGTTCCCACAAGGGCTGAACCCCTGGTTAGCCTCCAGAGCGATGTCCCTCAGCGGAGCAGACTAGAAGTTCCGGATTTTGTGCTCCGCAGCTCTGTGGCTTCTGGGAGCCAGCCCCTCCCCCGGGGTCTCTCTTCCGTCACTTAAAAGTGACGTCACTTTTTCCACAGGTCCTACCTTTCTGAAAGTGGTTGATTTTCTGCTCCTGGAATTGCTGTTCTTATTCTCTTCTCTCTCCTGTTGTGTTTGTCCTGTGTTGGTACAAATTTCTGAGTCAACCAACTATGGCAATGGGTAATGTCCCAGTGCCCAGAAGACTAGATTGAGCAAGTTGCAAATTAGTGGTTGTAAATCCAGTGATCAGATCAGTACAAGCCAGCACAGACCCAAAAAACAAAAATAAACATTCTGCAGCCAGGATTCTGAAGTATACTCCTTTATCCCAAACACTCAAAAAAGCATCCAGGAGATGACCAGGCAGTAGAGGGAATCTGAACAATTAGCTACAAAAGACTGAGTCATTAAAAAAAAAAAAAAAAAGACTTTAGGTTAAAAAAGGACTGTGAATCTGAATTGATTGCATATTTAAAAAATTCAAACTGGAGGAGATTATGAGATTATTAATTTGTAAGTTACTTTGTCCAGATTCCCAGGGAAAGTAATTATCCAGTTACAGGACATGAAGGTGCCTCATTTTGAATAGCATAAGTAGTTGGAGTGAATTTGTTATGCTATTCCACATGTGCAGATGAACTGACCTCATTTCAGAAACCTCCTTTAATCCTTGCTTTTCTTTCATTTACTTGCTATGGTTAGCACATAAAGGCCACTAGAATTTAAAAATAATCTCATTGAGAACCATTTTGATCAAAATCCACAAATATCTATCAGTTTTAAAGTATGAGAAAGTATCTTCTTGAACTCAATAAATCCAAGGCAAAATTGCAGAAAAGTAAAAAATGAATATAAAAGAAAGTCATGCAGTGTTGCAAATATATTTGGAGAATTAATGTGTCAGAAAGATGAGTTGTCTGGAATCTTGAATAGAAGGACCTAAAATCAAACTGATCTTGTTCATACTTCACTGTCTGGCAGATATGAGAATTCCTGTCTTAAGAAATGAGTAATCTACTTGAGGTCAAAAGGTGTATTTATTCATTTATTCAATCAATAAATACTTGAGTGCTTAAATAATTGAGGCCCCCATGCTGTGCAGGAGGCATTCAGAGATGAATAAGAAAGTGTCTCTAATCACTTCACAGTCTTCTGGGAGTGATAGACAAAAAGGAAAAGTATCTCATAAAGAGTATTAAATGCTATAAAAGAAGTTGTGCAGAGCATAGGAAACATCTGGCTTAGAATGGTCATGGAAGGTGTTCTGAGGAACTTGTACCTCCTACTATAGTTAGGAAGTGGGCAGAATCATAAATAATTGAGTAAAATTTTTGGCAATAATATTCCTAGAATAAAGAATAGCACGTTGTATACTAAAAGAAATGTTTTAACAGGGTATAACACATTTAAAAAAGGACCTATATTTCACATGGCAAGAAAATAGGGTATATCATGACGAAGATTAACATATTCTTCTGATTTGTAGATAAAGACCAATTTGTAAGGAACATTTAATATCACAATAAAACATTTGGATTTTATCCTTAAGGTACAATTTAAAGCAGGAGTATGGCCTAATTATATAGGCTCTTTAGTAAAAGGAATGTTCTTGGATATGGTAGAGAATGATGGGAAACAGAAACAAGAAGAGATTATGAGGACATATTAGAAATATATTCAGGTTTTGAAAATACAAGCATGATCTGAAGCATTTAGACTAACAGTAAGGAAAAATATAATAATTAAGTTATTGAGCAAATTGGATTTGCTAATTAGATGTAGGAAAATGAAGAGAAAGGACAAATCAAGGATGAGCCTTGATTTCTGCTTTATTGACTAGATAGAAATTAATATCACTCCCTAAAGGTAGAATATAGAAGAAGCAATTATTTGTCTGTTTGTTTTTCAGGGCTGGGATGGTGAAAATGGGGGTGAGTCCACTTTCTGTTTGATCCACCCTGAATATGATATGTTTAGGAATTACTCATATTTATCAAAATGCATAACAGGTAACCAGTTATATATGTCAAAACTTAAGAGAACATTTAGTGCTGAAAATGTTCACTGTGCTATTCTTCCAATGGTCAGTGGCGTGTGAAATAATGTGTGTGAATTAGAACAACCTGAAGAAATGCACAGAATTAAAACTGAGGAGGAACAAGAAGAGCAAACCCAAAGAGAATTGCACTTTTAAATGGTGAATAAAGGGTAGCAGAAGCTATATGAAGAAAAAAATATAAGTACTGGAATTAAGAAAAAACAAATAGACTCCACTATTAGAGAAGTGCATTGGAGACCAAGAGGAGGCAAATTTTAAAATGAAAATATTTAGTAATACCATTCTATACCTCAGAGATGGTAAGTCTGAGTTGAAAAGTACCCAGTGAATGCATAGGCATCCTGAGATAGGGGAAGTGATTCAAAAATAAACAAAATAGGGGCGCCTGGGTGGCTCAGTCGTTAAGCGTCTGCCTTCGGCTCAGGTCGTGATCCCAGGGTCCTGGGATCGAGCCCCGCATCAGGCTCCCTGCTCGGCGGGAAGCCTGCTTCTCCCGCTACCATTCCCTCTGCTTGTGTTCCCTCTCTCACTATGTTTCTCTCTGTCAAATAAATAAAATCTTTAAAAAAAAAAATAAACAAAATATATAATTTTTTAAGAAATTTAGCTGCAGATTAGGGAATTGCTCTTGAAGTTACATGGAAAATGATGGATTAAATTTTATTCTTTTAAGACTGGGGATAAAAAGATTAGGGAGGAAAGGCTATTAATAAGAAGCTGTGATATTAAAATAGAGAAGAATTGTTGACAATAATTCATTAGCAGATGATGGTATTACTGACTTGTGCACAACAGGAGACGTTTTCTGTGGTAAGGGTCTAAATTTAGATGAAGCTACAGATATTGGTGGGGAGTGGGTGAGGAGGGAGATTTGGAGAAGTTTACATTTAATGACCTTTCTACCACAAAAGGCTGTATAGTCCTCTGCTGAGATTATATGGAGAGTACGGCTCAGGTCTTGAAGAGAGTGGAAAATATCTAGAAAGGAAGTTTACAAAATGGCAGAGTCAACACACAGAAAGCTTGCTGGTCAATGGGGAAGACCAAACTAATATTGTTGGTCATGAATTTTTATTAGATCCAACTCACATGTTTTTGGAATTCCCTCATGCAGTGCTGGATAAATTAATTTCAAAGGCAAATCTTAGAGTTTTGGGTTGATAAAAGATCAAGTGTCACAAGAGGCTAAGATGGAAGACCATGGCTTACTGGATTTCAGATCTAAGGAAACAGTTGAGGCCACAGAAAGAATCACGGGGTTTGAAATGAGTGGGAAATAATAAATCCAGCACAGAAATAATAGATAGGAAAAAATGACCATGTCGGGAGACAAGGTCTCTATTAAAGTGGAGAAGAGGAGCAGTGGGAGGAAGAAGAGAGAGCTGGGTAGAGATTCTAGGGATTCAGGGTGTGATATAATGTTTAAAATGTTAGAAGTGCACTTGCCTATAATGTTACCTAATAAAATAATCTCATTGACCTCAGTTTAATACAGTTAGGATCATACAACAGATTGAAACAATCGAGCCAAAGTGCTACTATATTTTAAAACCCCGAATCCAGTCAGCTTTCCTTTTAAGCATCATGCTCTGATTTTAAAAATGCCAGTTGTTTAACATTAGACTATCCCCAAATGTTCCTTATCTCGGTTACTTATTCATACAATGTCAAATTCATATATTTCCTGGAAAATTGCAAACCCAAATTTGCTGAATATCAAATATGTAAAGCTTTCATCCTCACTAGAGTTCAGAAGATGAATAAATGTTACCATTTTAGTTATTAAATATGCAAAAGTTAAATGGTCTTAAGTTTTAGTATGTGGTATATAAAATGTAGTAAACATCAATAAGCAATAATTCATTCAAATGATCGTATTACCAGATCGCAGAACCCTGTAGCTTGCAAATATAACCCCAAATTCTGAATCTGGTTCCCTCTATGGTTTAGGGTAAGCAGGGTCATTTAGGGGTAATGGAAACAAATGCTGGTAGTGTTTTAAAGCTAATTTGAGAAAGAGTTGCCTACTTAAAAGGTGTTTGTATGATAATAACCTCCCCTTATTCATCTGAAGTTTCATATAATTAGTTGTTGTTATTGTGGAAGTGAACAAAACATATAAGAAAAATTCACATGGGTATTCATGCAGAAGCTTTTGTGTTGGATTAATTGGAATCTAAAAGGGCAATACAAACCTAAGTATATTTCTTTCTTTTTTTTTAAGATTTTATTTATTTATTTGACAGAGAGAGAGATCCCAAGTAGGCAGAGAGGCAGGCAGAGAGAGAGGGGGAAGCAGGCTCCCTGCTGAGCAGAGATCCCAACGTGGGGCTCGATCCCAGGACCTGAGATCATGACCTGAGCTGAAGGCAGAGGCTTTAACCTACTGAGCCATCCAGGCGCACCCAAACCTAAGTATATTTCATTAAAAGGAAAGAAAAATAACAGAATATAGAAATTCACCTGATTTTTTAGTTCCTCATTGCTACCAGCATCCTAATGATAATTTCAATTTTAATCTTTATATGTCTTTCGTCTAATTTAATGGAATCTGTTTAGGTTTCAGGCACTAATCTCGGAACTTCATAAACTTCTTCCTTTCATCAATGAAACCATCTAGGGATAAGTTTAGACTATTTATTAGGGAGATTCTTAAAAGCACTAAAGCAATGCCTTAATTAAAATCTTATAAATTTATAAGTAGTGAGAAGAATCCTATTAATTTAAACCATTAATCTTTTACAAATGCACTTTCTTAAAATCTTTTGAATCAAACCAGTTTGAATAGTAATGTATTGTTGTTCATCTAACTTTCAGAATTGAAATTATAATAGTAAATGATTGAGGCATATCTAAAGGATTAAAAATTGGTTAATGAATAGTGTCTTCACAGCATCTCCTAAATACTACCTTTTATTTTTAACATATTTTTTGCCTATTACAGAAGTATTTCCAGCATAGTAAAGAAAATTTGGAAAGTAAAAAAGGGAAACACACAAATTATGTAGTTTCATCCAGAATGTAAATTTCTGTATTTATATTTGACTGGAAAAGCTCTTTTAGTATTGCCCAAGAAATTTGCTGAAGGAAGGATAATCTTTGCAGAAACAACTGGATATGTACCGAGAAAACAAAGAAATACCAAAAAAAAAAAAAAAAAAAAAAGCCCCAAACAAAAACACTTCAACTTAAACCACATACCTTATAAAAATTAACTAAACATGAATTATAGATTCAAATGTACAACTATAAAACTTTTATAAGTAAATATAAGTGCAAATGCTTGGCATCTGGGGCTAGAGGAAGGTTTCTCATATATGACACAAAAAGCATAATCCATGAAAAATGGATAAACTAGGCTTCATCAAAATAAAATTTTTGCTGTATGAAAAACACTCAAAAACTAAAGGCAGTTAAAGGAAGAAAATATTTGTAAACCACATATCTGGAAAAGGACTTATATCTAGAACATACAGAGTCCCAAAACTCAACAAAAAATGGACAAAAGGCACGCACAGATTTTTCACTAAAAGGAGATATGAATAGCAAATAAGCACATGAAAATATGTTGAACATCCTTAACCGCTTGAGCATCACTGGGTAAAAACCATAATGAGATAGTACTGCACACCTATCAGAATGACTAAAATGTGTTTGTTTTTTTTAAAGGCTAAATGTTAATGAGAAGTTGGATAAACTAGCTTTCTCATACTTTTCTAATAAGAATGTAAAATGGTACAGCCGCTCTAAAACTTATTTTGAAGTTCTTTATAAAATCAAACTATACTTATAAGACAACTCACGTAAAGGGACTGTTGAACAGTTACCCCAGAAAAACAAAAACCTATGTTCACACCAAAACTTATACATGAATCTTCATAGGAGCTTTATTTGTAGTAGCCAGAAATTGGAAACAGCCTGGTCCTTCAGTGGGTAAAGAGCCAAATAAACAGTAATACACACGTATCCATGACATTTTAGGAGGTAATTAGAAAAACAAAACAAAACAACTATTGATATATGTAACAACTCAGATGGATCTCAAGGCTACTGTCTATAGTGGAAAAAACCCATCTCAGAAGGTTACATGTTATATGATTTCATTTACATAACAGTCTGAGAACAAAAATAAATTAGTGATTACCAAAATGGTGAGGAGTAAGAGGGTACTCTAGAGTAGAAAAAGAGAATTTCTTTGTGGTGAGGCAACACTTCTGTATCTTGATTCTGGTGAGGATTTCATAAATAAATCTTTATACATAGAATGAAATTGCAGCAAACTACACATGTACATGGATACTTATAAAATTTAGTGGAACTGAGTAAGATCTATAGTCTTGGGTTTATTAATGTACCAACATTTGATATTATATACTGTTACTGATGGGAAAAGTTTAGTAAAGCTGCACACTATTTGTACTATTTCCACAAGATCATCTAAGTTATTTAAAAATAAACAAGCTAAGAAATCAAAGTAGAATAAAGAAAATTAACAGTATAGATAGAAGTGGATTGATTTGAAAATAGATGCATGAAGGAAGATAATAAAAATGCTATTTAATTAAAGGAACAAATAAGATAAACAAATGTCTGACAAGGATTAAATAGATAATATTGGGAAATAAGGACACAACTAAAGATAGATATTTTTTAAGCTATATTTTAAAAAAAACAACTTTGAACAAAAACATGCCCAATGTATATGAAAACTTTTGAAAAACTTGATTTTTTTAATAAATATAAAATATAAACATGAGATAAACTTTAAAATAGTTTGAGTCAGTTTGATCTTAAAATAGTTGAATCAGTTTTAAAAATCTACTCACATAATATCATCTGTGCCAGACAATTCAGAGGTAAATTACACAAACTTCAAGGAATGGAAATAAGCTATTTTCTACTAATGTTATAGAGGTTAATTCCAAAGGCAATGTGTCCAATTCTGTTACTGGGCTAGGATAGTTCCTCAGAAGCCCAGATCAGTGCATATGAAACAGATATGCCTTACTATAATTTCTGTTATGAACAGAGAAGCACAAATCATAAATACCGTCAGACAAAATAAATCCCATGTATGCAAAACTGAAAATCAAGAGGAAGATATGCTCTTCTCACGACACTAGGAACTATTTGTATATTAGAATATCAATTAGTACAATATTCTGCACTAAATGGAGTAAAAGAGACAAATATATCAAGAAGTGTAAAAAGTAATTCCATTAATTTACTATCAGCAGATACTCACACTTTCAAAAATATTCTTAGCAATGGAAATAAAGAAAGGAACTTCCTTAGCTGGAGTAAATATACAAGTATGTAAAATAAATATATTTATTATTGGTAAATATTAAGGAAAATTTATAGGAAAATAATAAGGATATTTCTTATACTGGTAATAATAATGGGTAGAGTAAGACAAGAAAGATAATCTTGCATGATTATGAAAGATAATATAAGCATGACCAAGGAAAATACTATAGGAATATATAAATTACTGGAGTTAAATAGAGTTTGGCATGTTTGGGTGTATGAATCAATTTTGAGAACTCAGTTATATTCTTATATATCAGCTATAAACAGTACATAAATATCACTTTTTAATGTCCCATTTATGCAGATATAAATATAATACATATAGAAATAAAATGAAATATGTATAAGACTTTCATAGAGAAAATTACAAAATTTTAGAGAAAAATATTAAGAAGTCCTAAATCAAGATATATTTCAAAATTACAATGTATCAAATGTAATTCCAAACAAAATTTCAAAATTTCAACAAGATTCATAGAACATGAGACATTTCATTTCATTTAAGAGAAAAAACCATACCAATAATAAATATTATTCATATGGGAAAAAAATCTATATAAATAGCTTAAAAGTGAGGAAAAATATATAAACATTGAATACTTGTAGGAAAAATATAGATTATATCTTTGTAATATGATTTACATAAGGAAAAATTTCCTAAATAGAATGAAATTAAATAACTTGTAAGAGACTGAGTCAATAAAAAAATTCACATAATTTTATGAAAAACTATAGCTTTTTCCTATATGAGAAATGGAGGAAAAAGCTATAGGCTTAGAAATAACATATCTAAAAAAATGTAAATGAAAAAAGATTATTATCCATCTGGAATATTACAAATTTTTCATTTGCTTTGGACATTCTGAAATGTCATAACTATGTTTAAAAAAAACTAATCATTCACTTTCACATGCTATTTGGCTCAAAAACTTTTATTTCTCTCTTTTACCTGGGAAATTTTCTTTGTTTCTCCATTTATTTCTTCATTGCTATTTTCTCTATCCTTTACTTTTGCAAAATCCTTGTACATGTGTTCATTTCATAGATTCTTTATATGTAAACTCTTTTGACATACAATCTGGAAAATTCTCGACTTTTTTGTCACTTCCTCAACATATATATGTAAATTACTATGCCAAATGGGAGCTTTCCTTTATTCTGTACTGAACAGGTCACCATGGTTACCTCTCCTCTTTGATTCAAGTAAAGCCTACCAGTCTATATGCCTTTCTTTCTTGTAGAGAGATTGAAGATGTTAAAACAAGCTGCTAGGCAAAATGGTGATTAAAAAAAAAGAAAGAGTTACTGATAGATATTCATATCTATATGTACATATATGAAAAAATTTGGATTAAAAAATAGGAAAGAATTATAGATGTATATATTATGTTATATGTATATAATAGGAAATGATTATATATGTATCTATTGATTATGTATGTCTGCATATGTATATATATGAGATACACACACACACATATGTATCAGCCTGTTTTACGGTTATATAATTTTTTATCTCTCTACAAGAAAGATTGGCTGGTAGGCTTTACTTTACTTGCATGAAAGGGGAGTGGAAGCCATATGGACTGGTTCAATGCAAAAGAAAGAAGAGTTCTCATTTGGTGTGCCAGTTCACATTCTGAGACTCTGTCCTTCTAGGTATATAATTTAGTTTCTTTAAAGGGTTATATGTACTTAAAGCTGAAGCTACAATAAATGCTGTGCAATTAAGATTGTAGGTGAGAAGTATTCTTTCCATAGACAACTCTTAGCTGATCCCTTTGATCTTTCACCCAATAAAGATTTCACTCACTACATATGTGCCCACATGAAGTCTAGCTGCCAATATTGCTCCTCTCTTCTCTTGGTAGACTCTTTTTTTTTTTTTTTTTTTAAGATTTTATTTATTTATTTAACAGAGAGAGAGATTCCAAGTAGGCAGAGAGGCAGGCAGAGAGAGAGGGAAGCAGGGTCCTTGCTGAGGAGAAAGCCCGATGTGGGGCTTGATTCCAGGATCCTGAGATCCTGACCTGAGTCAAAGGCAGAGGCTTTAACCCACTGAGCCACCCAGGTAGACTCTTAATTGTGTTATCTCTATGGGCTCTTCAGTGGCTCAGTTGATTAAATCTCCGACTCTTAATTTCAGCTCAGGTCATGATCTCAGGGTTGTGAGATACAGCGCCATGTAGGGCTCAGTACTGGGCATGGAGCCTGCTTAAGATTCTCTCTCTTCCTCTGGCCCCCACTCCCCTTCACATGCTCTCCCCATGCCTCCCCAAATTGTGTTACTTCTAAACAAGTTTATGTGTTTAAATGATAACTCACATTTTCAGTGCAGAAACATATCTAAATATTTATAGTAATAATGTCTCTAACTCTAGTTATCTGAGGTTTTTAAAGTATTATTACTTTATTCCATTATATGGAATTTTAAGTCCATAGTATTTACATAGGGAGAAATAGTAATATATTTGCTTAGATTTCCATTTTTAATCAAAACAGTTGTTGGGTTGCCTAGGTAGCTCAGTTGGTTAAGCATCTGCCTTTGGCTCAGGTTATGATCCAGGGTCCTTGGACCTGGCTATGCCAGGCTCTCTGCTTCCAGCTCCCTGCTAGGCGGGGAGTCCAATTTTCTCTCTCCCTCTTTCCCTTTCTCAGCTGGTGCCCTCCCTCTTTCTCTCAAATAAATAAATAAAATTCTTTAAAAAATTGTTTTATTTTTAAAGCTAAAATATTTATCTTTTCTACTTAAATATATTCTATTTATATATATAAATATATATTTATATATATATAAACATATATATATATAAATATATATATATAAATGAATTAAAATTCATTTAATTAATGCTCTCTGCTGAGCAGAGAGCCTGCTTCGGGGCTGGATTCCAGGACCCTGAGATCATGACCTGAGCTGAAGGGGGAGGCTTTAACCCACTGAGCCACCCAGGTGCCCCTGAGTATATCTTTAGTATAAAGTTTGCCAGTATGGAAACAGAGTAACTTGGCTCAGTAATTATGACTATAGTGAACCGTTTTGAAGCACTTAATATTTTTGTCAGGCATGGTGTTAATGTACCTTATGAATGTGGCATTTAATTACCACAACAACCATATAAGGTGTGTATTATTTTGCTATTTTTTTTCTGAAAAAGAAACTAAGGCTAAGGAAGTTTAAGTAATTTACTCATTATTTCAAAGCTAATATATAATAAATGGTTAAAAATAAGTCAGACTCTACAAACTTTCTTCTCTTGTAATAATTTACTTGGGGCTTTTTAATCCAACATGGATTTGGAACTTTTGTTCTTTTGGGGCATTCCAGTAATAATCCTATATGTCTTTAAATAGGAAATGAGGCAAACGTATGTAAAACTAAAAAGGAAATGGCAGTGGATAGAGAAAATGGAAGTGGGAGAAGGAGGGAGAGAAGACAGTGAGTATTATGGTAAAAGAAGAGAAATCACCATGAATTTCTCTGTCCTAAGAAAGTTATACAAAAGCTCACTGGTACTAAATTGAAGACTATGTGTCAACAATAATTAAAATAAAATAAAACCACAAACACTTCTAATGTTTCCCTGATCTCCTGAACTGTGTGTTACTGTGCTTGTTCCTGCTTTTGTTAATTTCTGCAAACTGGCTAAAAAGGTGACAGTCTTTAGAAAATTGGAATAGCCAATAGATGTCTGTAATCACAGGAGAAATGACATACCCAGCACTAGTCTGAGCTGCTCTGCATGCACCACTGAGGCTCAATGTAATTTTGTGATTAAATCCAGATGCTTCTTTCCACTTGTAAAATCATATTAAAGAAAATATAATGTACAACATTAATCATGTCATTTTACTTGATAAATCATAAGGGGTTCTTCTAAATAATCAAAGCCACTAAATAATCTGAAAACATAAATGCCATTAAGAGAGAGTAAGTAAAATTCTCCCATGGGTTAACAGTTCAATTAAAATGGATATGCTTCATCAACACCTGCAATTTGCAAGACAGGTAGATTAGGTAACACCATCCGTAAGGTAATGGAGAAAAAAGTCGAAGTAGCAGCATCAGCATAAAGGTTTTTAGAGATGGATTCTAAATTATAAATATTCAAGCTTAATTTACAGCAAGCCCTCTTCATTAACAAACTTCAGATATAATTTCAGTGATGTGAAAACTTTTATTCAATGCATAGCATATAGTGTTTTTTGAAAGAAGTGTTGTGTTACAAGTCCATATATGTGAAATATCTCTCCATTCACAATCTAATTGGGAAAAGGTGTGTGTGTGTGTGTGTGTGTGTGTGTGTGTGTGTGAATACAAAGTTCAAATTATGTTATAGACACATAAAAATTATACTTAGGCACAAAAACTGAATAAGCTATTCTTGGGGAAATCTTAGGTGCTTTTTACAAGAGTTTTCTGAGTTGTAAAGGAAACATGGAATTTTGTGAATTCTTTTCATTTGAGTTTACTTCTATAAAAAATAACTAAATAAATGTCTACTATTTTCTGGGACATTACAAGAGAAAAGGATAGTGTTACCAATCACTTTGAGGCATATATACTTTTGTGAGAGCTTGACAGAAACAAATTATTTCAAATACAATGTGGTATTTTGAGATGTTAATAGAGAGCCAATCGCAAATGGGATTATGAGGTGTAGTAAGAAATAAGATGGAGACTGGGGTATTGGAGGTTTAGGGAGAGGTGTTTGCAAAGTCATGTACGTCTGAAGGGACAACTGCTTTCATCCCCCACCCCCAAACAGTCAATATGATGGATGAGCCTGGAGTGAGCAATTTTATGAAGTTGGATTTATTCTGGGACAGTCAGATGCAGTGGCTTTTAAACAGAAGAATGGTTGAGCTGACTTTATTTCTCAGGAGTTAATAAGTATAGAATGGAGAAGAGGAGGCTAGAGATTTAAAGCTGATGAAGACCTGCAATTATTCTCAGAAAGGCAGTCTAAAGAGAAAAGCCAGGATTTTAAAGATATTTTTGTAATATAATTGATGAAGTGTGAATAAATGGATGTGAAGTGGAGAAGGTCAGAAAGAAAAAAGTGAAAACTAATTTTTAGTTTATAACTTCAGTTTTAGTGTCCTAGCTAGAAAGCATCACTCAAAATATGGTACTGACACCTGATAACTGTAGTTAATAATACCATATTGTAAACTTGAAATTTGTTAAGAGAGAGTAGATCTTAAGTGTTCTCACCAAACACACACATGCACACATGCACGTGCGTGCATATGCACACACGCACAAATGGTAACCATCTGGGGTGATGGATGTGTTGATTAACTTGATTGTGGTAATCTTTTCACAATGTATATACCTATTATCATGTGGTACACCTTTTAAAAAGCACATTGTATAACCTAATATAAACTATTCTTATTTTCCAGTCATACCTCAGTAAACTGGGAAAAATATGTATATAATATGATCTGGAAAGGGCTGCAAAATACCATAGGTCAGAGAAAATCATGAAACAAGACCAATCACTATAACCATTCAAACGAGATATTTTTTCTCATGGAGGGGAAAAAATATGGTACTGTCAAGCAGTATATTTAGAATGTGGGAGGCCATAATAGATCTGAGATTCATGCCATTTTGTGAATTTTTTTAATATTTGGGATAATTGTAAAATATACAAGTGGAACTATGCTGCAGGCAACTGAAATTCTGCAAATAAATGGCAGAAAAAATTCAGTCATCACTACTTAGATGCTAGTCAAAGCATAGGAATACTTGTAACCAGTCAGGTAGAAATTATGGATCAGAAATAGGAGGTCTCTTCTATTATTGAAAGGCTTATCAGTAGATAGTTTTAAGATATCAGTTTAAATTTGTTGGAGAATTTGAATTTTCATGACCAATTTGAATCAATGAGCTAGTTCTTTTTTCTTCCTAGCTTATAAAATGGCAAAGTGGTTTTCTGCATTAAAACATGTAGGTAATATTCCACATTGAATTTATCCAAAGTGTTTCCCCTCGAGACCTAATCTACCAGAGGTCAGGAAAAGAAAGCAGTAAAATTGCTTGCCACTTATCTATTTGGGGAGCCAACATTTATTCAGAAGCTAATTATGCTGTTGTCATTGCTTGCTGTTATCAGAGATGTGAAAAGTGGTACTGACCATTAGACTCAGAGTAAAATAAAGGCCCAATTCAGGACGGATGATAAAAGAGGGTAGTTTATAGAGAAAACTTAAAAGTTTAATTCCTCAGATAGTAGTACCTTTGCTTTGACTCTCTCTTGACTTCAGAAAAGATAGGTAAAAACCTGAGGAGAGGGAAGTCTTCTAAGTGCTTCTAAGTGCATGTCAGGACCTTGCTCAGAGATGTAAAAAAGGGAAAAACATTGATAGCACACAAAAAGATATTTCAATGATTTGCTTCTCTGAGATCTTATTTGTATCTAATCTGTATCGCCAACCTCTTCCCCCAAATGACCGAGTTCTTCCTGCTTCCAAATAAACAGTATATGCTTGTTGCCACGTTAAACTTTGATTCTGATCCTGCTTAATTTCCATAATCTTTTTATGCCCCTACATCTCACTTAGATAATGACCCTTTAGCTTGAATTAAACCATGTACCATTGATCATTTACTTGCTTTCTCTTGGAGTTTAATTTAATCATTCTAGTTTAGTTCAAAAGGACAAATAGCTTTCCACACAGTGTTTGGGTAAGGTATCTATTCAATTATGACCTTACTCATTATTATTGCCTCTGCAGGTTCTGCTTTTCTTACTGCTCTCTCTCTCTCTAGCATCATTCTAGGGAAATGCCATTAAGCCCAAATTTCCTCACATCACCTCCCTCCATCCTCAGAAGCACACAATTGTACTGAGTCATCATTCCCTCCACGTGCAAACACTGTTGCACAACCTCCATATTTGGGGGCTCCTTTGGGACACTAACCAACTTGGTAAACATACAACCCCCTGGATTGATATCTACCACAACTTAACTCTTTTTTTTTTTTAAGATTTTATTTATTTATTTGGCAGAGAGAGATCACAAGTAGGCAGAGAGGCAGGCAGAGAGAGGGGGGGAAGCAGGCTCCCCACTGAGCAGAGAGCCCAATGTGGGGCTTGATCCCAGGACCCTGAGAACATGACCTGAGCCGAAGGCAGAGGCTTTAACCCACTGAGCCACCCAGGCGCCCCCACCACAACTTAACTGTTAATGATACACAGATATAAACAATCTATACATTGTAGCTACATTGCTGGATGTAAATGTTATATCCTCAACTACACTGATATTGATAATTTATATCTAGACTCTTAATGCCACAAGCAATGTTGTTATCAAATCTTACAAATATGGGAATGGGAAAAAGGCAGCCCCTGAAATAGGGAGATAACCAGTCCTTTGAGGCAAGGAGAGCATACAATGAACCATGCATGAAGCAATGCAAAATTTTAAGGCTTCATAGCAGTTGCAGTTTTGAAGCTAGTAGTATGATGAGCAGGTAGACACTCATATGTATGCCCTTTGCTTAGGGTCTCTGAGCACTTTTTCAAAGCCATTTTTGCATGGCTGATTTCAGTATGTGAGAAAATAACTGATACTGGTCTTCCTGATCTCAGCACACAAGTCACTAAATCTGCTGATCAGAAAACGAAACTTCTATTCCCACATTTATAGCACATCTTCTATGGGTCCTATTTTCAGATATTATTCCCTTGCACGTGAAATAACTTTGATTTGTAGTCAGGTTTGCTAATAATCTATATTTAGTTACAAACCTTTGCAAGAATTTAAGTATTAAGAATTGCTTAATATTTGAAATTATTTTTCATTTTGCCTCATAGGTTGAGTATATAATTCAGCATTTATCAATTCCTTTGAAAAATGAAGAATGACTATTTCCAAGTCTATTGCCAATGACATATATCCTAATACTGTCTGTTAACCATTCCTACCACCTACCCATTCATTTTCATGAGTTCTGTCTTCTATTCCCCATCAACTTGTCTGCATATGCCAAAAGACCTGCGGTTCTTTTATTTTCAAATCATTGTTATTCAAATAATGTGCATAATATTATTTTTCTAAAATTAATTATATTGATATTTGTCTTAGCTTGGGCTGACATAGCAAAATACCATAGACTGGATCACTAGGCAACAGAAATTTATTGTCTCACAGTTCTGGAGGCTAGAAGTCCAAGAGAAAGCTGCCAGCCAATTTGTTTCCTAGTGAGGATTCTCTCTCTTCCTGTCTTGTAGATGATCACTTTCTCACGGAGTCCTCCTATGGCAGGGAGAAAGAGAGGGGGAGAGCTCTCTGATTGCTCTCTTTAGGAGAATATTAATCCCGAGGGCCTCATCGTCATCATTTCATCTAACCTCAATTAAGTGCCAAAGGCTTCGTTTCCAAATACCATCACATTGGGGGTTAGGGCTACAACAAATAAATGGGATGACGGGTATGAACATTCAATCCCTAGTGATATTTATATTCAATTTTATAGTAAGTTACATAAATTTAGTCTCATCACTAAACTATTTCCAGAATTCTCTGCCATACTTGTTTAGGGCATAACATGGCCAATATAAACAAGTAAGTTTTACTGATCTTTTAGCTATTTCTTTTATATCTTCCAGTGACTCTATTCAATAAGGTACATGAATGCTATTTATGAGTCATTACTTATTTGAAAAGATTTTCTGGTTGATTCTCCAAACACTCCCTGTCTCTAAAGCTTTCTCCATTGTTTCTTAGCTTTTACTGTTGGAAAGAAGTATTAATTTAATCTGATTTATGTGTGGAATTTAACCTTTGTTTTTAAGTGTCTGCATGCATTTAGGATCTTAATTTGTTCTTCCAACACCGACAACAATAACAGTAACATCTTGGTTAGGATGTCTTTTAAACAATTTGCCTGAAACATTGTAAATACTTGCAGTGGGCATACAGAAATTTACTTCAACTGGGGAAAATACTTTCTTATAATTAACTCCTAAATTATTGCTGTTTGTTCTTCTGTTCCTTAGAAAACCTGTCCCTGCTAGTGTGCTTCTGAGTCCTTGCAGCTCCACACATATCAACTTTTTTTGTTGATATTATGCTTTTGTTTTAATTTTTTATTTTTAATTTTTTTATTTTTTAAAGATTTTATTTATTTATTTGAGAGAGAAAGAGAGTGCACAAGCAGTGGAATGGTCAGAGGAAGAGGGGGAAGCAGGCTCCCTGCTAAGCAGAGAGCCTGATGTGGGGCTTGATCCCAAGACCCTGAGATCATGACCTGAGCCAAAGATAGAGGTTTAGCAGATTGAGCCACCCAGGCGCCCCTGCCTGTTTTTATACTCTGTGGAGTTTTGTGTTTGTCCTCAACATTTAGACTTGATTTTTGAGAGGAATTTTTCTCCTATTGGCCGTTCCGCATGTACCTCATAATTTTATCATTCTATTTTACTTTCTTGAAAATACTTCTTTATCTCACGAGTCTTATTTCTTATCTCATTCTGGGATATTTTTATCTGCTGAATTCTGTTAATCTCTACCCTTGTTCTCTGTTCATGCCTTTCTCCTTTTGATTTATTGAGGTCATTCGGTTGGAGTTTTATATTCTATTAGAGGTGTTAAATTTTTTTCCTGAGTCCTTTTTCTTTTTTAATTTGTAGTAAGTAATTTTTATTGTTCTGTAACACCTCTCACTCTTCAAAATAAAGGTCCATTCCACCCCGTCCCCACTAGCCTCCACTGGCTACTTAAATGCAGTAAAATATTTAAAGATTATGTTGGCAGCAAGTCCAAGTACTCCTCTAGGTGGGAAAAAGAAAAAGTGAAACTGATTTCTAGAATCTAAGTTGATGTTTCTGTTCACTTACTAGTTTCTAGTGTGTATTATCCTACTACAGACTTGATCTTCCTTTCTAACTTTTTCTATCCTTCACTGAGTATTTCTTCTAGTTAAATGATTTACTAATAATTGTTAAACTGGCCTAGCATTTTCCTCTTCCGTGTTATTTTAGTAATCTGAAATTCTCATTCTTCCCTCTTCAAGCTGAAAACTCTGCTTACTCTTGACTCTTTTTCTAACAGCACAATCGTTTCATTCTAACTTTGTTTCCCAGGAAGTATGGCATCATTATGCTCTATCTCCCTATGTGTTCTCCATTGGTGTTCAGTGGCGAGGTTTGAGTGTGGTGGAATGAGACTCAGCTCTGCCACTTGCTAATCACATGTCTTAGGTAAGTTATTTCATCACTCACTTAACCTCTTTAAGTCTTATATTCCCTACATGCAAAATTAGGATTTTAATACTGCTTCCCAACAGGTTTGTTTTTAAGAGCCAATGAACAAACCATGCAGAATTGCACCTGACATATAACATGAGTCCAGCATGAGTTAGCTAGTGTCATTTCTCTGAGCTGCTGACTTTAGTGAACATAGACTAGACTTTAGTGAACTGGTCACAAGAACAGAAACAATTAGTTTTGAGACAGAGCCTTACTTTCTGAGTTTATGTGTAGTTAGAGAGACAAATCTTACCATTAAACAGTTGATCTTGTTTAAATGAGTTAAAGCACAAAAATACCAATGTGTAGGTACTTTGTCTAAATTGATCCATGAATTCCTAGTTAAGGGGCACCTGGGTGGCTCAGCAGGTTAAAACCTCTGCCTTTAGCTCGGGTCATGGTCTCAGGGTCCTGGGATGGAGCCCTGCATTGGGCTCTCTGCTTGGTGGTGAGCCTGCTTCCCTCTCTCTCTGCCTGCTTGTAATCTCCCTCCCTCTCTGTCAAAAACATAAATAAAATCTTAAAAAAAAAAAAAAAAATCTTAGTTAAGAGGCAGTTTCCTCAATTAAAATTGGGATTAACACTTGGTTTTTTTCTTCTTTTTTGTACATATTTTCATAAAAATGATTTTCAAATTAGAAGACAGACCAAATGAGAGGTTCTTATTCTGATTTCAGTACTCAAAACCTGCCATTTGTGCTAGCTGACTTTCATCGTCTACCGGACAATGAGGACTCATCATTCTGTTTTATTTTTCCTTTCCTAATTTACCTCATGTAGTTATTTTAAGTAACCTCTACCCTATTACTCTCCTTCTTTAGACTTTAAGATTTACTTATATAGACTGTGCCACACTTATTTCTTTATGCGCAAGATATAATAATACAGACACAAATATGTACATGCACAGACATGCCCCTCATGTTTAGTTGAGAGAAAATGAATTATTTAGATAGATGCCTCATGCCAGTCTACAGTAAACAGGAAATATTTTAGATGATTGGCTTTTAAGAGAGGATAAGAAGAATCTATTTTTTGTTTTTTTAATATGGCTTTTTATTTCTTAAACTAAACTAAAATTGTCCATGAGTTATCCTTTCAAATTGCTTTGTTTACAAACATCAGCCAACATTTTTAAGACTTTAAATATTCTAATAAAAAACAACAGGGCTGCCAAGCCTAATTTTTTATAAACTCTAGTTAATACCCAAAATAAATAAAATATTTATAAATCACTCTCAAAGGTGAGTAAATAATTAGCTTGCTATTAATATTTTTATTATTTAAAAATTTCATCATAAAAATTTTAAAATTAAAAATATTCATCATGGTTATGATTTAAACTATGTGAGAGCAAGAGTCTTCATGTTAACTGCTCTATTTTTGGTGCTTAGCACAGTGCCTGGCACAGAGTAGGCACTCATGTGATGATTCTTGAACGACTAAATTAACAAAGAGGTATTATAACTACTAATAGCCTGTCTAATCCTATTCAGTTGATTGCAGGATTAGAAAAGGTGAATTCTCTTTAATAATGACTTCAATAACTTGGTCCTAAGAGAAGTTTAATCAGTGTTTAGTATAATGCTAATTGTAAATCATAAACTTACTGAGGATGATCCAGCAAGGTAATATTGTTCTTTAGACCCTTTTGGCAAAAAGTAGCACTACACACACAAAGAAAACAGAGAAGCAAAAATATACAAACTATGTTTGCCTGAGAACAAATAAAAAAAACTCTTGTTTTGTATTATTATCTATGCTTCCACCATGAGGCCCAATTATCCACAAGTTCACCATGCAGAAATTACATTGAGATTCTGAGTTTGTTTTGAAAAGTTCCCACTCACATTTCACGGGGACTCTAACTAGATTTTTCAGTTCCTCCAGAAGCTATCTGAGATCTATTTCACTGTCTCCAGTTCTATGTATTTTCCATTACTCTCATCATGGTATAGAGGTAAGAAGACAGTTCTTTTAATGTGGATTTTAAAAGAGCTAGAATATAGTCCACAATTGTACACAAAAGTGTACCAGAAACTAGCCAAGTTTGACTCCATCCCTTCTCTGGGTTGATGAACATGTCTTTCAGGTCCTCAATGAACAGTAGTTCTCATTCTAAAAACTGCCTCATCTTAATAATCAACAGAGTTAGCAGACTTACTCAGGATGTTCTGTGTATTTCTAATGTTTTGCCAAAAATCACATTCTTTTCTCTTTTTCTCTAAAAAAGTTTCTCTTAGAGCAAACTTGCTAGAAGTAGAATAACTGATCCCTTTTATAGAGAAAAATCTCTCTCCAGTCCTATCTTTGTTCCATAGTAGGTAGGACCAGCTTTTGATCAAACTGAGTATAGAGTAACATGATACATTGAACATAGGAAATTTGTGGAAATGAATTATTAAAAAGTCAGTATACATTGGAACACTGAAAAACAATTAAAATTAAAAAAAAGTCAATGTATGTGTGAGAGAAGTGTGTTCCCTAGAATAGTTTTAAGGAGTTTTGAAAAATACCACTTTTGTTGTACTAATGTTTAATGTCAGTGTGTTTTAACAGGTTTTTTGGAATCCTGTCCTAGCACAGTTTCTCACAAAATTTGTCATTAAAATTTTCCAAATACCACCAAATTTGGAAATCTGTAGCTAAAAAAAAAAAAAAAAAAGATCAATTTTCCAGCTATTATCATCTTCTCTATTGAATACTAGTGCATAAAAGAAATCAAATAAAAATAGTCCTTAAGGGGATTCCTGGGTGGCTCAGTGGGTTAAGCCTCTGCCTTCGGCTCAGGTCATGATCTTAGGGGCCTGGGATCAAGCCCCCACATCGCATTGGGCTCTCTGCTCAGCAGGGAGCCTGCTTCCCCCTCTCTCTCTGCCTGCCTCTCTGCTTACTTGTGATCTCTCTCTCTCTGTCAAATAAATAAATAAAAAATATTAAAAAATATAGTACTTAAAACAAGAAATATAATAATTATATATATTCAATTTGAAATAAATTGAAAGACTATAAAATCTATATTCAAACAGATTCATTAAGATAGATAAGTGATTTTTAATAGACCAGGAATAATAACAATACATCCTGAAAAATACATGTTACTAAAGCAACAGAAATTAAATTAATATACATTCATTTATCCAACAAACATTCATTGTATACCTACTGTATTCCAGGTACTTCCCTAGGTTCTAGGAAACTTTCCATGTCTAGATTTCATAGAGTAAGCAAGGATATTAAATAAACAAATTGTGATGTATATGATAGAGATAGAAGGTAATGCACCAGAGTGTTTGCTTTACTTTAATCAGAATTTTCTGAGGAAAAGATAATTGACCTATGGTCTACTTGTCAGGTACTGTGCTTAGAAAAATCCATATTTTATTAATAGAAAGCAAATATCTGCAGGGCATAAAATATATATTAGTCTTTGGAATTACAAAATTGCAAGAAATACAGTCCCTTTCCTCTAAGGACTTGCAATATGGTTGCAAAGACCTGGCACTTGCCTTCAGATCTAATATAAGGAAATGGCCTTAAATAAAGTTGCTTTAGTTTGTGTGTACTATGTTCTGATCTTGTTCTGAAATTTTTCCATATTCCAGCACTTTTAATCCTCCTATAACATTGTAAGGTTGCCCTAACATATATGAGGAAACTGGGAATAAAGGATTTACTGGTGTCACAAATATGATAGTATGCTGCACTAGAATTAAATTCAAACTGTCCAGCATATAGTTCCCACTCTTAATTTCTAGAAGAAATGAATGTTATGACATAAATTCAAAAATCTTTTAAAAACAGATTTCTGGCTGAGGTCCTCTGAGAAGTCATCAAGGTGTATTTACTCTGCTGTGAGCACCTCACTGTCTTTCCAAAAAAATGTGGAAGAAAGAACCTTTGGAGATGCTTTCAATATAGCAGTGACAGCAATTGTGGCAGTGAACCTGAAAAACCATAGTTTAGGTTATAAAAGAACCTCTGGTTCCACCTGGAAATTCTCTTGGGCCATTTGCAATATATCAATAAAGGGTTAATATTATACTAATAAAAATATATGGATAATGATTTAAAAAAGACATGGTTATTAAGCAATAATAAAAATATGAAAAAATGTCTTGTGGAAATATGTTCATTCTGAAGAGTAATCAATAGGGTGGATATTTAAGTGTAAATCATGTTCCAATAGCATTGACAAAGGAGAGAAAGGAAAAGAGAAAGGAGGAAAAGAAGGGAAGGGAGGGAAAAGTGGGAAGGAAGAAAAGAAGGAAAAAACTTTCAGCCTTCCAGCTATGGCAAGGACTGAAAAAGCAACAACCTTTATATATTGCAGAGAAGAGAACAGCTGAACAGTGTCTTCAAAAGCCTAAAGTTCACATAGCAGTTTCAATTCTATGACATAAAAAACATATGTGAATGTCTAACTTTAATGAAATAATTTTAAATAATTCATATAATTTAAATGATTCCATGGACTATCATGAAAATATTAAACATATATTTATTGTTATGTAGTCTATTCAAAATAAAATAAGATTAAGATTGTATATACAGATTTACCTTTGTTGCCTGTAAAGGGAAATATATTGTTTTTATTTGTCAGAGTCAAGTTTATTCATGTTCGTTCAAAAATGTAGTGAATGTCTGCCAATTCAACCTTCTCTAACTTCTCTAATATATGACAGTATACTATTATTTTATATGAAAGAGATCAACTTTAAAGTTGCTTTATTACACATTTGAATGCATTTAGTACAGTATATCAGTTTTTTAGTCTGGTTTAATAGAACCATTTTCTCTGTCATTTAAAATGCATCCTCTAAAATTTAGGCATTGTTGACTTGAACATTTCTAGCATTAATTTTTCTTTTGTTTCTTTTAAAAATATTTGCTAGAGATAATCTGCAAACATATCATTTGGCTCTCCCTTATGTTTTTAATTAATCTTCTCATATGGAGTTAATTGTAGAATCACATTGAGTTGTGAGAAATAACACAAAGGAATCACGTGAATGCTTTACTCATTTTGTCCCAATGAGAAATCTTGCAAAACTATAATACAATTAGCATTGAATATTTACATTGATACAGCTCAAGATACAAACATTTCCATCATCCCAAGAATCCCTCGTGTTGCCCTTTTATAAACACCCACATCCTTTCCCTCCCCTGCTCCTAAACATTGGCAGCCACTAATTTGTTCTTCATTGCCATAAACATTCTGGTTCAATACTGTTATTATAATAGACTTGTATAGTAGGTTAAATTTTGGGATTGGCTTTTTTCATTCAGTATAATTCCATAATAATTCATCCAAGTTGCCATATATATCATTTCCTTACCTTTATTGCCTAGTAATATTGCATAGTAGAAACATTTCACAACCTGTTTTACTGTACACCTATTTGGTTGTATTAGTTTGTTTCCAATTTGGGGTTATAACAAAAAAATTTTGACATTTAGAAACTGTTAAACACATGGACTATATGACTTTCTGAGATTGACCCTTTTCATGAAGCATAGTGCTCCCGAGATCTATCTAAATTGTTATGTGTATCAATATTTATTTATCTTTGAGTTGAATTGCTCAGTATGCCTGTGTAAAGATTTACTTGACCGGGCATCTGTTCAAGGACAGAATTATTTCCAGTCTTTGGCTACTGCAAATAAAGCTATGAACATTCATTTATGGGTTCGAATGTGAACATGGGTTTTCAGTTCTCTGGACTAAATGCCTAAAGTGTAATTTCTAGGCCAGACAGTGAGTACACGTTTAGTTTTATAGGTAATAGTCAAGTAATCACCAGAGTGGCTATATCATTTAGTGTTCTCACCAGCAATGAATGAGTGACCAGTATCTTCACATTCCTGCCAGCATTTGGTAAAAATCAATATTTCATTTTTAATTTTAGTCCTTCTGATAGGTGTGTAGTGATACCTGTGACTTCATCCTGCAATTCACTGGTAGTTACTACCGTTTCAACATCTTTTCATGGGCTTATTTGCCATCTGTATACCCTGTTCAGTGAATGTTCAAGTCTTTTTTTCCCCATTTTCTGATCGGACTGTCTTTTTAAACTGAGCATTGAGAATTCTCTACATATTTTTGAGATACAAATCCTTGCCAGTATGAGAGATTTTCCAATACTTTTCTTCCATCCTGTAGCTTGTCTTTTCATTCTCTTAATAGTGTCTTTCACACAGCACAGGTTTCCAGTTTTGATGAAGTCCAGTGTATTCTTGTTTTCCTTTTTATGTTTTGTGCTTTTGGAGTCAAATCTAAAAAATCCTTGCTGGCCTCAGTTTGAAAAGTTTTTCTGCTAATTTTTGTGGAAATTTTGATAGTTTCATATATTATGTGTAAGCCCACGAACGATTTTTGGTTCACTTTCAAATGCAATATGAAGTTAAAGTCATTTTTTTTTCTTTTCCCCCCTCTTTTCTTGCTTTTTGCTTATTGGTGTCTATTTGTTTAAAAGACTATGCTTCCTGCATTGAATATTTTTACTGACTTTGAAAAAAAGTAATTTGAGCATATCTGTGGGGGTGTATTCCTGGGTTCTCCATCCTGTTTTCATCAGTTTATCATCTATCCCTAAAGCAATACCACACTCTCATGATTTATGTAGCTATATGGTAAATCTTTGTATTGGGTAATGATAGTCTGCTCAAGTTATTCTTTCCAAAATTGTTTTAGATATTCTGGGGCCTGTATCTTTCCATATTAATATAGAATGAATTTGTCTAAGTGTAAAAAAAAAAATTGTTGTGATTCTGATAGGAGTTTCATTGACCCTACAGATAAGTTTGTATAAAAACTTTTTACTATATTGAGTCTTTCTATCCATGAACACAATCTCCCTTTATATTTATTTGGGATATCTTTTATTTAATCAACATTTTGTAATTATTACTATATAGATACATACATGTTTTACTAAATTTATGCCATGGTAATTAATTTCCTTGGAGCAGTTATAAATTATATATTGTTTTTAAATTTAGTTCCTAACTAAATTTAAACTAAACTAAATTTAGTTTCCATAAATTTAGTTTCCATTTCTATATAAAAATGTAGTGTGTGTGTGTGTGTGTGTGTGTGTGTGCATATGCATGCATACATGCACGCTGATTTATATGCTGCAACTTTGTTGAAGTCTCTTATTAGCTTTGAAAGATTTCTTTTTTGTAGATTCTTTTGGATTTTTTGCATGTATAATGATCTCATCTTCAAATAGGAACGGTTTTGTTTCTTTTCAATTTGCCATTTTTTTTTCTTTTTCCATTGCCTTATTACAGTGGCTGAACTTTCAGTTTAAATTGATGAAGAGCGGTGAGAGAGAGCACTTTTTGTTATATTTCCATTTTTGAGTACAAATATTAAATATTTCAACATTATGTGTGGTGATACCTCAAGCTTTCTTCTCCATATCTTTTTCAATAGAGGTAGTTTCCCTATATTAATAACTTAAGAGGTTTTTTACTATGAATTGATGCTACATTTTAGCAAATGCTTTGTCTTGCCTTGGTATGATCATATAATTTGTCTTCTTAACCTGTTGATATTTTTGGATTACATTTACTAGTTTTTAAATGTGGAACCCACCTTGTGTACCTGCAATAAATGCCATTCAGATATATAATACTTTGACACATTGTTAAATTTAATCTGATAATATTTTGTTGAGTAATTTTGTGTCAAGGATCATGAGAGATATTGGTGTGTAGTTTTTAGGTTTTGTTTTGTTTTTGTTTTTATTATCTGGTTTTGGAATTAGGTAATATTGCCTGATAAAATGAGTTGGTAAGTGTTGTCCCCTCCCTTTTTCCCCCTAAGTTTTCAAATTTAAGAGCATAATGTTTTTTGTAGTATACTCATTATTCCTACAATGACTGCAGGATACTGTTTATTCCTGATACAGTGACTTGTTATCTTCTTGCTTGCTTTTGATCTCTGTCAGCCTTACTAGAGAGGTATCAATTGTATTCTCTTTTTTTTCCCCATTTCTTTCCTTTTTTTTTTTTAAGAACCAACTTTGTGTCATTGATTTTCTCTACTAATTTCTTGTTTTTGATTTATTTGATTTCTAGTCTTTATTATATCCTTAATTTTGTTTTATTTTGATTAAAAAAAACAAATAAAAATAGCTCTAGTGACTTCAGGTAAGAACCTAGATGACTGATTTGAGACCTTTCCTCTTCTTAATATACACATTTCCTTTAAAATTTTCCATTTCAGCACTGATTTACCTGCACCCTACATATTTTGATATGCTATATTGTCATTTTCATCCCATTCTCTCTCTTACATATTTTAAAGATTTGATTTCTTTATTTGAGAGAGAGAAAGAGAAAGAGAGAAAGCAAGAGCCAGCAGGAGTGGGGGTGGATAAGCAGAGGGAGAAGCAGACTCCCAACTGAACAGGGAGCCCAATGCAGAGCTTGATCCCAGGACCCTAATATCATAACCTGAGCCGAAGGCAGATGCTTAATCGACTGAGCCACCCAGGTGCCCCAATTCTACATGTATTTTTAAGTTACTTTGAGAGTTCCTCTTTAGCCCATGGACTATTTTGTTGTATTTATTTTAATTTTCAAGGATTTATTTATTTTTCTGTTTCATTTTAGTTCCTATTTTGATTTTTTTATGGTCAGAGAATATATAGTGTTTTTATTTAATTTTTTGTTGATTATTATTTTTATTTGTTGATGATTTGTTTTATAGTCCAAGGTATAACATATCTTTGTGATTATTCCATAGTGCCTGGAAGAAAATGTGTATTCTAATGTAATGTAATGTATTTTTTATCCTTTACAAAAAGAGGGTATTAGATAAAATTTCATTCCTGAATGTTAGTAAAATAGGAAACAAAAGTCTATGTGTTATAAAAATTAGAGATCTAAAAAAAAAATTGGAGACATTTTAAATATAAACAGAAATGTTACCAATTTGCCTATAACAATGAAACAATATTTTTTTGTTGATGGAAAATATTGTAACATTTTCAATGCAAAATATTTTTCACAAACAAATATGTCTGAACAGTGTCCTCCCCAAAGCCCATAAACACCTCTGAAATATTCTCATATTAATGATTTTTAATGATGCACTTGAATAATACCTAGATGACTATAGCACTACTTAGAAAAGAAACACACCTCTCAAACTAATTAGAGTTCTTGAATGACATTGAAAGAGGGAGCTGGTTAAATCATTTTCTCCAGCATTAGGTTTAATTGACATAGATATAATACCAGTGATAATTTTATGCAATTGCAAGATCAGGAGTTTAATATATCTGGCAGTAAGGCAGGGATTTGCTTTCTCTGACAGTGTTGAATAAACCTCTCTAATCCTTTTCCGTTAGCTTTCCCTTATTTCTCGGCTTAAATTTAATAACAGGCTAAAAAAACCAAGATTCCATTAGGCTTCTCAAAGCTTAACCAGAGAGAGAGAGAGGGAGAGAGAGAGAAGATGGTATCTGAGAGAGGTTGTGGCTCTGAATCATTAAAAAGACTAATGGCAGGATTATAGGGCTAAGTTTATAATTCCCCTTGTACATCACAGAGGTACCATCTCTCATAGTAAACACTTTATCTACTTTCATCTTGCTTCCAAATCACCAAAATGAAGGCAACAATCCAAGAGGGATTGCATGATTATAGTTTTGCAAGATGCTTCAAAATGTTTTGTTGGATGTTCAAGTTGTCTTACATATGAAGCTTGTTTATTCATTTACAGGTCATGCTAAAGCCTTGCTATATAGAACTAAGATATTTTGATATAGTGAATTTCTACAGCATGTTTCCTGTAACATTTAACGCTTTTCAGTTTAAATTGTGATGGTCTCTCTGGGCCATTTGGCAGAGGTTATAAAAAGCGTGATTTTTATTAAAGCCTCTGAAATAGGCCAAATGATTTCCAATAAAACAAACTTTTTTTACTTTGTTTCAATTATAAATTATAAACTACAGAGCTCAGACAGGTCTGAAGTCTAGATCTTTATACCTTTAGGAAATTCCTGCTCTCTGTAAGTTTGTCTTATGCTTTTCTTTCTGACTCATTGAAAAAAAAAAAGCCCAGTTCATAATTTTGTTGGTCAGTATTATAAAGGTGTTCATATACAGCATTCTTATTTTTATTGTTTTTAAGGCTTCTATAATTATTGTTCTTATTAATACTTAGACCCAAGTGTTATTTAATTGAATATATTTTTTATTTTGATGTGGCTCTTTTTCTCCTTTACAACCTATTTTAACCACACTTGAGGTTGAATGTGGCCATGGAGTATAGCCTCTGAATTGTTTCCTTTTAAATTCATTGAGATTTTCTTTGTGGTCTAAGTATAATTTTTTAAGTACAGTTTTTTAAAAATAAATACGCCATGGAAATGAAAAAGGCAAATTGTAGAGTACAATTCAATACATACTTTTCAAGTCTTCTGAAATCAAAGAATGTAATCTGCAATATGCTTATTGTTAAAAATTTTAATAGCATTATTTTAATAACAAAAATGGAACAAAACACAACAGGAAATGTTTAGATAAATTTAATTGCATACAATAGAATAATATGCAACCATTAAAATTCATGGTATAGAAAACATTACCATGATATATTATTAACTGAGAAAATCAGGTTATGAGTATACAAATTATTTTTAAAAATGCATCTTGTTTTTCTGCATATTTCAACTCTAAATTGAGAACAATACATAACAGCAATAATGAAGAATATAGTGCAATACAGTCTTATGAAATGAGAAGTGATTCTATTTACTGCCTACTGCTGTGTTGTTGTCTTCTCCCCCTCCTCTTCCTTCTTCTTCTCTCCCTGCCCCCTTTCCCTTTCTCCCTCCTCCTCCTCCTCCTCCTCCTCGTCCTCGTCCTCGTCTTCCTCCTCCTTCTCCTCCTCCTCTTCTTCCATCTTCTATTTCTTCTTCTGATACAAGAAGGGAGAATTGTTTGAATTTGACAATGACAAACAAGGACAGTGGCACATGGATCTTATTCCAGGTCTAGTGAGTGAGATCTATGGTAAGTAGAGTTAACCAAGATTCTCAGGAGGAGGTTCAGGTTTCTATTAGGACAAAACTTGAAGGAAATACTTACAGTACATGATGAAATTATAAGATATGTAGCTGATAATAGACCATTAATTTCAGAGGACATATGGAGATGGTTTTAGGATATGAGGAAGGATGGAAAAGAAAACAGAGTGGTAGACCTACAAAAGCATGTGAGGATTATTGTGAAGGCTGTAAGATGTTACCTTGGTGTGGTAGAGTTTTCTTGAGACATAACAGAAAAAATATATTTAAAAGATTAATTTTGTTATGTTCAAGGCAGATTATGATGTTTGGGTTAAGATGTAGGGGTGGGTGTCTAGTGTCCTCTCTTCCAGTGATTGGATAGATAGACAGGAAGAACCGATCTTAGACCCCATGTGTCAGTTCCTTCTCATTTCCTATTAAAAGTAGCAGAGATCTTATTCCTGGTGTATATGCACTTCTTGACTGCTTGCTGAATTCTGGAGAACCTGGGCATTATACTAATCACACAGAATACTCTTCATCTTATTAAGTTATGCCTGTATCTGTGCATATATGAAAATACAAACTTGCACTCTTCCTGTTTTGTTGAAAACTGAAGGTGATGCATTGAAATCCTCTGTTATTTTATTACCTAGAAATGTCTCAATTTATTTTTTGCCTTTTCTTCCAGATGCTGGTTTTTCCTTTTACCTCAGAATATATAAAATTAACATCTCAGAGAAATCATTAATTTTTTTGCTCTTCTTTAAAATCCTATCTTCTTAAGATTTTAACTTTTGAAATACTTCTGTGTATTCAGTCCTTAAAAGGGATAAGTTGCCATCCCTTTTTTCTGGCCCTTTATTGAAGTGACAGCTTTTATTGTTTACATGAATTAGTGAATCTTCTCTGGGTATGGAAGTTAAATTTTGGTTGGGAATCATTTGCATATTTTCTTGCATACTTTTATGAAGTGTTTGGATACACTCACAAATCCTTCACAGGTAAAACTTTTGAATTTGCTTTGTTTTTTTTAAAATTTCAGGGAGTTTTTCTCCTTTATGGAGGTAAAGATTTTTCATAATTCATTCTTGCTTAAGGATATCAAATTGAGAAATGTTAGATTGACAACTACGCTATACTTTTTTTAAAAGAAGATTTATTTAGGGGCGCCTGGGTGGCTCAGTGGGTTAAAGCCTCTGCCTTGCATCGAGGTCATGATCTCAGGGTCCTGGGATCCAGCCCCGAGCTCCGCATCAAGCTCTCTGCTCAGCGGGGAGCCTGCTTCCTCCCCCACTCTGTCTGCCTCTCTGCCTACTTGTGATCTCTCTCTCTCTCTGTCAAATAAATAAATAAAATCTTAAAAAAAAAAAAAAAGATTTATTTATTTGAGAGAGATGGAGCAGGGCAGGGAGGTGGAGCAGAGAGGGAGAGAAGCAGACTCCCTGCTGAGTAGGGAGCCCATTAGGGGCTGGATCCCATGACCCTAAGATCAGAGCATGAAACAAAATCAGGAGTCACATGCTCAATGACTGAACCACCCAGGTGCCCCAACCACACTTTACTTCTGAAAAATAAATATATTATACTTTTAAAAAAATTGGTTTTGCTTACAACAAACATTGCAATTTTTTTGTTAAATAGTATAATTTGTTTATCGATTTGTCAGTTATATCTTGTGTTTATACTATGTGCTGGGCAGAATTTTCAGTGTCTAGAATGTAATAGTAAATACAACAAATTATAATTCTTGCTAAATTACTTTACATTGAAATCAAATGAGCTAGGTGGAATAGGGAAGTAGAAAATAAATAAAATAATATAAAGTAAACATGAAACAACCAAATTTAATGATGTATTAGAATATAATAAATGCTATGAAAGAAATAGAATAGGTTGAAAGGAATCAGGAGTATAGGAGTAAAATTTTATAGAAAGCTGTTGGCAGGTCTCACTAATCAGGTGATATACATGTGTATATTGGGGAAAGATCAAAACAAAGGGAAGAGGCACAGAAAATGCCTAAGGGCGGGATATGACTAGCATGTTTGAGAAACAACAGGGAGGTCATTGTGGCAGTAGTTTAATCAGCAAGTTAGAAAGAAATGAGATCAGAGAGGTAATAACATCACATAATTTAGGGCTTTATTGACTACTCTAGTGATTTTTATGGTGAATAAAAACAGAGTATATAGTGAATTATTTGAATAAAAAGAGAATAAAAAATAAAATAAGAATAAAAAGTGAATGATTTGAATAGGAAAGTAGTATGGTCTGATTTATATGTTAAAATGGATCACTCTGACTTCTGTTCTGATAACAGAATGTTTGAAGCAAGCGTGGAGGCAGAGAGATGAATTTGGTGGCTATTGTATAAATTTTTACCAGAGACAAGGATAGCTTTGATCATGTTGTACTGGTATAGGTAATGGTTGTATTATAATGCATTTTAAGATAAACCCAATTGGAATTCTCAACAGATTATTCATGATATAAGAGAAATAAAAGACTGAAAGAAGAAACAAACATTTCATCTTGAGTTACTAAAAGGAAGGAGTTGCTGCCAGTTAAAGTGGAGGAGATAGTATATTTGTGTGTTTGGGGGTGACTATTAGATATCTTAGTGGAGATGTAGGTGGACAGTTGGGTATAGGATCTCGAGTTAAGGAGAGAAAGCTAGCCTAAATGCATTCTACTTTTAGAGTTGAAACAAGGAGAAAATTTTAAGTAAACAATTCCTGAGCAAAGAGCTGATGGCCCAGCAGGAGTGAAATACGATAGAAGTCAAAAATATGAAGCTAAACATATGCTCTAAGTGTCACAGTATGTCAGGGGCATATAAGTTGCTTACCCCCAGTGTTAGTTTCTATCTCTTAACACTCAATTATTTAATTTCTTTTTAATGAAATTATTTATTTTAGAACAGTTTTAGATTAAGAGAATTATTGCAAAGATAGTATAGAAATTCCTCCAATTACCTCTATTATTATAATTGTGTCAGTTTCCTATTGCTACACTAACAGCAAACTTCATGGCTTAAAACAACACAAATTTATTGTCTCACAGTTGTGTAGGTCAAAAGTCCTACACTTTTGTGTGGTGTTATACACAATAATCAAGGTGTTGCCAAAGCTGTGTTTTTTCTGGAGACCCTAGAGGAAAATCTACTTAAAATCTGTCCCCCAATATCTCTCCCCTCTCTCTCTCTCTATCTCTCTCTATCTATATATATCTTTCACCTCTGTTTCCATCATTACATCTCTAACTCTGAGCCTCTAGCTTCACTACTACTCCATTTCGCAGTACCACCTGACATCCTATAGAATATATTTTCCCCACTAACTTGTTCATGTTATTTACTATTAGAGACACCTCTGGCACGTGTGTGAACCAGGAGTAAGTCACCATTTGCAACGCCTTTCTCTTTTCTCCTATCCCTGTAACTAACATGATTTCTACTGGCTCTAAATGACAATGCCAGATTATTCCATAAAAGTGATTTAAAACAAATGTTTAGAAGTTATTATGATGAAGTGGATGGAGCTAGAGAGTATTATGCTAAGCAAAATAAGTCGGTTAGAGAAAAACAAAACCATATGATTTCACCTATATGTGGAATTTAAGAAACAAAACAAATGATCATAGGGGATAAAAAGAGAGAGAGAAAGAGAAAAAAAAAACACTAAGAAACAGTTTCTTAACCATAGAGCACAAACTGATGTTTACCAGAGGGGAGGTGTGTGAGTGGATGAGTTTACAAAGTGATGGAGATCAAAGAATGCACCAGTGTTGTACTAAGTTCTATACCTCAAACTAATATTACACTGTATGTTAACAGGAATTTAAATAAAAACTTGAAAAAATGAAATTGAAGAAGTAGCAGGAAAAAATCATTGATGGAGTTTTTAAACAAATAAATTATAACATTAAAGCACATTCTGTAAAACATACAGTTAGAGATGCCTTAGTACAAAACTAGAGGTGAAGAGAACCTGCAGGAGATCCTTCTCTCCTCTTTTTGTGACTCCTATCAAAGAATCATCTAATACCCCAAGATCTCCTATCAACAGAATATAAAATCCCGAGACTAAAACACAGGATTCATAAAGACTAATCCACTGTATTAATGGACCTCAATTACTTGATTGTATATCCTATCAGTTAAAAAAAAAGTCCTCAGAGGAGGAATTAAGATGTTGGAGGAGTAGGGGGACCCTAAATCCATCTGGTCCCTCAAATACAACCAGATAGTTTTCAAATCATTATAAACACCTGAGGAGTCAGTTGGAGATCTGAGAAAAGAAATCCCGCAACTCTACAAGTAGAAAAACAGCCCCCATTTGGAATATAGAAGCTGTGAAGATTTGAATCTGTTGTGATATAACTGAGGACACAACAGAGGGGAGGTAGCCTGCTTAAGGAGGATACTGCAAAGTATTATAAGCAGTGGAATGCAAAATCAGAACTTTTAGAAGTCTACTACAATGGGGGACGTCCCTGGCTTTAAAGAGCTCAGGTGGTGAAGTGGGATGGAATCCCAGGTGTGACATCATGGTATCAGGATCCCCAGGGTCGCAAGAAAAATGAATGGTGCCTGAGTGCAGCATAGTTTCCAGGCATAGGAGTGGGGAAGCTGGCTGAAAACAGTGAATCTAGGTGCTGGCTTTCTGCTTGGTGTGGTCATAAACTCTGAAGTGCTGCCTGGTCATGTGACATCTTTCCTGGGAGGAGTCCAACAAAAGGCAGAAGTGTGGCAGGACTTCTCTTCCCCTGGGAGAAACAGTGCTGGTCCATGCCATAGGAATCTGTAAAATTTAGAGTTTTAGAATTCACTCACATGCCTGTTATAAAGGCCAGGTCACAGTCCAGGTGAGCACAGAGGTCTGACTCTGTGAGATTTTCTGTGAGGGCTCACTGAAGAGTAGGGGGCTGTCATTTTTCAGCTCTGGGACTAGAGAGCGGGGTACCACAATAATCATTCCATTCATCAGTGCTGAAAGCCTTCAGGGGGTGAAATAACACCACCTAGTGAAGTCTGGACCTGCTTACACTGAGTCTTGCCTCCCTTCACACTGGAGGTGCATTTCCATTAGGCTAAGTCCACCTGAGAATCAATGCAACAGGCCCCTCCTCCCAGAAGACCAGCACCAACAACTTGCTCACCCCAAGTTTACTGATCTTAGAGGGCTGCAAAGCTTAAACTTTAGGTAAAAACAGTGTGTAGCATTATTTGTATTTTTATTCTTTTGTCCTTTGGTATTATTTTTTCAGTTATTTTCTTATTTTTTCAGTCATTTTTAAATTATTTTCAATTCTTATTTTAGGATTTAGTTTCTTTTACAAGCACACCCAGAATCTAGCTGTTATTGTTTTTTTTTTTTCCTTTTCTGTTGTTGTTGTTATTGTTGTTTTTGTCTCTTTCTCTTCCTTTTCTTTTCTGGATAAAATGACAAGACAGAGAGAGTCATCCCAAAAGAAAAAATAATCCAGTTAAGAAATGAGTGGACGACATGAACAGACACTTCTCTGAAAAAGACATAAAAATGGACAACAGACACATGAAAAAATGCTCAACATCACTTTTGTCATCAGGAAAATACAAATCAAAACCGCAATGAGATACCACCTCATACCAGTCAGAATGACTGAAATGAATTACTCAGGAAACAACAGATGTTGGTGAGGATATGGAGAAAGGGGAAACTTCTTACACTGTTGGTGGGAATGCAAACTGGTGCAGCACTCTGGGAAACAATATTGAGGTTCCTCAAAAATTTAAAAATAGAGCTACTCTACAACTCGGCAGTTGCATTACTAGATATTTATCCAAAAGCTATAAATATATTGACTTGAAGGGGCACATGGACCTCAATGTTTATAGCAGTAGTGTCTATAGTAACCAAAATATGGAAAGAGCCCAGAGGTCCACCAACATATGAATGGATACAGAAGAGGTTGTATGTGTATATATACACACACATATACATACAATGGAATATTACTCAACCATCAAAAAAACTGAAAGCTTACCATTTGCAACAACATAGATGGAACTATAGGTTACTATGTTAAGCAAAATAAGTCAGTCAGAGAAAGACAAATACCATATGATTTCACTCCTATGTGGAATTTAAGAAACAAAATAGATTAGCATAGGGGAAGGGACATAAAAATAAAATAAGATAAAAACAGGGAGGCAAACCATGAGAGACTCTTAACTATAGGAAACAAACTGAGATTTGTTTGGGGAGGTGAGTTGAGGTATGGGTAATTGGGTGATAGGCATTAAAAAGGGCACTTGATGTAGTGAGCACTGGGTGTTACATGCAACTGATGAATCACTAAATTCTACCTCTGAAACTAATAACACACTATATGTTAACTAAATTGAATTTAAATTAAAATATTAAAAATAACAAGTCCTCATTCCCACTATATTTCTACTTATTTATTTATGTTATCTTATTATACTACTGTATTTGCACATTTTTATTATATATACTATACAGTTGTTTAAATCAAAACATTTGAAGTTTTAAATTTAAAACCTAAATATAAATTCAAGTTTTAATATTTTCTCATACACCCTGATACATTTCCTTGCACATCATTTGGTTGGTTTACATGAAACTTCAGAGTCCATTACTCTAGATCAGAGACCCTTAACATCCTGTTCCGGAAACAGATGCTGTCTGGGTTAAAAATTCACAATAGTGAGTAGTGAAATAAGATAAATGAGATGAATCTAATGTTTATGAAGTTATACTATTTACATTTTTTAGAGAAGTTATTTTTTTTAAGATTGTATTTATTTGACAGAGAAAGAGATCACAAGAAGGCAGAGAGACAGGCAGAAAGACGGGGGAAAGCAGGCTCCCTGATGAGCAGAGAGCCCCATGCAGGGCTCCATCCCAGGAGCCTGAGATCATGGCCTGAGCTGAAGGCAGAGGCTTTAACTCGCTGAACCACCCAGGCACCCCTATATACTATTTACATTTAATGGACAGTCATTTAATCTGAAGTTAATTCCTTTTGTTTAACATAGTAGATATTAGTGTTCAATTTTCTGCAGGCTACTGGCCGTATAATGTGTATATATTCCAATTTTTAACTAATAAACTCTATGAACTCCCTAAGACTGGAAATTACAGTTTTGCAAAAAGTTATCATATATGTGCAAAATAAATAGAATGAAGAAGTCACACAGGTGAAGCTGATGAACTTTGTGTTCAGATAATGATTGTATTTACATTCTGAATGGATCTCAAGTAATAGGATAATGTCACTGCTGTTCTACAGGCTAACCAATGAGAAAAACTGAAAATTAGGCCCAATTATGAAAGTTTCCACAGGGGACCACTTAATAATGACCTTTGATGGTCCTATTGCACCTGAGGTGAAAAATGAGACTCCAAAGAAAAATACCTCTCTCTAGCAAAGACATATGTCTTTTTAGTACTTTTGCAAAGAGAAAATGCAACTACAGCAAATACCACTGAAGATGAGAATAGTTTTTTGACTGTCATCTTAAGTCAGATGCAATACTAAAGCTGAAATTCTAAACCCAGAAAATACATGCTAAAGTGATGTTAACTAGGAATTAGAGATTAAAATCTATTTCGGAAGAATCATAGAAAAAAAGAAAGGGAGATCTAAACATGATGGAAAACTCAACAAGAGCAAAAAGAAAGTGTAACATGCTTTAATAGCCTGAAATTAAACACACACCACTTGTCAAATATGTTTTAAACCTGACCTAGAATTTATTTTCATTCATTTCATTATTCAATTTATCCTATGAAAGAATGTGAATAATTAATGGTATCTAAATTTGATTAGTGAATGTGGTATTTTAAAAGATTATTTCATTAAAGACTTATCTTTAGAATATATAATAAAGCTTTTTTTTTGAGAATAAAGTAGATACACATTTTTCCATTAACTGAAAATGGTTTTTTTCAGTACCCAAAAACACATGAGCAAAAATGTTTTATGGATATCTAATTGATATAGACCCAGTGGATTAGCCCACCCACTGCACAAAACTCCAAAGTAAAAAATAAAGGCAGTGCTGTTCTTTAGAAATTGGTATATTGTCCAGAATCCTGCTCACGGGTGATATCTTGAAAACTTGAAGGCATTTTCACTGATCCTTAAACTGGTTCACTGGGACTCACTCATCTAGGTCATGCAAATAGAAATATGTATTCTCTTGAAATATCAAGTCGTTAACAAGTAATTTTAATATAAAAGTTTTTTTTCCCTCAGAAACATCTTAAGTCTATATTTGACACATTTAATTTTGAGTAAATGCTTAACTACATAACCAATAGCAAAAAAAAAAAAAAAATTAAAAAGTATTTGAGACCCAATTTGTTCTCCATTGTGGCATCTACTTGTTCTGACACAGGAGGAGCTAAGAGAGAAGCAAATTGAATAACTGGGTTGATACCTGCTAAATATGTGAATAGGACCAACCCAAGGAATATTCTGGGAGATGTTTCTCAAAGCGGGAAGAGACATCTGTAGCCTCTTTCTTTAATGAAATGTCCTCCAGTAGGCAGAGGTATGAGACTTTCTAAAGTTGTTATAAATGCTGATGTTAAATGTATTATAGGCATTTTAATGTTCTGCAGGCTTCCATGGCAAAACTAGAAGTTTGTAGAGTACTTATTTAAAAATTATCAATATAGTAAATATTTCAGATGTTCTCAGCCAGCAGATAAATGTGGTGAGATATGCAGAAGAATTAGAGGTTAGCTCTTTAAGGATTTAAAGTATTATCTTGAGATGCACAATCAGCCTCTCAACCATATGCACATAATCTATGAAGGATCGGGGAAAAGTGGCCACATTATACACGTTATATTATGTAATTCAGAAAAGAGATAAGTGGGAGGGCAGTAGGGAAGTCTTTCTAGAGGAAGTACAACTTAAAAGCAACATACAGAAAAAAAGGGTCAGTTTTCAGGGTGTGCTCCATCTTGATCCCTGGTCAAACAAAACTTGTAGGTAACTTTGGCTACAAAGTGGTGGGAAGACATGGATGTAGCCTAATTGTGATGTGAATAGAGTTTCTTTCAGGGCATTGTACCAACTATCCTTTCTTCCTTTCAACACATCACAAAAGATTGTCCCTTCTTTTGTAAAAGAACAGTCATTCTGTCAAGAACTTGAAAAGGAAGGTATCAAACTCATGAGTCTATATTTAGAGACCACTTTTCTCCTGAATAGATGCCCAGCATCAATAATGTTCATTGAAGAGAAAGTGACACTGTCTCTTCCTTCCCGACCTGAACAATCTGTGGAGATTTCCTCTGTGATCTTTTGCCGGAAGTGTGTGTGTGTGTGTGTGTGTGTGTGTGTGTGTGTGTGTGTGTCTGAGTTTCAGTTTGAAGTTGTAGAAATAAGAGTGTTACTAAAATACACAAACCAACAACTATTGAATGTGATTTCACAGTGTCATGATTGCCTTTTAATTAAGATATTAAATTAGATGGGTAAGATTTTATTTAAAAACAATATAAAGAGCATCTACTACATCCATCGTGCAAGATAAAATTACATAATACTAAGTATAGACCATTTTGAAATAGTTGCTTAGAAATTCATGACCAAAATCAGAGGAAAGAGAGAGATTGTATCCTTATTTACATGCAATAAAAACTGAGAGATGCCCCTTGTGTGAAGATTGGATCAGAGTTCTTGAAATAAAATAAAATTTTCTCTTTTATAATCCTATGAGGAAATAACATATAGAAAACATTTTCAGAGATTAGGAAATAGAATACTGATTTTACAAAATATATATCAAAATGAAGCCTAGAGAAGTATAAAGAAAATAAAAACAAACACTTTCTCAGGGCCATAGAGTTCTTTATCTTTAGAGGCAAGGCTGGTGTTAATTCAGAAATAGAAACCTAGGCTATCTTTGAACATAGTGTATACTTTGCAATGTTAGCCATTAGTGAAAAATTGTTCTTTTCACAGTTGAGAATATTCTTGGTCCTTTGAATGTCTGTATGAGTTTTAGGAAAATATCCATTTTTATTAATAACCTATTGGGATTTTCACTAGAATTTCATTGAATCTATAGATCAATTTGGAAAGAATTGTTAACAAGATTGAGTCTTCTGACACATGAAAAGGGTACGTTTCTACACTTATTTAGGTCTTCAGTTAGCAGTATTTTACAATTTTGAATTTTCAGATCTTAATCATTAGTTCTCAGATTTACCCTTGTATTTTCTATTTTTGCTGCAAAAGCAACTTAATAACTTTGAGAAACTAAACAGGATAGACTGACTTAGAGGAATTTATGCTCTTTGGGGAATATAAATAATAAACAAGAAAAGATAATTTGTAATTGTGAAAAGGCAATAAGGAAACAGGTAGAGAAGAAGGCATTTGGGGATAGTATCCATACTTAGAAATAACAGTCCCATTGATAAGATTGAAATGTAACTGTTTCCTTATCTCCTCAATTGTGTGGAAGATAGAAGCCTAACTTTAGTGAGTGTTTTGCTCCAAGTTTTAAAACTACTTCCAGTCATAAAGAAATTAGTTTGTCTTTTTTGTTTGTTTTGTTTTGTTTTCTCTTTGAATAAAGTCAATTAACAAACATAGAGGGTCACCCTAATTCCGGAAAATGTTAGGACGAACTTTGTATGAGCAGGGGTGCTATCAATTCCTCTTAATTGAGGACTAGTTACTATTTATTTTGAAAAAGACATATGTAACAGGTTGTTTCTTCTTGCTTACACCAAAGGGCAAGATCACGTTCTGTTTTTACAGTCCCTTAGGATTGCCAATGATGTGCATCACATTCTGGTTTAATACTTATTCTATGATAAAAGTGTTTTCTTTCTCTGCTAACTTTCTGGGTTGAGAGATGATTTTTTTAAAAAAAATATATTTCTCCTTCAGTATCCAAAAGATAAGAAAATGCTGGAGAATAGTACTCCAATGAAATAGCACATATTAAGCCCAAAACTGGAGAAAGAATTTGACTTAATGGAAAGACAGCATAAGAAATCATGAAGTTGGTTGGTGTAAGTGAGAGAATGAGAATTTGGAAAGAATTATATCAGCCTATATTATTCTAATATATAAGAATATTATGCTATAATCAGGAGTTTAGATTTTATTCTAGTTTCAATGAATGGATGTTGAAGTGGTTCAAGCTGTATCTAATTTGCATTGTAAATAATCAAGCCAGCTGTTCTGTTGAGAATTAATTTAAGTGTTAAGAAGGGAAGAACAGTTGGTGTTCCAATATTCTCAGAAAGAGCTGTGAAGGCTTCAAGGATAGGAAATACTTAAAAAAAAAAAAAGTAGTAGCCAGATATATTTTGTCACTTAAGTCCTGGACAAGATATTGAAAAAACAAAAGAAGGTACAAAAATGATCCATTTTTTTTTTTTGCTTGAGCAACAAAGTCTATAGACATTGATGCATTTTATAGAAATGGCTGAAACTGATAAGAGACAGAATTGGGTGGAGTGGCAGGCAAGAATTATATATTATCCATTTTCACTCCCTTAGAGCATAATACAATATATTTTTTTAAATACTTGCTTTTTGATGATGCTATGGTATTTCACCCTGTGGACATATGCTAATTCAAATGAACATACCTCTAATTGTTGAATATTTCTCCATTGTATATAGCATTTTGCTTAATATTCTTATAATTAAATATGCATATAGACTAAACTTGGATTCTTTTCTAAGGGTAAATTTGTGGCAATAGAATCTTTAGTTCTATGTAGTATTTCACATGCTTTGATATTGTTGACTTTTGCCCTCCCAAAGACTACCAGGAAAAAACAAAAACAAAAACAAAAACACCTGTTGACTAAGCAAAGTTAAGTTTATTAGACTTCCTAAAATCAGGGAGAATACCAACTTGACATAGCATCAGTAGTGTTTCAGCAGGGGGAAGTGAGGAAGGAGAGTACATTTAGAGTCTGAGGACTTGAGTTTTGTGATAGTAAGGTGAGACTTGTATGAAAATGTTTGCAATTAAGTAAATATTTATGATAATGTGTCTTTTTGGTGTTTTTTTGTTACTGTTATTTATTTATTTTATTTATATAATCTGTCTTTGGATTGGTGTATAAAATGAGGTAAGAGTCTTGAAGTAAGTCTTAAGCAAGTTATTAGTCTTGATAAGAAAGCTATTTTAGTTAGCTTACTGTCAGATCTCCCAGAAGCAGATATTTGCTTGTCCCTAACATTTTAAGATAAAGGAAATGGTCAGTATCATTTGATACAGGGACAGGGAAATGTGTTGATTTCAATCCTCAATATATATTGTCAAATTACTCTTAATGAAATTTGCATCAACTAATATTTTCTGTATTTACTCTTTAGAATTTTATTGTTGTCACTGATTATATTTTTAATTGAATTTAGGGTATGGCTATTGTTAATCATATCATATGCTGCCATGCCACATCTGATTTGTGATACATGCCTTGTTCTTTTTTTCTTCTAAAGATTTTATTTATTTATTTATTTGACAGAGAGAGAGAGATCACAAGTAGGCAGAGAGGCAGGCAGAGAGAGAGGGGGAAGCAGGCTCCCTGCTGAGCTGAGAGCCCAATGCGATGTGGGGGCTCGATCCCAGGACCCTGAGATCATGACCTAAGCCGAAGGCAGAGGTTTTAACCCACTGAGCCCGGCGCCCCTACATGTCTTATTCTTAAATAAGAATAGGTATAAATGTATACCCTAGTAAAGCAAAAGGTAAACTATAATTGATCATTAATTAGTTGATAAATAGAGTTATTAAAATATGCACATGTAAGCTAATCATTCATCTTCTTTGAAGAGACTTAGAAGAGAAAGGTGTTGAATATTAAGTCCTAAACTTCAGGGCAAATGTGTGAATTTCTCTTAAAGGAGTCACTTCTGCAATATTTCCACTATAACATTTCATCTGCCAGAAGAGATTAGTGGCAAAAATGGCTTTGGCATATTTACAAAATGAGCTCAGTATTGAATCCTTCATTTAAGTAGGTATAGCAATGTTAGACAGATGATGATGGAGTCTCTTCCCAGTGGGAAGACATGGGTTGCATGTCTCACTTATCATCCTTATGCATAGTGACTATCAGTAATAGGTGTGGGAGATTAGCTAGTTGGGCCCATTTTATCCAGACAAAGCTCTTGTGGCAGGTATCAAGAGAAGGACATTTGGTACTCTTAATCCTTGTGAAATATAACATAAGGGGAAGAAATTCCATTTTTGTATAGAAAACTTTGAAGGAAAATGCTTTATAAAGCAATAAGCATTTCAGTCTAATTATCTATGGACGAGATTGAACTTTCTCCCTACATAAGTCACTTCCTTAGAATCTAAAATAGTCACAACAAGAATAAAAATGTTCAGTATTCATTCTTTAAAATTGCCGATAAACATAAAAATTAAAAACATAGGGATGCCTGGGTGGCTTAGTTGGTTGGGTATCTGCCTTGAGCTCAGGTCATGATCCTGGAATTGTAGGACCGAGTCCTGTGTCAGGCTCCCTGCTCTTCAGGGAATCTGCTTCTCCCTTTGCCCCTCACCCTGCTTGTGCTCTCTCTCTCTCTCTCTCTCAAATAAATAAATAAATAAATAAATAAATAAATAAATAAATAAAATCTTTTAAAAGAATTAAAAACATACATATATGATTTTTTTTTTAAAGATTTATTTATTTGACAGAGATCACAAGTAGGCAGAGAGGCAGGCGGGGTGGGGGAGGGAAGCAGGGTCCCCGCTGAGCAGAGAGCTGGATGCAGGGCTTGGTCCCAGGACCTTGAGATCCTTACCTGAGCAGAAGGCAGAGGCTTTAACCTACTGAGCCACCCAGATGCCCCACATATATGATCTTTTTGATGCAAAAAAGCAAAATGTTAAGGTAACTAACATACTTGTATTTTTTGACATGAGTGAAGGTGGCATAGAGTGTGTACTTAATGATTTCATATTCTAACTTTAGTAACTTACTATTGTAAATTGACATTGTTTAATATTTTATTTATGCTTTCCACATATGAATTTAATATATAAATATATTTTTCTTATTGAGTAGTACAGAGTGATTTTAGATACATAGACAAAAATAGATAAGCCCAAAGGAAAGAAAAAGCATTTAAAATCATACCATGAGAAAGCATTTTAATATTTTATATTACATTAATAAAACATATATAAATATAAACAATCGGAAATTTAGATCATGAAGTAAATAATATTGCTTTTCAATTTAACAACTTAGACATTTGTATGTATGAGGAAAAAATGAACTGTTTGAACTGGAAGACAGGATGAAATTACAGAACTATAGAAAAGAAAAGTATAACTTCCATATATGTACATACGTGTTTTCATTAATATCCTATAAGGGAGTCTAGTCTCTGTTTATTCTTCAACAATGATTTTCAAAGTGTGGTCCCTGGAACAACAGCAGCAGCATTATTTGGAAACTCTGGAAATGTAAATTCTGGAGCCTCACCCAAACATACCAAATCAGAAACACAAAAAGACTCAGCAATCTGCTTTTAATAAGCCCTCCAGGTGATTCTCCTTCATGCTTGAATCTTCAATCCAGTATCTTAAAACTAAGATCTTTAGTAGTCACGGAATAAGGAAGACAAAAGAAAAGAACTTCGGAGACTTTTGGAGACTGGAAAATTAAGTAGTATTTGAATAGCCAGATGGCTATCCATTCCCTTCTTAAAACTTATATCAAGTTCTCCACCTTTCTGTCAGATGAAATTCATACGACACCTTCATTTTTGTTCTCATTTTGCCTCACTTTTAATTACTAATTAGGTTAGTAGTAACCTGTCGGGAATTGTGCAGAAATATCTTTACTTAAATAAAAAATGGGCCTTTATTGTCAATGTTGGGTTTGTAAAACAAAGATCATTCTCTCCTAAATGGAAAGCTTGTATCATATTCTGAAACATGGAATAACTTTGTTTAATGGTTCAGCTATAAACCATTCAACCTAGGGGTCCATGATATGAAGGCCGACAGTTTATAATGTAGGGTTTAATTAAATTGGGCCCTGCTATAATTAAAGGTTTTGAGTTATTAATGCATCACTCTGGCAAACATTTAATTTTTATCTTGCTGGTGAAGCCCTTATTAAAACAAGATATTAGCACAGCTAAATAGAATTTGCCGCAGAAATGGTTTGGATTTTTAGATGTAATTCAGCACAATACACTGCAGTGATTGTTTTCCTTTTAAATAAAAAAAAAAAAGAGGACTTTGGAAGCTTAAGAAAATGAGCACAGTGTGAGATAAGAGAGCAATTCCATTTTTAAAAGTCATAAATCAGGTATAGTGAAACTAACTTGGAGAAAAATCTCTAAATGCTCAGTGTTGGAAATCTGTGCTCATCACAAACCACCCTGGCATTTTGGATTCTTAATTTGGAGCGTGAGGTTTCAGATTATTTCAGTATCACTTATATTATTTTAACAGATATTTTACTGTTTGCATCTATAGGAGGCAAAGGAGCAGATGCATCATTAACCTGTTGATTCTCAGTTTCTTCTTAGAGCTAACCCTAATTGAAAACATCATCTGTATTTATCCATTGTGGGACCAGATGATTCTCTTAAGTAGAAGTATTTTTTCTAGCCAGAATTCCAGTGCAGATTCAGTTATTATTGTCCTTTCTCTGATACTTAAAAGTTAAATATGGGGTGTAGAAACACAAGTTCAGAATTCCTTAGAATTCTAAGGAACCCTACTAGTCTCAGGGTTCACTCTGCCACACAGCAAACCCAACGTTCAATAATGTTGTGTATATTATCTTTGATATCTCCCTTTACAAGACTCAAATTACATGATAGTACATTGCAAACTCTGAGGAGTCTTGTGGTTAAGAAATGTAGGCAACTTTATGTCAGCATCTGTCAAACTTAATGTAACACAGGACTCTCCTCCTTTCTTGACCCATCCTACTGCTCGACAGAGCATGCAATGGAAAATGCTCTTGTAATGAAAAGAGGTCTGGTTTAGGAAGTAAGAAACCCCAAATCAATCCTGCTTTCATTATTGGCTAACTTGTGTGAGCCTAGAGAAATTAATTAAATGCCTCAAGGTACAGTTTCTCATCTCTAAAGTAAGGTTGATAATTATAGTAAGGTATACTGTAAATTAAATGAATAGATAGGTTCAGAAACTTGGTAAATTTAAAGTGCAATTGAAACGTTCACTTTAACTTCTCTCTCTTGCTTCTTTAGAAATTTGTCATTAAACCTGTGAGTTTCCCAAGTACTTTTTTCTCCTTCTGTCATCCTATTTATTCTATTGGGCATCACTCAATGTGGAGCAAGTGAAAGGGGATTAAGGGGAGTGCCTAGGCATGCTCATTGAGCATCAGAGGGTGGAGTATGTTCACTTTGCTGTTTATGTTCACTTTATTTCCTGGATATGTTCAGGCAGGACTTGTTAGAACATTGTACAGGAAATACTGTACAAGGTTAATTAATGTCAGGTTCCTTCTTATTCAAAGACACTTTGACTTGAAAAAATATACTAATCCTCATAAAGTAAATAATCCATTGACTTGATCATATAATGAATAAATATTGGTAAGATAAATCATTCAGGTATAATGAAAAGGTGCAAATTCATGTTTGTGTAAATTTCTACTAATTAGTTATAGTAGTTATGTTAAGAGAAAGTATAGTGTGTGTTTGTGTATAATTGGGAAAAAAAAGTCCATGTCAGACACATAATATGAATATTTTTCAAGACTTGGTTCATGGAATAAGTATGGATTTAGTATGAATATTTGAAGAGATAGCATAGCATAAGCACTTTTTTATGAAAATGAGAGGATCTTATAATCAGTTTAAGGACAGAGGTGGGAAGAAAAGATTTAACAGGAAGTCCATCTCTTTTGGAGATAAAAATCTTTGAGAAGATGGAATAGAAATAACTGACCTCCAATAGACTTTTTCCTAAATATGCTTATGACCTGGACCAGAACTCTTGTCAACATGTTAATGGTAAAGAACAGAGTTTTTATTTTTTAAAAAAGTAAATGTGTTAGCAGGATTTATATGTTCTTTATAATTACCTGTTATAAATAAACCTGGAATTATAGATTTAAAAAGCATGCATGACTAGACAGTGAGAGGTAGTCAAATAAACACTTCACATTCAGGTAACTAACAGCATAAAACTGAAAAGCCCCAGAATTCAAACAGCTTCTTTTGTGAACTATGTTTTTTGCTTACATTACTCAGAATTTATCTGTTAATGCAATTCCAAACATAGTCCTAATGTAAGAGAAAGAAAATTCTTGGAAACTGTGATCACTGCCTGCCCCATCAAAAGGAATTCCTCGATTTGGTCTTGATTCACATTTGAATCTTATTAATCAAGTTTGCTGTCAGATAAGAATTATCTTTCCATTAATGATGTAGCCCTCTGTGTCACCAAAGACAGTTGTAATATCTTTGTTATTTTAGCATTATCCATTATCACCCACTGTCTATGTTTTTGTGGACAATGGGCATCACTTACTGGGTTGCTCTTTCAATGTCCCACTCAACTCAGAATGAGAATCTCTGGATTTAGATTTTGTTGTTGTTGTTGTAAACCCTCATACAATTGTTAAGCTCCATAAAATTTTAGAATTGCTGTCATAGACTGCATTTTTCATTGACTTCAATTAGATAGTAATGCTTTCATCCAGGACACTGTTATCAGAAATTTAATCTTCAGATACTGTAGAGTCACAGAGCCCACTAAGAGAGAAATTCATATATTTTTATGCTGCAAAAACTTCCTCACAGGAAATGATTTTAGTACATGATAGTCATATCTAGAATTTAATTCATTTTACATAAAGAAGTCTCTAACCATACCATTTAATGTTTTAAACCTTTAAACACATTTAATTTTGGAAAAGTGACTTATTTATGGAGAACATAATACAGTAAAAATTTCTGAACAAAGAGATGAGACATCCTTGCATTTGCTAGTTTGGGAAATAGACTTTCACTCCTTGACTTCTTTCCAAAAAAATCTGTGATGGTGGCAATCTTTATCAATCTTATAAAAATCACACACTTTAAAAATCTAGTGCAGGATCTTACTTGAATAATCCTGATTTAAATGCAAATTTTAGGTTCCATCTGTCATAAAATGAATTTTTCAATAAAAAAGAGGTGTGTATTTTTTAAAATGTTAATGGCCTGTTTATCCCACTGCATGACTTGGCATTAATATCCAAGCACAGGAGGTTTGTCTTTGGGAGGGGATAAAACGAGATAGATGTCCAGGAAAAGTACCTAAATCTTCTTCAGGGTTGGGAGGGAGATTTACCAATGGAATATGAAAAAAGTTTTAAAGAATCATTTTGAAAATGGTCTCTCAGGATACCTAATTCCATTTCATAACAAAAGATAAAATCATCTTAGTGACTGTATATTTCTGCAGGGAAAATAATTTGCATTTTTTATAAACATTATTGCATAAAGAAAAATGGCTAGGTTTGTTGATTTGAAAATGTAAACTGTGTATTCCTTTTGTTTTTCTTAATGTCTTGTATTTTTGGAAGGAATGTTTAATGTTGAACATGTACTGAAGACATTTATTGAAGGCCCCTTATGCACAAGGCACCCTGTTCATCAATAGGAGGGCCTAGTTAGTCTGTGCTCTGCTGTCTTAGTTTTAGTCACCTGAGAAAATATGTCTCACATTTTCAGACACTCTGAATTCTTGCACCTATTCTGAGGAGGAAATTAGATAGGTGCCATATATATATAAGTATTTCTAATACAAGGCAAAAAGTTATAAGGATCTTCAGGCAAAAAGAAACAACAACAAAGCAAAAAAAAAAAAAAAAGAAGAAGAAAAAAGGAAGAAAGGAAAGGACTGGGGAAAGGAGCAGGGGTAGGGAGAGGAAAAAAAAAACTGTATGGGCTTCAGGAACCTGTATCATTTAAACCTTAAAAGGGGACATACGCATATATATATTTGAGAAATGGTGAAGAAAGAACTTTCCACTGGGGAGAATTAAATAGATATACAACTTTAAATTTTAAATTACTTTGTATAGTAATTTTAAAACAACATATGATAAGTTATAAGATAAAGGAAATTTGCTTGGGATGAAATTGAAGAGGACTTTGAATGGCAAGGAACATAATTGCAATTTTTGGGGTGATAAATAGAAAATGATGAGATCCTTCCAAAGAGAAGATTCAGATGTCAGAACTACATAGATCTCTTGCAAAAATTCATAATTTATTTCTAATTGCATTACTTAATGTATATCGGTCCTGTTCTGTAATGTTGATTCCATTTGTAAATGTAACAGGAGAGGAAGTTTATCTCTGAACACTCTGACCCCAAGCGAGAAGAGCACCAGACTTAAGTTAGGGCTAAGAAAATGACCTTTTGAACCAAAAGGTGGATTTCTCAAATATTGTAGCTTTGTGTTCTTACATTCCTTTATCTCCCAGGCATATCAACTTAACTGTCTCTCTCCTATAGAATGTTTCCTCCCAATTGCCTGATGTAGTAAAATGGATTTGTCTAAATTTCTCAATCGCAAATTTCTAGGGATTATAAGTTTAGATTCACTCTGCTGTGGATCTTACCAACAGACAGACCTCTTTTTTCTTCTTATCCATCTCTCTCCCTTCCTTAGATTCATTAATCATTTGCTTCCTCTCCCCATCAGAATGGATAGGGAAATGATGTAGTTCAAGAGACTGACATAAATGTAGCCAATGCGATAAGGGATCTGAAAGGCCAATGACTTTAGACTCTCATATTTAAAGTCTAACTTTATTTACAGCTACATTTCTGTATTTAGACAAAAATTCTGGCTTCTTTATTAAGAGAGAATTTAGAAAAAGAATCTGGATGGCAGGAATTATTTCTGAGGCTGGATCAGCTATGAGGAACATCTTACATTTTGGAAGAAGATAGTAGGTTCTCAGAATTTTCTTGCATCTCTCATTCTCCCACTTTCCCATCTCTAACCAGGAAATGATCTGTTTTCCAGAGGCAGAGCAAAGGCATCTGAAAATAGAAAATTATTTTATGGTGACAACTTATGGGTCTTCTTCCACAAGCTTTCCAATCAAGTTATTATTTCATGTGATACAGGTTCACAATTCAGCTATACTTCTCTTGTCTGCAGTATGTCTAGTAGGCATATAAAATTTCTTTTTAATGGTTGTTACCTTTCTTTAGTTTCAGTTGCTGCTGATTTTTCTTTTTTAATATTTGTATATTTCTGTGCTCTCTTCAGTGAGAAACTTGAGGGAGGTTAAGGGAGGTAACATGTGCATAAATACTTCTCAGTGTCTAAGTAGAGAAAATACTTTTCAATGGTGTTTGGAGAACACTTTAAGATGCTTCAAAGGTAGCAATATTTCCAGTTAAAAAGAGAAGCAATACTGATTGAAAAACTCATTCCTTAGCTCACTAATTTTTCAAGACTAATAATGCTCTTAAAACCAGAGCCAAAATCTTGAGGAAATATGAACAGAAATTCAGGATTAGAGAATGTCAAAGGTTTTTCAGGGGCTTTTTCTTACCACTTTTTCTGACACAAAAAGGAAAGTTTCTATGGAGAAGTGAGAATTGCACTTATAAAGGGAAATTATCCTGTTGAAGGCAGAAATAGGCAGAAAAGATGTTGCTTAGACTCACTATTAATAAGTGGCCTTTGGGCCATTCTACTCACATAATTCAGAGATTGAAATATGAAGTGTAGCCTTCAGATCTTAAGTTGATAATAATAATTCTGGAAATTAGAATAGAAGAAGAAAACAGAGTTATCTAAAACAGATGATCTCTCTGATATGAAGAACTTGAGAGGCAAGGCAGGAGTTTGGGGGGGTGGGGGAGAGAAATGAAACAGGAAGGGATGGGGAGGGAGACAAACCATAAGAGACTCCTAGACTCAAGAAATGAACTAAGGGTGG